>CM046726.1:56315607-56915607 GCA_025584915.1 Monochamus saltuarius
GAGTTTGATTCATTAGCTAATTGTTTTCTTATGACATTTTCTAGTATTTAACGAAAAGTTAACAAAATCTCAAAACTTAATAGTATATTTTCTGAACCATTAAATATTTTTTCTGAATATTTCAAGATACGACTTTTTTAAACAACGGTGAAATTTGAGATAGAAGTTTAAATTTGCACTAGCTGTAAGCTGAGATGAGCGTTAAAAGTGTTATAATAAAATTGAGGCTAAAATTAACTTGTAACATTCAACCTTATGGAAAGGTGAATTAATCAAAAAAAAGATTAATAATATTTTCTTTTTTCCATAATCAATGATAGTAAAAATTTTAGAAATACACTCATTCATACATCATTTAACACAAATTTTCTACTTTGCTCGTTCAAAACTTCACGATGAGCCATTTTCAAATTTCATTAAAACTGTAGTATCACAAGTACAACACAATGCAATAGAATGGTCAACACATTCTAACTATGCCAAATTGAGCTCTGTTCAACCGTCTGTTTTTGACAAGAAGTACATCTTATTGGCCATCTTTCTCTAGTGCAGGTAATTTCTCCGTAACGTTAGTCGTACCTTATTAAGGGGCGTACCTGAGCATGACTTAGGTGTATTACAACAACTGAAAAGGGCTCAGAGGTATATGTCGGGTTTCACTAACGTTTTATTGCCTATTTCGCCTTCCGAAAACGATTCTATTATATAAACTAAGTTAGTAACTGCTATCGAAGCAGGACTCACCTGTCCACGATTGACGAAGCCGTGCCTGGCTGCGATGACGTCCGCCACGGCGTCCCCTTCAGGGATGTGCACTGCGAACTCGTTGGAGTAGATCGGCGCCTGTCTCGACTTGCCGGACACTGCGACCGCGAGTATGACCGTCCATATCACTGTCTCGTACAACTTTACAAATACCATATTCGGGATGGGATCAATTCCGGTTTAAGAGCCGATTTGATAGTAGACTGGGAAGAGATGAAATTAGCTGCTGAAGAACGGTAGACTTGATCATAAGGTATTACACTGCTAGTGCGTTCCTGGAATAAAAAAAATCGTGTTAGTAGGTAAATACATCTAAATAAATTTCAACTTAATATA
This sequence comes from Monochamus saltuarius, assembly GCA_025584915.1. Classification (NCBI taxonomy): domain Eukaryota; kingdom Metazoa; phylum Arthropoda; class Insecta; order Coleoptera; family Cerambycidae; genus Monochamus; species Monochamus saltuarius. The sequence continues at coordinate 56,316,709 of CM046726.1, forward strand.
ATATAAATAAATCAGAAATCATTTTATAACATTAAAACTGTCGAAGAAATAGGTAGAGAAACTCTAACGCCTGGTTTTTTTTCGATAACCAACGGTTCTAGCCTTGAAAATAACTACAACAAAAAATGTTGTCTTCGTATTCCTTAAATAGTGTCTTCAACAAATTCAAATAATTTTATACATTTAAGAACTGAATAATATACAGTTTGCAAAATAACAAGAATGTTATCTCGCACCAGCATACTAGTTGCATTATTGTTAATTTTAGCACTTCTTACAAGAGCACCTTCTTTGTTCAAAATAGCTCCATATCATTTAGGATCCCCAGAAACCCCACATAACAAAATTTATGTTCATTCGTCAAATTTTGTGGAAGATAGGACCAAAGCTACATTCTAAAAAATTATTTTCAACGCCCTGTATCTTGAAAATAGAAAAAATACGCCCATGGTACAAATTGTAATATTTCTTGAAAATATTTCAGGTCCTGAATGTATGCTAGTGTTGTTCAAAATACCCTGTATAAGGACAGAAAGCGGTCTAACACATTTTTATGTACAGAAATCTTTAAAGTTATTTCATTTGAGGCGAATGTAAAAGTGGACAAAACATCAAGAATTCTATATTTTATATTACTTTTGATACGTATTTTATTTTTCGAGATTTCTCTATACTCGCGTCAAGAATTCAGACGTCTTACGTCACTGCTTGCGTTACACATTTGTTTTTATTGTCAACGTAATTTTCGATATTTGGTCGCATTAAAAACAGTCATTTTTTGCAATTTAGTGCCATATAAAATGCAAACTTTTAGTGTAGTATATAGTTTTATTACTATCAGTTGCAGTTTCTTAAATATTTTGATATAAATATAATGAATTATTCATTTGTTCGTATGACGTAAGTCGTCTGAATTCTGAAAAACACCACAAATCATTTTACGGCATGAAATACGGCGACCTTAATGTCTTGTCAGCAAATTATTTTACGTTATGAAATCCGCTGTTTCACAAAAATCATACAATTTGCCAGCTGAAACTAGATACGCAAAAAACTGTTTTCATGGTGAAATAAACGAATGTGTAGTAAAAAATAACGAATCATATATTGAATAGCGTCAATATTTATAATTCTCTTTAACGTAGGAGCAATATGTTTTGATATCCGAATTTGCAGATACATCAAAGTATAACGTTGAATGTTTATTAATAAAACGGGGGTTTACTTTTTTGTTTTCAAAAAATATAACTGGTTCCGATGGTGCAGAATCAAATCGAGTAATTTCTCTTTAACATTGATTATCTTTGACGCATAAGGCTTGCTGCAGACTATGCGTGAATTCGCGATTCGTTATGCGCGATGCGCGCTTTGTAAGGAATTCGTGCACACTATTCGTGAATTCCTCGCATAGCACGAATCGCGCATAATCAATACACGCATAGACTGTAGCAAGCATTAGGATTGTTCCCAGTTGGACAATATGCTCACTAAGGATTATTCCCGTTACATATACCAATGCGCATGTACCACTTTACATTCTCTTTGTTTGATAACGATGCATTTTATCGAAGTCGGACTCTTGTCGTTGTGAAACACGATAGATTTTAATTTTCTGTGGTTGTTAGAAATTATTTTTGATAATTTCTAACAAAAAAGTTAAGGCTGAAAATAATCTAAGCCGGCCATGTTTAATATACTTCTGAATAAATTTCTTAAATTGCGTGTAAATTTTCGAATTCAGCATAAATATGTCACTTATTGGTCCAAATTTAATTACATTATCTCGAATCGTTTCGATAATATTGAACATTAACCGTCTTCAGGGCCGACCCTTTAAAACGATCTAGCTCGCTTAGGGTCCATTTTTCGACATATTTTTGTATGAAGTTTTCTTCTTATTTTTTGACGTGGAATCACTCCCTGAAATATTTGTTCATACTTTTCGGACACCCTGTATAATTTACTACAGAACGTGGTCATAAAAATATAATTAAGTTTAAAACAGTGGTGTTTTTTATGTTGTATTCAACGAGACACATCCCCTAAAGTTACAAGATGCATTTTAAACTGGTTTTCCCTCCCCTGGCGTCAAATTAACTAAATAACGTAACTCTGACGTGACACCTATCACCGCCAGATCTGACTCGGAGTGATAATTACTTCTTGTAATTAATTACGAACGGTGAGCGTCCAATTAGGCGCATGTAACTCTTATCTAATAGACGTCGCGTGATTTTAAAGGGGAAAGTAGGTAGGTACGTAGGTACTGCAACAATAAGGCAAGGTGCGTATTACTTAATTCTATATCTAAAGAAAAACCACGGTACAAGCCCAGATCGTGTAATTACAAATGTACATGTTCCTTATGCGGATAATGCAGCTTTCAACTGACACGCGACGGCGAGTAACAATTTAATCTGGAAAGTAACAGCCAAGTTTGAAGTATGGTGGGAATTTTTGCTAGAAGTTTGTGGTAGTAATGCAAATCTGCCTTTTATGACAATGATTATAAAATTTTAAGACGGTGCTGAAGGTCTGTTTGTTTCTTGTCTCCTACAATTCAGGATAAATTTATTTGCCTTTTAAATATAGATAGTGTTGTAGGAACGTCTATAAAATAATTGTGGAGTAAGAGAACATCAAAATATAATTTTTTTTTTCATGTTACACAACTGTAGTACCCTGTATAACTATCTAATAGAAAATATGTGTATAGTAAACTAGTAATGTCATACCATTATAACTGTACTCGTACAAAAAACTGTACATTGTGCTCAACCTAGAACCCAGCAAACATTTAAAGTTAAAATTACATTGATTTGACCTCTGAATTTGTCAAAAAATTTTCATAATCTATTCCGTATCGGGAAAGTTTACCTATTTGTTGGCCTTTTTCCTTATGTGGGGAAAACACTGAAGTAATATGGAAGTTAATAATTGGTCGGCAAAATGTTTGTTCCAATAAGATAATTGGACCTAAAAGAAATACAGACCCATTTTAGGTTAAAATATCAACATATAAAAACATTACCAAAATATATTTTAAATTATGCCCTTTATATGACTTACTTCTGCCCGAGAGAGACAACATTATATGTTTGATTAAATACATTCTAATAGCAAACTGGGATACGAAGAGAGAGAGACTGTAATAGTGGTATTCATAGTCCGTCTGCGGTCGTCAGAGAGCGGTCTCCGTACCAAAATTAAGCGAATTTCATAATGAAATTCACATAATTTCGAGAAGAAGATATAAGATACCACTGTTACAGTACACTGTATTCATTGTCCGTCCGAAACTATTTGAATTTTGTTGTTATTACTAGATTTTGTAACATTGAAGACTATTTTTATTGCGGAAAATAGTAAATTTCGATCAATTTAGGTTTATTTTGCTTATGTAGTCGTTTATTATGCTTAAATGTTAATAGGATGTAGAGAGAAACTGAGGCATGACTGTGTGCGACCATCGCCATTTTAACATTTTTTTCCTCTCCTTTAGATAAAAATCTGGCGTTAAATATTACCGTCCGAACGTAGCCGGAAAATATTCCCTAAAATCTGTTCCTCTTTAAATCCTGCTACAACATAAACGCACTGAAAATTTAAAGACGACCCGAATAAATCATATTCCCGACTAAATAAAATGCGTAACCGCAATTTTTCTTTCCTTTCAGGTAGTCGTTGTTCACTTCCTCCATCAGCAGAGACTCGCTAAATTTGTAGCGGGCGCTCGTGGCGGCGGCGAGCAAGTCGAAACGGGGGCAGAGAGGAGGCAAGCGGCATGAAAAATTTATGAAATAAAGGAGGCATCCAAGGCGTGACGTAAATTACGACAACGTTAGACTCTTAAACTGAATAAAATGAATTTAATGCGACAATCTGGGAGTTACGTACGTAACTGAAAATGAAATATTTTTAAGGAAGCCGTAAAAAGTAAACGCGATTGCCCCGCTAGGCGTCTAACTTACTCTGGAGGTGTAAGTGGCTGCTGTTTTATTCAGGCCTGTTTACGTGTGCTGCACTATTGCGACGACGTCCGTTGCCCCACGTGGATTTGCTGTTTGTGGTTATATTCGTCCTTTTGTGGGCAGTACGTACAAATTCACTCATAAAGTCCCAATTTCTGTCAGATTGATCAAAATGTCTCTGTTTATATAAATATTATACATTATTCTTATAAATATAAAAAATGAATATATAATTCTTCAACCGCTGAGCACAGGGCGCTAGTTATGCGCCCTTAATAATGTTGAATTTGAAGCAAATTTACTACAAAAATTTTATAAGACAAATACATATATAATGTCACGGAATTTGCCTCACTCACACCCAAATCAACGACTGTGGTACCGCGAATTGCTAAGATTACCCCAATCGCCCCTACACGATTATGTCAAACAAACAAGACGCCGTGGATCGAGACGGGACTGAAAAAATGGGGAATCGATGAGAAGCATTCGAGTCGTTCGGGAAAATGGATCTAAAGATGCTAGAATATACCTGGAATATTCGTTGGGTCTATAAAAGAAGAATAAACGGCCGAGTTAGTTAGTCTTGTATTACAGTCTGAATTGAAATGTTTAGTTGGAGAGATCAAAGTGATTTAGATAGCGATTAATTAAATAAGTGTTTAGTTGAGTTGTAATTAGTGTTCAACAGTGTACTGAGTAGTTAATAAAGATAAGTAATTAATTAACGGATTGTTTTTCTGGCAATAGAGAAAGTCGGATTGGGAAATCCGTGACAATAATAAAGATGACGATGACAAATGTTTGAATTTTTGTTTATGGGTTGGTTAAAATTTAACTGACAATTTAATTTCTAGGTCTATAATAAAAAGCCACATTATAAGTGTCACTTTGACAGCGGCAAAAGTTACCTACAACTTTTACAACGACAAATACACTAGTGGTTTTTTCATTCATCAATTATCGCGGATGCGTTGCCAAAATAAATAGATTGACATTTCTGTCAACAACTTATTGAATTATTAAATTGTCAAAACTCAAAATTTTAAGTATTGGTATTAGCACCTAATTTAAATTCTCGTATCCATATTAGAAGAGAGTTTTCCAAACCAATATTAACGTATTCTGACGGATTTAATTACATAATAAATTTGAATTGTCAGCTACCGAATAAAAGTCAAATGTTAAAACATTGTTGATAACTTTCGACACACATTTCGTCAGAGGGAGATCAATCCTATTCCTTTCGAAATAATTTCATCTAGAAATTACTTGAATATAAATACCACGTAGCTTCCGAAGATTCCTGAATTAAAGACAAAGTTAAAATTATGCAACAAACAACATTTTTGAAACACCTAAATATCCCCTCGGAACTTTCGAATCCTCGCGGACGCACCGAGCCTGGCGGCATTAATTCTCATTCAATTACTTTACATTTCCCGAAAAGCCCTCTCCACCCTGGGGGTCGCAGGAAGCTTACCGACAGGCATTTTCCTTGGAAATACCCCTCCCGGCGGTGATGGTGGCGGCCGGCTTCGGTACATTTATTAAAAGTAATTGATTTGTTTACACGGATCCGCCAGAGTCGCTCATAGTTCGTAATTTAAAACTCGTTCCGTCTCCCTGGGCCCCGGAAAGCGTTTAAGAGCCCCTATTTCGCCGTTTTATCTATCATTTACTTTCCTTTTGTTATTCTAATGGCGCAGAAAACTACGCCGTCCCGTCTGATGAAAGGAAGCTTTTTATTCTGGCGATCGACAACCGGGTATATTCTCATTCGGAATTATTACCTACATACATTATATACATTATTAAAATTTGGTTCTCCGCCCATGTGTCTGACGTCAATGAATCATGTGTAATAGGTAACCACTTCAAGCTACACATTATTTAAACTGTTTTATATTATCCATAGCAAAAAAGCTATATATTGTGGCCAACCTGAGCTAATAGAGTAGAAAATAGCATTGCATTTATCTATTCATGAAAAAAAATTAAATATAGAATTAACAATAACAGTTACAACAGTTCACTTACAAAATATATATTTTTTATTTAAAACGAATAACTTCTGCAATCCCGCAAAACAATACAAACGGCCTTCATCATATTTTAACTATTATTTAGATTCTAGTCCCCTAAGCATTTATTGCATGCAAATGGGATATTTACACTTCGAATATCGTGAAATGATAATTTTTCTCTATTGTATCACAAGGTCCGAATTATGCATTTATACCGGTGGTTAACAAAATACCCCATTCCGTTGAAACAACCATCATAAAACGGCATTAAACAGCGCTGAAAATAGTTTTATAGCCATAAAAGGTAAACACAATGAAATCCCTATACATGTTCAAGATAAACAAACGACACGAGGTAGCTCGACTAGGCTATGATTATTTTATTTCAGTTCACTGCAGTACACTTTATTGATTTTCTACGTGATATACATCTCCACACTGCAAAAAAAGTTGTTCCGTAAATTAGATTTTCCAGTGTGTAATTCAAAATGTTGTTGATTCTGTACGTATTATTAATGTATGCAAACTCTACACTTTTTATGATAACAAATAACATTTAAATATGTAAAAATTACACATAAAATATATTATATGTTTTGTGTTGAAACGCCTTTTTTACAGCGCATAAAACTATTATGTACACAACAAGAATAAAATATATGTATCCAGAATGTTACTTCAATGCAATCTACAGGATGTCCGTTTTGAAAATATTTGCATAATAATGTGATACAAATAACACTTATACAGGGTTTTCCTAAATGTATGGTAAATACTGAAGGAGATGACAGAACACGTAAAAAGAAAGCTACTTTATTTTATAAAGTTTTATCGAATAGGTACGGGGTATTCAAATTTTTTAAAAATATAGCTTCCTGTAAAATCTGGAAACGCTATTGTATAATTTTTACCATAAATTGTACGCAGCTGCCTTTTTCTGGTATTTTCGTAATCTATAAAAATATAGCTTCCTGTAAAATCTGGAAACGCTATTGTATAATTTTTACCATAAATTGTACGCAGCTGCCTTTTTCTGGTATTTTCGTAATCTATAATAAATTTGGAAAGTCCTATTGTAAAATTTAAAATTACTCAAACTATTTACCCTAAGAAAAAAATATAATCAGCACTTTCTCCTCCAAATCAAATGTAAATCATGAAACTTCAGTAAAAATATCAGGAAAAGGCAGTGGCGTATAATTTATGGTAAAAATTATACAATAGCGTTTTCAGATTTCCGCCATTGGACAACGTTATTTATTAGATTGAGCAGTATACTCTATAGTAGAAACACTGTACCAATCATGGACATATTTTAATTATCCTGTGAAGAGAAATTTACAGAGAGCTATACTTATCTTTTTTAAAAAATTTGAACACCCCGTTTTTCAAAAACTGTTAAGTATTCGACAAAACTTTATATACTAAACTAGCCTTATTTTTACGTATTCTATCACCTCCTTCAGTATTTAGCTTTCCTTTAGGAACACCTTTACACACAACATTTGTTATAGTAACATATTCCTGCATTCAGAAAAAATGTTTAAAAATATTCACAGACTGTGTTTTTCTGTGTGTTAAAATATGTATTGTAACCTCAAAATTGCCTTGGCGTGGAAACACGCCACGTAGACAAACAAGTCACTTTTGTGTCACTCTTTATTATACAAGAAATATCCATCAAACCAATTTTACAACTGTCAACGCTTTACTGTGACGTTTGTCACTCGCGTTTGGCTGCTCAATATAAACTGACGGTGACGGCGGAATTGATCCGCTTATATAGATTTTTAGAGTTCTCGAAGTTTCTGCGATCTCGAGAACGTGTCGAGAAACAAATAGAATATAGCCTGGCATATTCCGGAAAACGTCAAAATAAAGATATTACAAACACTAAAAATTCTAACTTCTTCTACTAAGGTTTACGTACTTAGGTTTAGGTTTATGTATTTCTTGACTATTCCTATACAAATGTAACTTTGTCGAAAGGAAAATAAATTTATTATTATTATTATTATTATTATTATTATTATTAATGATACAGGAACATAATTAACAAACTAAAAGGTAGGTGAGCTTCCGTAACAGTATTTTTTACAATTTATACAAATTATTGAGTGTAAATTTCAAAACTTTGTACAGCTAATTTTTTAAATATCTCGTATTTCTATTTCCTTTTGTGCTTATTACTATTTTTAGAATCTTTATTATACCCTGTGAAATACAGTTTTCCACCCTGTTACAATGTATCCATCGCCATCAGTAAGGGCTAAGCTAAGCCCCCCCGAATTACAACTTCCTGCGTTATCCTTCACTGGATTATAAGGCGATGGTAACTTCCTTAATTGCCGACCAAGATATTTTTCACCGTGAATTACCGAGTTTGTATCACACATCCGAAAGTTCTACGTCTATCCAGAGACCGCAAATTACTCCTGCAGAGTCTGCAGGAATCGGCGAGGGGCGAGAAGGCGCTCCCACGGGGAAATAATACGCAGCCTGTCGTGCTTCGTTATAATTAGGAGAGGGGGCGGCAGAAGCAGGGCGGCGGCAGTGCACAACTTCGCAATTAGCGACAATGCTCGAGGAGGAGCTGAAATCCGATATAAAAATATGTTATTCGACCCTTGTCCGACCGGAAGCAGCAAGATGTTCGGAGGATATATATAGAAGTAAGTCGCGACTATACAATTAACGGCGTTGTCTCGGGGAAACTCTCGGAGAAACTTGAGAACCGACATAAAATGTGTTATTGTCGATCGACGAAAGAAACAAACACAAAATGTGGGGCACAGAAACAACAGTATGTGCCATTTTACGAAATTTCAAAAGAGCAGCAAAATTTACTACATATACGATGGAACACTTAGGCTATATTGTGTTTCTAATTATTGTTATATAAAACTCATGAACTGTTTAAAAATTGTGCCTGAAAGTGATCCAAATCAAATTTCGACTTCTCTTTCATATTTCATTGTGTAGAACTGCTTGTATTCAATCTATATCCTATACTTATAATTTTTTACATGTCTGCATTTCTGTATATTTAATTATGTTTGCATCTAGAACGAAATGATACTTTTGCCTTCAATAATGTAAGTTATCCAGCCAAGAAATATCCATTCGAGAACGCGCAAAAGCATGATGTTCGAGATACAAACAATAGTTTTTCGAAAACTGCGACAACAATTTAATTTATATTTGAAATCATTTGAACCGTATTTGAATGAAGACGGATTATGCGCGGTGACTATCACAACTATAGCAACCTAAGAAACAATAAAAATTCGTTGTTTGAAAAAGTAGTGTCAGAATTATATACTGTAATTCATATTCTAAGAATGTTTAATTCTAAATGAGCTCAGAAAATCAAGACGAGTATTTATCAGGGGAGGTATTGGAAGCATCACAAAATGCTGTTTCACAATTAATCCCTAAAAAGTACGAGACAGTACGAGATTGCCTACAACACTGAGTGGCAAAGAAGATTATTTAACTCACTGCACTATCGTCATCTTCAATTTACATGTAGTGCAAAATAAATTCGAATCGTCCTGTTTATAGTTACTGTTCTGTATTAAAATGCTGTATTACTTAAAATGTATATTGTTTAATTAATAAAATCAAATAATTTTAGAAAAATGGACAAATTATTTTGACATGTTTATGTTCTAGAACGAAAAAAACTTTGGCGTTCTAGATCATAAAAGTATTTCGAAGGTAGGTCACAAAAAATACTCACTTTGTCAATTGAAAATTTAACGAAATTGATTTTTGATGACAAATTTCGAAAAAAAAAATGTTTTAGGTAGTTGTATTAAACGTAATATGTGTTGTTTTTATGTAAAAACCACAAAACATAGTTGAATATGCTGTGGATTTGTTAAGCGATTAATTTTACAAATTTTGTTTAGCCTAAATCACAATTAGACACAAGAGGTTATATCTTTATTTTTCAGTATCTGGAATACCCAATTAAACAAAAACTATTTGTCTTTTAACGTAAAAAACTAATAAATAAACGCCATAACTATACTCAGAAAATATGATTAGCAACAGAGACAGTAAAAATAATTTAATATTTCCAATTTCCAGATGTAAAGTAAATTATTTTTGGTGGCAGGCGATATTTTCGAGACACTTCGTTTCTATAAAAGCAATCAAGGCCGGTATTATGCCGTAATTTGCATTTGCTTATCATAAATGTATAATTAAATTTAATGATACTGCCTGGGTGATCTTCTGGCACATAAATAACGCGGCCGCCGCCGGATCCATTCCGCTCCCTCTCCCGTCACGCGGCCTAACGAACCTGAAACGCAGAAAGCAACTTCTTTTGTTGCCCTCCCCTCAAGTGTGCTGCTTTTGACAAATCAATAAATCATTCATCTCGCCCTTCTCCGTTCAGAACCAATTTCGATCCCACCTTTCACTCGATAATCATTCCAGGGATCATAATTTCCACGTAAATAGTTACAGATTTGATGATTTCTAACCATTCATACAAGGGCTAACGGTTACAGAGTTAACAACATAATATATTTATTTCAGTTTTGGTGTGAAAAACTAACTTTTTCTACGTTCATGCAAAAAACAAAACCTTATTGAACTATATTTAGTGGAAAAAGTGGTTCTTTATTGCACTAGTGCAAAAAAATGTGTATTGCGTTCATCTGTCATTCTACTACAGCGTTTTGTCATTATGACAAACATAGACGTCACATTTTCCTAGACTTAGTGCCATCTAAATAAAAATTTTTGATTTTTGCATGAACGAAGAAAAAATATGATAATAAACACTTACTTTTTGGAAAACCTTGTATTTTTCTCATTTTTTACATAAATAAAATCATCAGATAGATTCAACATAAAAAATGATAGAAATGAAAGAAAAATCATCTAGGTGCTTCGCTAATGTAGAGTGCTTTAAATAAACAATGAACAGAGGCAGATCGATCAAAGTTTCCGGTCCGACAGAATATTCAGACCACGTTTCGATCAGGGTGAACTCCAAACTTTAAAATTTCCTCCGTAATCCGTGTATACATCACAATTAACAGTTCAACTTCCAGCTCAACTTCCGCAATTAACAATTAACTCGTAAATTATTCAGAAAACGCAAACAATCGATATCATTATCTGTAATGAACAACACGACCCTCCTTGCCGCGAAAATACAAACCCCGTCATGGGCGGCGACAGAATTTTTCACAAGAGGGACAATAAAAAAAGGTCAACGTAAATTCTGTGTTGGATAAGAAAGCATCTTCCGAAAAACCATTGAGAAGTAATACAAGAATCTGTACAAGAATATTTTAGAAGTAATTCGTAAGTAAGAAAAAAGAAAGAGGAATAAGGTGACAAAGCAAATAACATGAGTTAGGTATAAAAAGACGTGTATATACAGGCTTAACTATGACTAAGTACAATAATTTTAACCGCGTGCTGAGGGAGGTTTAAAAAACAATAAAAAAAATATTTTAGAAAATTAGCTCGATATTTAAAAAATGGGGCAAAACCCTCTTTTCCTGCGGGAAGTCGGCGCCTATGATAAGCATCGACTGAGATGGCTTAGATACATAGATAAAGCTTACAGCTGTCAATAATGTCAATTACCACGCGGTCGTGTTTTTGCAGCGTTTCTAAATGCAGAAACGACAAAGATTAACATTCTTGTAGTAATAATACCTGATGGCAAAACTACACTTTCACTCACTACAACCACTCACTACCGATAAAACACACGTTCCGTAGATACAGTTAGATAAAATGCCTAATTATTATAAGAAAATAGAACCAAAGTGGCAGTTTCCATTCCACTACGCCACTGGCTGGATCGCTGCGATACCACCCCGCGAGGGCATTAATTTTGAATTGGCTTTAATGCCGGGATCCAATTTTAAAACGTTATCGCATTCCCCATTTTTTCACTGGATAGACACTGCATTAATTCCGCGGGGAGGGTGAGAGAGGAAACTTTTAAGCGGCTTTCCAATGATAAATGGGACCATCTGACAAATTTGACGACAAGATCCTGCATACTTTCCCGCAAAGAATGCGGGACCCGAGATGGCGGCGCAAATCGGTGAAAATGAGCGGAAACGATGCCTCCCATCGGCTATTTGCCTAGAGGAACGTTAATTTTCAAGTTAAAAAGTAAAAAACAACGTATCTGCTCTTCGACATCGACAATTTGTAACGCAAAATGTAATGAAATTGTATTTTTTGTAACAGTTGCTTTATTCTAATCACCATACTATTTATGTTGTGTTGAATTGATACAAAATTTACACATTAGCGGGGGAAAGATCAAGTACTTAGTCCTTTTAAAAATAATTGTCGTTGTTTAAAGTGCATAAATGTCACAAAATACTTGTCAATACTCAATACGAACACCAAACGTATACATTTTATACTTACAAAATGGTTTCTCATTCAGAGAAAGTTGATGTGATGCTAATTTACGACGAGTCAGAAACGAGCTGTAGACTTATCGAGGAGCGCCCCATTCCTGTTCATAGAACCTTTACGATACAAGATTGGAGGTGACTTTGCGATGAAATGAAGATGCAGTTTCTGTTCGGAAGAATTAAATAATTGAACGAAGAGTAAGAAACAATGTTAATACAGTTAGACTGTCACACTATTTCGAACAAAATCCACGAAATTATATGCGGCAGGCCAGCCGGGAATTAAATGTGGATAAATGAACCGTTCAACGAATTTTAAAGACCAGTGGATATCATGACTACAAAATTCACAATTTGGAGTATTAACCTGATAGTCACATTGAAAACACACTTAATTTTATAGATCAAAATATAAAATATAGAAACTGTTGTTAAAAATCTTTTTCGACGCGTTCTTTGGAAGGAAGGAAGTTTGTCATAGGTTTGCCAAACAGACGCAACGAATCCTACTCGTCCATTGAAAATCCTCACATTCTAAGGCCAGTCCAAAACCAAGGCCACTTTGGAGTAAACGTATATGGTGCAGGAATCAGCGGTAGGCATTTAATTGGGCTTTATTTTTATGAACATACATTGAGCAGCGTGAATTACCTAAATTTCCTACAAGAAGAACTTTCTCCACTTCTGGAGAATGTGTCTTTGTAGCTAAGAAACCTATGGTTTGTGTACGACGGAGTTCTAGACCATAAGGTCAGAATTGTGCAGCAATATTTAGATAACAATTTCCCAGAAAAATGGATTGGGATTAATGGACCTATTCAGTGGCCCGGCAAGTCATTAAATCTAACGCTCTGCAATTTTTATTTATGGGGGGTTTTAAAAAAAGATTGGATATGTGTTGGATATCATCACCTTTTGTTTTAATTGTATTAAAGAGTTATCGAGTTTAACCTTTTATTTATTCTTTATACATTTGTGCACTTTAAACAACGAATATTCAATTATTTTCCAACGACTATTTGATTCTTCTACCACTAATGTGATTTTAGGCGATTTCTTTTGAGACATTCAAACGGACGAAATAATACAGAAAATTGTCTCTAATAAAGGTTTATTAGAAAAAAGTTAGTTTTTTAACAGGAACAAAAATTGGGTATGTTTATGGAAAAAATATAATTGATGACGTCATTAGTCGTTTCTGTCAAATCTCAAAGATAATACTTTGGATTGAAAATAGAGCTTCATTTCATTTGTGTCCCAAATTTTCTTTAATTTTTTGTATCGCACAAAAACACGCAACACTGATTTGATTTGTTTCCTTCGTCTTGATATTTCGGCAACTTTTTCCAATTCCGGCAAAAACCGTAATTCCCCAGCACGGAAGGTCTCGTCCTTATTCGTCTCTTCGCGCAACATTTTTTCAATAATACCTACATATAAGACCCCCGAAAAAAACTTGGCACCGAATGAGGACGAGTAACGAGATGACAGACGACGTCAGCGACGCGATCTAAATAAAAACCGCCGCTGTTGTCACAAGTGACCGACCGGGTTTATTGGATGTCACCAGTCGATCCGGAGCTCCACTGCCAAGCCACCCGGAAGAGCGGGACGTCCACGAACCCGCGACTTTGCCAAAAATCAGCTTCACTGAAAGAAATACTATTTGAACAGTTACTCCAGACTTGTGCTTACAATTCTGTCGTAGAATAAACTACAAATGTACTAAAAGAATTATAGTAATTGGATTGAAACTTGCAACTAACTTTGAAATAAATAACGTATTGTAAAATTTAAAATGCGGGTATAGTGTGGTCACGCGGTGGCATTCTCTCTGCGGGTATGGTAGGGTGGAAGAATGTTGGCTTGGGTCAATGTGAGAGATTGATACCGGTTGACATTTGACTACCCCCCTAATTAATGAGGTTTTCCAGGTTTCCCTCATTCCTGCACTGAATGGTGGTCAGGGCCTACCAACGTAAGTCGTTCCTGGGCGCAAATGCGGCCTGCTTAATAATATGCCGCCCCCTCTACCGCACAAGTCTTCGACTTCTGGGCTAATCCTCGCGGTTAGAATTGATATAGTTGCGGCAAGAATACAGACGACTTAAGTAGGTACGTCACAGCTGATGTTACGCAATTGTTTATATTGCCAACATAATTTTCAATACTTCATCGCGTTAAAAATAATAATTTTTTTAGATCAATATACACTGCAAACATTCTGTGTAGTATATAGTTTTATTATTTTTAGTTGCAGTTTGAATATTTTGATGAAATTATAATGAACTAGTAATTTGTTTGTAAGTTGCCTGAATTCATGCCGCAACTACAGTGTTATTAGTATTTCGATATGGTGTGCAGTTTTCGGTGGTTATCAGAGTTGTCTTGTGATGTTGGGTATATACAGTTTTTAAACTTAAACTTCACATGGCCATGATTTACACTTCAGATTCAATAATAATAATCAGCAGGAGGTATAAAGTATGTAAAAAAGGGATTTGCACTCACATTTATTCTGTAATTTGAAGGAATCGCACCAAAAGCCGCCATATTCGGCGGAAACCGTACGGGGGCTCCTGGGAATAAATTTACTTTCGGAACGCACATTTAAAATCAAATTTTTGACAGAATAAATTAGGCGCGAGTTACATTAGGCCGCGCGGGGCCCCGTCGAAAAATTTACAATGTAAATTTAATTTAAAAAATAGCTCACAATAATTTTGCGCTTGTATTTCCCGCGCCTAAAAGGCGATATTTCAGTGTAGCTCCTGAAGTGTGTTTTATCAAATTATTAAATTTAAGCCCCTATTTTTCATCGGGAATGAGAAATGGATATGCAGATCCCAGCCGGTTATATTTATATGCGTGTCCCTGCTCGAAATGTCCATATTTAAAGTGAAATTTTAAAGCTCGTAAATTCCGCCGAATATGTTCCCGGCGCAAGGCTTTGCATTCGATGTTCGAATAAGTGATACGCTTTATCTGAAATCGAACAAGAATAATGTGCGTTTTAGCGGATCTATATTTAGTTTCGTTGCGCTGAAAACACCGAATACATCATTCCATTCTCTACGACAGGAACTCAAAAATAGATATTGTATATATATACCGTCACGTACTGCGGATACAACAAATGTTTAACTACACTGATAAAAACCTTCAAAGTAAACTATGTTGCTAAAAAAAAATCATAGTACTTGTTCCAGTTATAAGGTAAATTTTCTGTTTTTATTTTCATGACAAATATAACATATTTAATTAACTACGAATAAAAAGGGGGCAAATAATAGACAAGTACATACAGGGTATCCCAACGAAAATTTGACCCCCCCTATAATTGGAAAACCGAATAATATTTCAAAATTCGCCGAGACCTGTCGATTTTTGTTCTTGGGGGGAGCTTTTTTGACAGTCAAGCCAACTCGATATGTTCATCCCCCTAATGCAACCCCAACTTAAAAATTTCTAATGCAACTACCCCACTTGTGGCACATCATTTTAAAGCCTTTTTCATTGCGAATACAGTGACGTACCGTTTTTAGAAATCGGTTGAGATTTGACAGAATTATTGGTTACAAACGAAAAGATGACAAACCAACTTACGCGTAGTAATTTCTACACAAATGCCCACCACTAAGTTTTTCATCTACTACACATGACCGCATTACCTAATTGTTATTGATGTGTCTATCAGTTTACAAAAGAGTCAGATATGAAATAGAAAAGCTGAAGCAAATAATAAATCAGATTTATTTGATGAATTGCTCAAAATGACCCCCGTTAACTGCCAAACAATAATACAGTTTTCTAAAATTAAAAGGTCATACGAAAACAACAGTTAGAAAATGTCCTTAGTACAAAATGTCTAAAGAACAAGTCTAGAACTGCTTAATGAAGGAGCTACAGTACCTTAAGATGAAATAAAAATGTCCAGGTACCGGTCGTGTTGCAGGCTTCTTTATTTTCAGTAACTTGTCTATATGTCTATGCAACTTTCAATTTTACACAAAACATATATCTTGTAAATTTTACAAGTAACGCTTAGTTTTCTAATAAAAAAAAATCTGACCAGTTTTGCAGGTGAAAAGTACATATGTCATCTATGAATTAAAATATTCAAATGTACATTTTACGTTTGAAATTGATCCAGTTTTTAATTGAAAATTAAACGTTCAATGCAAAACTTGCAAGACACAGCATTTCCGAGCTTGTTTATTAAATATTTTTTATTCAGAAAAGCATTACCTATTTGTTTTCAAGTATGGTTGTTTCGTTTTGGGGCAGCCTGTATATTCACATCGTATTAAACATGGAACTGATATTAGAAATGTGTCATAGTATATATATATATATACAACAATTTAATACATAATTTGCCTTTTACTTATATAGAGTATAAAATAGTTGAATACATTATTATTCCAGAACGTATAATTAGATTAGATTAGATATTAACAATTGTTATAATACTTCTGCATTTACTATAACAACGCGTTTACTGCATTTGTAGTTTCTTCTACGACAAAATTGTAAGCACAAATTTATAGTAGCTGTTTCAGTATTCTTTTTTTCAGTATACCTACATTATAAATAAAACACGAATTTATGAATTACTAACAAAATGTAGACACGACCCGTATCTGCAGTTTTTAATTATACTCTTCGTTTCCAATTACTGTCCCACTTCCGGTTTTTACCCCGTTCCCGAGTTTCATACGCTTTGACGAGAACAACACGTGACAGCGCCGAGAATTGTACGACACGACCAAAACAAATCCTGAAGGATCCGGATTCCCATAACCGCCACAGACAATAATACAGAGAATGCACTGCGCAAAACGCAAACAAAAATGTTTTCAATGCAGCGACAGCTGTCTGGCAGAATTAGACGACTCGATTCAATCCGAATGATCGCATTAGGATGTAATGAAGCTTTCAGCTAACAAAAACGTGATGGTGACGGTTGAGTGGAAAAATTCATTCCAACTTATTATAGGAATTTCAGTGAGTGATCTTTATTCTAAGAACGATGCGGGATAGCATTAACGTAAAATAGAGCTTTCTATAATAGTTATTTATAGTACAAGTGGGATATAGGCATTATTTTACATGAGTGAGACATTCGCACCTGTAATTTCACGAATGTAATAAAAAATGGCATTATCCCACGTGTACTGCATAAAATTATATCTAGAAGTGCAAGTGAAAATTATCTACAACTGCCTTAAATTGAGAAAAATCAGATCCAGTTTGTAAGTTTTGATTCAAAATCAAGAAGCAAAGGCATTGTTATGGTAACCTGTCAAACTTGTTATAAACAAAATTGAGTTTCCGGTTTTACATTTTCTTGTGAAAATAGTGGTCTTGATTGAAATAATGAGTGATTCAGAAACAGAAAACTTGAAATTGGAAAAGCTGCTGCTGCTTTTTTTCTCAATCTATCACAGCCTCAACAATATACAGGGCACTGTTTTCGACGATCATCTACTTCACTTCTAGGCAACACAGAAGTAGACCTTCTAATATGCCAATAATGTATAATTATTAATTATAAGTTTAATGGTAATAATTAATCCCATTATTTCCAGTGTACATTTAGAAATAAACTCTATAGATTTGACGAATTCTGCAGAACTTCCGAGTTCGATTACTTTCTAGGTCTCATGATCTAGACCATCTTCTTATTTTCTTAGGTCAGCGATTGATTAGGAGTGGTACGTCGTCTGCATATGAATGATGTTATGCCAGGCGCAGATTTTATCGAGGAACTCCTCTGATGCCCGTTTCGGATCGATTCGCTGGGGCAGAAAGGACCATTTTCAGGTCGTTGAATAGCCCGTTTGGTGCTTTTATAGAAGACAGGGAAACCTTACGTTTTCAATCTTATTCATCGCCGGTTATTTTATTCGTATCCCCTCGTTTCGTCAAGCGACAGGAATTTACTTTTTAACGTTTTTCTTCTTCTTCTGTTAAACGAAATTAGAAAAACTCAATAACTACAAAGAAAGACTTTTATGTACCTAAAATATTTTTTTATATTCGGCTGATTAAATTGTCATTACTTGTATGCTCTAAAAAATTTGGGCTCAATATAACACATAATTTGTCAAGTAAGTCCACATCAAACTGACTGAAATTCCATTCTATTAATAGGAGGAATATTTATAAGATAAAATGCATAAAGACACTTAAGTATGCGTTATAAACCTCAAATTTTCGCTATAAACCAGTTACGTACTCCCTACAAACTACATTTTAAGCATTGAAAAGTAAATAGATAATCCAATACACGCCACCCTATCTCCAAAATGCAGGCATATAAAATGGCCCGATTATACGGCGTTTCCTAATTATTTCCTCATACGGGAAATACCTTGGGGTATATTTTTCGTACCAAAAAGCTTTGCAGTTAAAGCAGAAAAGCTTCTCAAGCTGCACTATCGCGAGAACTCACACTAGGAAAATATCAACGAGGATTTATCGTAGATGTGTCTGGTATACATTGTCGCATCAAACTGCTTAGCAAAAACTTGTACATTCTTGAAAATATAGGTTAGGTCTTCGTCCAGGAAAACATTTTCTTGTAAACCATTATTAGTTATCCACTTATACAGGAAGTCCGTAATTTCAAGGGCTAATATATCTGACCAAAAGCAATAAAAAACATGAAAAAATGTTTAAAACGAATAGTTTGTCTCAAAAATAAAAATACAATAAATCTATAATAATATTCAAAACTATACAGGGTGATTCAGGTTTAATCTTGATAACTTCAGGAATCGATAGAACAGGTTAAAATAATGTTCATTTGTGATATAAACTTATTTTCTAAAACGCATCGTTTCCGAGGTAGAGGGCGTTGAAGTAGGAATTTTTTTCTCGTTTTTCCCTCATAACTTTTGAACCACTTATCCCATTTAAGTGAAATTCGAAACACAAACACTCCTTATGATCTTACATAAGCTTTTTAAGTTTGAACTACCTACCCCTCTTAGAAGTTTATTTTGTACTCCCCCCCTCTTAGTTTATTTCAAAACTACAAAAAAAAAATTAATTTCAACAAAACATCTACACCACTTTGACCTGATTAATTTCGAAACTTTTTCGTCTCTTATTTTTTTTCGACGTTTGGTCTTGTTTCTGAGATATTCAAAGAAATTGGTGACAGTGTAGCGCACCGGCCGCGTAAATTTCATTTAACGTTATAGTAACCCATGAAAACAAAACTCAGTAGTACCATGGATGTTTGTACTCGTTCCCTGGAAAACCAGGGAAGTCCTTAAACAAAGTCCAACTTTTTTCCTTATGTTTGATGTACCTACCTAACAAGTTGATATATAAAAAATTGTTTTGTATTATATTTAGTTTCAGTAAAGGTAGAAAACTGCGCAACGACCTTTTATGAGTTTGAATAAACACGATTGGAGTAGAAAGAAACGGTTGTGGTCATAATAACAAACGCATATAACTGCCGTAAAACGGCAGAAATAAATCACGCGCAGCGTAATACGCTACAACAAATTAAATATTCAAAAATAAATTGGACGACACCACGAATCGATATCCAATCTGGCAATTATGAAAAATTTACGAGCCAATATAAAATTTTATTTTATACGTCTACTTAATACATCTGATAAATTCAACAATCAACGTCGACGGTTTAGGGCCGTGTTTTAGGGGCGTGAGGCGTGATGGAGGGTTTTATGGCTTTATTACTTGCGCATACGCCATTTTATTTAAAATTTCGATGGTGCTTTGGAAGCCGTAGTATGTATTTACCTGTACGTGACTGAATGAAGACTGATTTGCAGTTAATTAATACACTGAATGGCAACAGAGAAAAGTTCATATAATTTGCTTAGTTTTAAAAGGTATGTCTCCACCATTGATTATCAAAATATCGAGCCATTGTAAAATGAAGTCTAATTCATTATAACCAGCGCATTCGCCATTCTATAGAATATATTCGAGTGCCTGAATTTATCCAAATAAATTATTACACACAGAATTATTACTCTGCAAACTATCCACATTGAAGAGATTGATCCTCGATCACTGGAAAACAGCTATACGATTGTTACATTTCTTTTGTAACTAATATTTAGTTTAATTGTAAAGTCATTTTGTGCCGTATAATGTGGATGAACGAGTAGACTACGTTGTTAAATATTGACAATACTATCGCTGCTGCTATCAATATATTCAATTATTAATGGAGTAGTAATGGTTTTTAGAGTTAGCTGTTGCCGTTTTTATTAATATATAAAAGTTGTACAGTCCATTAGCTCAATGTGTGTAACGTAGATACGATCGCGGTATTTCTAATGCTTAATAATACAAGAGCCACTCACGTCAATACTATGGGACAGTAGGTCTCCTAAGTAAACATAAAAGGTAAATAAAAAGCGTAGGAATTTACAAGTTTTATTTATTTTAGACGAACATTTTCACTAATCAATATCTAATGTGTACCAAGAGGATAAATCAAGTGTATACAGGGGTGACGGTTATAGTGGATACATTTTTATTTGCATGTACCTAGTTTCCTGTTTGTGATGAAAAAATGTTATATGAAATAGTTCAATATTTACATTTTCTATAAAAAAAGTAGTCTGGATAGCATGATTACGACTTCTATAGTCTTTGCTGGTAGCCTATTAATTTAAATTTTTATACAGGCTACCTACATATTAGATTATTTTTTATAGGTCTCTAACTTATTAGAGATGCATTTTGATATTTAGATAAATTAGGTTCAGGTAATAATAGATATTCCCGTTTACGTCTCACCCTGTGTATAGATATAAAATTGGAATGATGGAAACCACGGCGTCTTGAGAGAGAGGTAGAGAGTCTGGGTAATGCGGACTAGGTAGATATATTTGGCCAATTATTTATGTTTCTGATATGTCTGGAACGACGTATGAAGATCACATAACAGAAAAACAAGCAATTTTCGTTCATACGCCAACGCATGGTAAAAGATACCTATATATAAGTATATTTTGCTGATTTCATTCGATGTACGCCCAGCTTCTGCGGCGCAAGGTTTCTCCTCGGATAAAAATTTCCAGGTCATCTGTCTGTTACCTACGGAGATAGACAGCGACATCCAATAACGTGGGGACGACCAGCGTTGCACTAGCGATGTGCCAATCTCCCTAAAATCCCGGCCAGGGTTTCACTCGTGCCGATGATTTGAACGAACGCATTCATTTTATACTCGCGTTTGCAGAGTTTAGAAAAACGGATTACGTTCGATTTACGATTGCCGTTTTAATGGAATCACCAGCCAGTATATTTTCACGGTAACGTTCCTTAAATTACGGAAAGAGTCGGTAAACATACAACATCGGGTTTTAGTTTATCAGTAACGCCCACAGGCTGTGTGACATAATTGTTATTTTCTCTAATGACGTTATCGATTTAGTCTATCTAAATATTATACAATACAACAACTGTAAAACGTAATAATCGATCGCGCCTGATCATCTATAAATATATTATCAGCAATGTCAAATATATATTAATCAAAAAGGCCATTAATTATAATTAGTGCCAATCGGGTTATAATTTCGATAATTACATTTCATTAGCGAGGCGGTGTCGAACATGGTGTCAGATCTTAGTTGACATATAAATATAGGGGAGACCAGGTACGAAAGTAACATTTTTTGTAAAGCCGGATAAATAAAAAATTAACAAAGTTATTTAAATGTACTTACTCTAAGTCGTTTACTTGGCATTTTATATATAGAAGTAAAATAATATTGAATTAATTAAAGTTCATATTGATGTACAATTAATAAAAAAGTAGAGTGTACGTCGTTACAACCTACCCAATGGTATGGGTCAAAAGTAACAGAACATGGGGACGTTTGTAACATATGAATAATAGGTAATAACTAGGTATAGAAAGTTAGTATTTACAAGGTATTTGTTTATTGATTATACCTATATAAAAGTAAGTTGTAGTGCAGGTACATAATATATTTTTATTTGAAAAATAAATAAAAATTGAATAATGAAACAAGAATATAAAATAAAAATAATTTTTTTGGTAATAACACAGAATCCTATCCCAATTTGGCTTTATATGGTTGTCTGTCGCCAGACTCGTCCATATTCCATATTTGGGATGGACCAAGTTTTTCCCAATCCATAACAATCTTTCCCACGATCTGTTGTTCGTTGTCTTTTGTTAGACATCCTAAATAAAGATAACGAATTTGTATATTCCCACACAGTATAACAAATACTGAAGTAATTATCTGGATATCTACAGAATTATCATTTTAAATATGACAAATACGATCATAGGTATTAAATATAAGGGACGGTTGTAACATGTTACAATCGTTCCCCTATGGCATTGTTACAATCGTCCCATTACGCGATTGACAGGATACTTGCTTAAAACTTTTTTTAACGATTATTTTTAATTAAAATACCATGCTTAGGTTATAGCCAATATTGGTATTAACTGAACAAACCAATAAAATAACTCAAAATAACGTTCAGTTCTAGGATTTTGATAGATTAAGATAAAGAATGAAAACTTACTTTGCATATCATTTTGCACCGTGCAGGTCTTAACTCGAACTAAAAGACACTACGGATATTGTTGTTCAAATAAGTTAATGTAGATTTCACTGCCGACTCTATGATGATATAATATCATAGACAAACCTCTTTAGAAAGACAATAGGCTTACTGTTACAACCAACCCGTGTTACTTTCGTACCCGGTCTCCCCTAATAGATAAAGATACCTAAAAGTAATGTAGGTCCGATTATTAATGTAGCATTTTTAACACGGAATAGTAATAAGACACTACACTGTAATTAAAATAATTACTTATTTTAACACAATACTGTGTTAATTGAGGTCTACATGGTATTATATACCTATATCTATACACATTTCCCTCTCTGTACGTATCAGTGGGTTAACCATTTAACATAATCCACTGTGTTAGTATAACAAATGTTGTGTGTAATTTATTTCACATTGCAGTGTTATTTGTATCATTAAAGATGTAGTGTGTTAATTTTATTTTTTAATTATATTCTTGTTTGCTTTCGAAATTACATTTTTTAGCCTGGAATATTCTAGAAAACGTCAAAACTAAACTAAAAAAGTATGTGAGCTTCCATATCAATATATGTATTTTCAGAATTATGGTGTCAGTAATCCTAATATGACTTTATTAAAAACAACATTTTATGAAGAACAACAAAGTTTACTAACAAAATATTTAACAAAATTAGTAATAGTAGTACATATTCCAATAAGGGACTTACACTAATAACATTCTAGTAACTCATAAACGAAACAAAAATGTATTTAGGCGCTAAGTAATAAGGGTGTCCGAAAATTGACTGGTAGTGACCTGAACATATCATTGCAAGAAGATCAAAATACGGAGTAATCTAAAACGTCAGAGTAAACTCCTAATATTTTTAAAAGTTATAGCCCTAATTAGTTTTAGCTTTATCGCAATTATCAACAATATTTGTTATAGTTAGGTAAGTTCATACAATTGTCTTTGATCAAACCTCAATTTAAATGTTCTCCATATGAACACAGCGAACGAGAGCTAACTGAACACAACAACCCTACACGACCAACATGGAATAGTCACGTGTGTGTTGGAACAGCCGGCACACATTCAATATATTTTATTATAATACTAGCAATTTTAAAACATCTTGAATAAAACATATAAAAAAGGTAGTGTGTAAAACTATTAACACGGAAATTATACAAAGAAAAATATCACTTACATAGTAACTTTTTTACAGTGTCCGTCAGCTCTAGTATATAAATTTTGCCGTAATGAAATGTCAAACTGTCAAATGTCAATATTAAGTAAATATGTACTTAATAATTTACTACCTTTAATATATTCACTTGTACTCAGTGAATTGAATTTATTATTTTTCATCCCCTGTACCTTTTTATCGGAATAATAAATCTAGAAAACATCCCAAATATCCAGAATGCTACGCCTACCATTGTATTTGCATTCCAATACATATTAAAATCGATAAATACAAAAAAATGAGACGCAACTGAGGTTCAACATTTCTCGCGTATTTACTTTCAAATTAAAATTTACCGGCGTACTAAAAAAAATTCACCAATGAAGTGATTTACAAAAGATGGCACGATAAATATTCCCGAAGGAGTTCCGGGCGCAATCAGCAAACATTTCGGTTTGCCGGCGAGGCGCTTTCTATGAATTTAAAACCAAACAAATTCGCGCAAAATTCACCGCCGACTAATTTTATTGCTTGGACAAACTCCGTGAGAAAATCAAAGCTCGGCGCTAGACTGCTCGGCGTTCGTGTACGTCGAGAAAACTGTTTGTTTACCCAGGCAAAACTATAGTCTTCCGAAATCAATTGGCAGACTACACTATAATAGTTATTAATGATACTTGTTCAGGCATGGATGGCCCTTCAACAAGTTCAAGCACTCGGGAAATAAACTTACTTTCTAAAAATACAGCCCACTTATCGGCTGGAATTAATTTACTAAATTGTTCAAAGTTGTAATGTTTACAATAAATAAATGGTGTTGAACCTTTTATAGTTTAATAACAAGTAAAAATGGTGACTAACCTAGTTTTTGTTTATTGTTTACTTTAAAATTTACGTGTTATTATGAATTCATAATGGCACGGAGTGTTATCATAAAGGCCATAATGGCATCCAAGGATGCTAAATGTGCCATAATCACACTGACGTAGATTAAATATATTACCTATACACTCGTTATCAAGCATTGCGCCTTGCGCCAATAGAATAAGTATAAGAGGCATACAGATATTTAATTTATATCGAACGTTACCAATATACGCCTCAGCAAGATCAAATGAGACTAAAAGTTTCGTTAACCGAGATGTGGTTTCAACCGTAGGAGTCATAATACCAACAGCAGAATCGAAAACAATATATGGGCGGACCCAGTGGTTCCGATAGCAGGTACGCATATAATACACGATGGTATATAGAGCCTACTCCGAGAACAATATATACGAACAAGTCACAGAATTTCAGCTAGGGATGTGTAATATTACCTAATTATGTTACAATGTAATAACCTGAAAAACTATTATAGATCGTGAATATTTCTTATTCATAAAATCGCCTATTTTAAACTATAGGTGTAACTGACTCTAACACCTCTAATGGTATAAAATATGTAACGAAAAAGAAATGAAACACTTAATAGAAGTGTAGCTTTTAGAGATAATTTAAAATTACGTAATTAGCTCAGCCATGACAAATTTTTTAGCTAAATTTGGACATTTTTCTGAACCATTCTCTCAGTGTAGCGTCGTTAGAATAACAGAACTCTATTTATATGCCCCCCGCATAGTTCCTGCTCGACATCTCGCCGCCCCTCCCTTTCGATTCTCAAATCGCTGCGACGGAATTTTAAATTGGGAATCAGAAAGGGCATAATTGAAATTTTCCTGAGGGCTAATGAGGCCGCGAGGGCGGGCGGGGCGCGCTTCGAGGTAATTGAGTTTTCCAGAAAAATGATTGGAAATATCCTTTGTTGATGGCGACGGACTGACGTCCGATATTGGATTCCACGGGACCTGTCTGACGTGCGGTAGAACCGTAAGAGATAGATTAGAAATATAAAATCTGCCGGCAAAAAACCGGTGATTATTCAAAGGCGGCGCTGATGGATGCGACAATAAAAAATTGTCGCCGTTTCAAGTGAAAAGGTTATAATTACGGACCGTTGCGAGACGAGATATAGGCGTGTGATCATTATTCACGGTCGATAAAAAATCAAACAATAATTGTCCGTGCTATTCACAGCTGCATGGGGGTCACAATCCTTGCAAATGAATAATTTCAGTCTTCAGTCGACATTTGGCTTGAAAATCAACGTACACGATGGCATATACGTTTGCACGACATGGCAAAGTATGCAGTCGGCGACCAGCACGGCGGCAAAGTGTAATGAAAGAAATATATAAGATTTTGTTATTTAATTAATAAAATTAATATGTGGCTTTAATTAATAAAATAATTTGACATACCTGATCTTTCAACAACAGTTCAAGGTTTTGTACACCGACGTGTAAACATATTTCTGTGAAGAATAAATGTATAAAGTTCAAACCACCTTGGAGGAAATAAGACATCAAACTACGATGCACCTTTCC
This sequence comes from Monochamus saltuarius, assembly GCA_025584915.1. Classification (NCBI taxonomy): domain Eukaryota; kingdom Metazoa; phylum Arthropoda; class Insecta; order Coleoptera; family Cerambycidae; genus Monochamus; species Monochamus saltuarius. Next base: position 56,343,314 of record CM046726.1, read on the forward strand.
GTAATGACGACAAAAAATACCTTTCCACGGGTAATAACTCATGAAACTACAAGAGGGGCCGCAGCAGATATTACAGAAACATGACAGCCATTCAGGTAATGAACTCTCTCGCACTCCTCTCACAATGGCGGCGGGGGCGGCGGCGAAGGCGGGAGACGCCAGCCGTCGTGGAAACTTTTATATATTAACCTCGCATGAAAAAAAAAACATTTGTACGGACCAGTAGAAAAAGTACACTTTTGCTAAATTAAATATCCGATATTCTTCTATAATAGTCCATATTTGTTATGCAAGTCTTAACAACAAATATACAGGGTGATTCAGTTTTTAATGTATAAACTTCGAGGATAAGTAGAACTTTGAAAAATAATGGCAGTTTATTGTATAATAGTTATAATTTTACGGCTTTATAAAGAAAATACAGGCTGTTAAAGTTTGAAGAAAAAATTTGAGATTAAAGATAGGTTGATATTAAAAATTATTTACAATTGGTACGAATGTCCTACAGCAAACATTGTAATTTTATATTCGCTTATTTAAAAATTTTAAATTTTCCTGTTACGGTTCGGGTGTTTTCGTTCTTTTTTGGCAAGCTGTTTACTTGAAATAAATATTTTTTCAATGTATTTTTTCGAATGCTCTAATTGTATTAGTTTCGAAATTTTTCCGCTTGTTCTGGACTGCATCTACAAACTATTCTCTTCGTTCTCTTGCTCTCTGCGATGACTTCAAAGAGGGCCAACCATTCAAAGCTTCTCAATTGCGATGGAATCAAAATACGATTGCGTACTTACAACTTCCGCCTTTGTTTTCTTCTACAAAAGCGACTAATTTACCATTTTTCAACCTGCGGTGGCTCGGTAGCGCACATTTACATACCACGAGAAATGCGCTGCGTTTTCTTTCTGTTTTCCAGCAAGGAAATTGCATTTAACAATTACAGCGGTAATTGCGAGTGGTTCGTACTTTCTATGAATGCAAATTTTAAATAAAGTTATGAAATTTACTAAATAGGTCATTATATTAACGAGAAGCCTAGCGCATATACGCTTTACATTTGAAGGAATTAACAAGTTGCCTAAAAAAAAAACAAAGCAAAATGTCTTTAATCCAAAGCATTTCTCAAAATGGTCAAACTTCGGAGAGAGGCGGTCTTTTGTTTCAGTTACATCTTCTGTTTGATTTTCTTTTCCAACTTACTTAACTAGTGCTTGGTACACTTATTTAATTCTGGGACGTAAACCGTTACATTTGAACATGAGGACTCTGGCGAGGCGGTAAAGAAGAAACTTGGAAAGATAAATAAGCTTAATATTAAGTATCGCCTTGTATATTTTGACATGCTTCGGTGAACGTTCGGAATGAGTCTTCCGTCGTGCTATAAATTCAACCAAAGCTCTGTTTCTGACTGTCAATTTACCGGAAAATATAAATCATCCGTCGCAATCCATGTACGGCTTCTGTCTTCTATTTCTGGAAGGCCGTACATGGTAAGTAATTCCCTAAACAAATCTAATTTGAAGGAGGAAGAGGGAGCGTAAGTAGGAATAATGAACTTCAGACGCGAATCAGTATAAGCGACTGGTTTGGCAAATTTATAGCCGGTGTATTTTTGGAGCTTCGCGGATTTTTATATTAACTTATATTACGTAGGTGGGTATTGCTTAAAATAATTATTAATACCGGCATTTTTTTCCTTTATTCAAAGTAGTTTAGAAGCACTTTAAATTACAGGCGCAATATCAAGAAATGAGAAATTTTTTTCTTATGAACAAGATGATTTTGATATACTAAGAAAAAATTACAAAATACAGGGTGTCCGGAAAGTCCGTCAGGAAACTCCGTGGCGTGATTTTACGGGTTAAAATAATAGCAGTTTGTAAGGATTTTTTTCGAATTCTCAATTGTTTGCAAGTTACAGTTTGTCAAAGTTCAATTTTTTTAATTTTTCTTTCTAAATAACTTAATTAATTCAAATTCGATTAATCTCTCCTTTGGTACACCCACTAAGTACATCAAGCTCTATTGGAACATTGAGAGAAGAGTTTCATTATACGCCGCTAGGGGCACTTTACCTATAGAACTCAAAATTTGTATTGTTCATAACTTTTTTCTTGCTAGATATCACATTTAAACATTTCTGGAACGAGAAACAATTTTATAAAAATTATGTACTCTTATTCAAGTCGATAAATGTAACCGTTTAGCAGAAAACCGCTATTAAAGTTTTATTAAAAATCAAATTATTGACAGATTTTAAGTCCTATTTAATCATAATAAATGTTCGTAATGACATCCAATCACTTCGATACATTATCTGACACGTTTTAAAAATGATCGTCTGACACAATGAAAAACACCGATATTGTTTCGAATCACTTCACATCCACCGATAATCCTTTGACGAAGATTGTTGACGTCATTTACAGGTGTTTCATAAACTATCGACTTCAAGTGCCCCCAAAGAAAAAAATCCATAGGATTGAGGTCGGGTGATCGAGGTGCCCAAGATACCGGTCCACCTCTACCGATCCAACTAAGTTATTTAGAAAGAAAAATTTAAAAAATTTAACTTTGACAAACTGTAACTTGCAAACAATTAGAAATTCGAAAAAAAATCCTTACAAACTGCTATTATTTTAACCCGTAGAATCACCCCACAGAGTTTCCTGACGGACTTTCCGGACACCCTGTATACACAGCAAGAAGTCTCTTTTACACGCTAGTATTTTGGAATTAGTAAAATAATGTGGTGTAAAATTTTATTAGTAAAAAATTTAACTTAAATGTTTTTCGTTAACACATTTCATTAGTTTAAATAACTACTTAATAATTACTTGGTAATGAACAATATTGCACATAACACGTGCGGGAAGTGTATTTTCCGCACTATTAATATTAAATATCTTTACCAGTGTACAATACAGCGTTCGATCATATATCTATAAAACAGAACCTACTATTACTCGTTCTGTTATTTCGGTCCGTACGATATTTTTAATCGATAGCTTTCGCTCGGGAGGATCTCTTGTTTGCTCTTTGGTAACGTTAAAAGTGACTGGAAAGAGATTTAATAAAGGAAGCCCGGCGGCACAGCTGGTAACGGGCAAAATGAAATTGCTAACAAAAGTAAACAGTTTAAAAGGGGCATTTTTATGGCTGTCGTAAAATCCTGTAAATTCCTAGATCTGGGATAAGACCGACAGGCCTGCGCCACTTAGATATAATTTTCTGTACCGAGACAATAAAGCCGTAAAAAAATAATTCCGACTACACTCCGGTAATATCGGTTTTATGTGGTGAACTGGAATTGTTTAAGGACTTTATGGGGACGTTATCTTTTTAATTCCGAATGGGCTTGAAGTTCCTTTAAAACTAAATGGACTATATACGGCAAGTAAAGGACAAAAGCATTGGAAAATTCCGATTTGAAATTCATGAATTTCAGATATGTAACATGGAAATTATACCTACATCCGATTTTGAATCAACGTAATCTATTCGTGTTTACTAGTAATTTTCCGAGAGTTCTAAATGTATAATTCATTTCAGCAATTCATTAATTAGGCACTCGGTATGTAGGTACATAAAAATTCAGAGGATTGGAAACAGTAATTATCGATAATAGCTAGCTTTCATTTATTATTCCCTATTCGCATCAGTCAACACTACATAAATTTCCATTTGAAATGTACTTTCCTTCTGGATTTTTATTGATTCCAATTAAATTTCTGTCGAATTTTTATTGGATTGCAATATGCAGAAGTACTATTATAATGGGGATATTGCATGACGCAAATACGGTCATTAACGTAAGAAAGAATGTATTATATTAACTGAAGTGGCGTTTGTCTTAAACAATTTCGTAGAAAAATAAGCTAAATAAAGGTGTTTAATAATTTAGTCACATAATGGTTTTGTTTACATTTCATGGCAAACTATTAATGTTAATTTTTTAATTATGTGGTTATTGTCAATTCATGCATTGTACAATTTCAATTTTTCTTTCAGTTATGGAAGTAACTCTCACAATTCCTCGGCACCACTTTCGGAATGGAAGTCCTTGAACGTTGTTGCCGTCCTCGGCGCACTTACCCAACCAGTATCAAATTGACCGAGTAAAACTTCGGCATTAAATAAATAACAGAGACTGTCAGGCCGCATCTGTTATAATCCCGAAAAGGAAAAGTTCACTTGGAAACTTCTCCTCCCCGACAAGACGGACAACTTTTTATTCGGACCTAAGTGAACATTATAAGAAACCGAACTTTATGTAGTGGCCCCGTGGAACATAATCCAATCGGAAGGGTTCCACAACAAACTGTAATGCAGTTTTTGGAGTTCTGGCTGTGATAGAAACGAGATGTTTCAGGACACGGAGAATGGAAGCCGCTTTCATAGATTTAGAAAACCACAGACGGTTATAATTAATAAATATACGAATACTTATCATTACACTATAAAAAGAAATCACTGTAAATGATATTTTTCACTGTATACTGTAGAATGTGTAAAAAATTTGTATTAATAATTTTACACGCATTGGCTTTTTTATACTTTTACACAAACTGTGTTAACATTATTAGTATTATAATAAAATGTACAAAATTTGTGTAATATTTATCAGTGATGTGTTAAAAGTACATCATTTTGTGTAAACTGAACACAGCTCTGTGTTCTATATCCCTAATCCAGACTGGTTAAGCGTAACTGCGCAGATCAGATGTTCCAACAAACGTCACTACGCCATGTTGGTCGTGTAGCGTTGTTGTGTTCAGTTACCTCACGTTTGCTGTAATCAGATGGAGAACATTCAAATTTAAATTGAAGTTTGATAAAAACAGCCACATAATTAACAAACTAAAAAGGTAAGTGAAGCTATTATACAATAAAATGAACATGTTAATGTCTAAAGCCTACACCTTTAATAATACAAAAAACACTGAAATGTGTAAAAGTTAAACACAACATTTGTTATATTAACACAGTGGATTGTGTTAAACATGTAACACTGATGCTTCATAAGGTAAAATGTGTAAAAATATACACAATCCCGTATGGACCTCGATTGACACAATTGTGTTTTTTTGTGTTAAAATGTGTAATTATTTTTTACAGTGTAGCACCTAAGTATAGATAATTTTAATTGAGAAAAAAGCAAATATACTAGCGAGAGCAATCGTTAGTCTTTACTTTGATAATATATATTCGATAAAATGTACTTGAAAAAGAGCTATATTTATATAAACAAGGTTTACTTTGTACATGGTAGAATGTTTAAGAACTTTAAAGGTTTATTTCACAAATATTGTTAATAGCACATCCAAGGAAATTAAGTACGAAAACTGGGACACTAAATACGTTTAACTACGTGTGTAATTCTCTTAGTACGTTGCTCTTCTGAAATAACCTGCGGTTATAAGTAAAATATCGCCTGAAACCCATTTCAATTTGTAATCCGTAAAGGAGAAAAATGCTCTGAAACGGACGTAAATCGCCGCGGAAAATAACGTACTCGGGTTATTATTTCTTTCAGTTTATTACGGAGCGTCTTAGAAAAATTTACTTCGTTCTCAGTTAACTAATCCCGAATTTATTCGCCCGTTGGATTATATTTTCGGGCGGCCGGCATTCCCCGATTGAAAAGTGACCCGGAGAAATTTACGGTCGGTGCACGGACCAAGTGCAGCGAAATCGCCGAGGCACGTAAAACCCTATCGCAATTAATAGCTAGGCAATTCCCAAGTTATTCGGCTAGTCGACAGCAACGTTGCTGATGGTCTGTGTACAAATATTTATTAGGTATATATTTAAAGAATAAGTACGTAATGTTGGAGTAAGTCAGTTGGAATTTGGAGATAAATTTGCGTAGGAATTAGTGAGGGTTTTGGTCTCATGTAACGTTATAATCAAAATTTTCATTGTACAATTCTGTGTGTCGTATTCTTGAAATAGTATTTCTTACAAAGCCCAGTAGTTTTAAACATTTAAGAACTGAATATAATATAGTTTATCAAATAACAGCAATATTACCTCATGTCACCTGCGAATATTCAAAGGTACCGAAGTAAAACGAATATAACGGCTGAAAGCGGTCTAACCAACAAATTTTTAGATACAGAAATCTTTCAAAATACGTATTTTTTTAAATTTAACTGTAGATATAAATATTGTTATAACATAAACTTACATGGTTCTGCATATAAGATTGTTTATAAGTATGTGAAAATAATTGTTAAAATGTGGGGTTAGTATAGCAAAATAATGTGTGCCAAATAAATGGATTTTAACAGTTATTATATTATTTGTGGAGGAGTAAAAGTGGATAAACAAAACATTAATAAATTTATTTTCGATATTACTTTTGCTGCTTTTAATTTTTCAAGATTTCTGTTCCTAAAAACACCATAAATTTGATCATTTTACAGCGAGAAATACGGCGATCTTAATAAGAACTGATCTTTTGGATTTGTTTTACAAAATTATATTTGTAAGTCCCCTGTAAATTCAATTTTTTTTTGGTAAGGTCAGAGTCACCCTGTATAAATAAACAAAGCCGTGTCAGGTTACAAAAATCCTACACAAGTACCTACTATGATTTTTTTTTAATTTTTCTCATATAGATTTTAAGCTAATCACTCACTCGTACTCAAAAACTATATTCGTTATTAAAACTTTCGTTTTCTAAACTTGTTGTTGAATATACTATTATCGACCCGAAGTTGCGGTAAAGATTTCAAAACCTACCTGAAGGTTCTGCATAAGTCTCCAGCCCCATAAATAATTCCTCGTCCATTCGGAAAGAGAATCAATCTTCCCCGGTGAAGAAACTACGGCCGGATACGATTTTCATGGGAGAACCGCGGCGTGGACCGTCGGCGTGGCCGCTGATCGGCTTAATTACTCGATAGTCGGCCGCGCAGCGGGGCATCGGAAGATTGGACGCGATGAATTATGGATAAGCCCTAAACGGATTTTTCGTGGGAGATTGGCTGTTGTTTAATTCATCGTATTATCTTACGTAAATGCACAGGAAGTGTTCTTCTGGAAAATTCATTAACACCGTTTACCACCCGTATCATCGCCGGCTATTTTTGTCGCTAAAATCGTGATCCGATTGCGAATTCGCCTCCAATTCTCAATTCTCAAACGAATTCGCAAATTTCTTCTAATTTAGCTAGTTTTATTGACCGACGTCAATAATAATCGTACAAGGTGAGCAAATTTCGATGTTTTTATAGGCTCGATCTTTTTTTTGAAAGAACCAAAATAACCTAACGTCTTTTGTTTTTGAGTAATAAACAAAATTTCAAATTTTCCACTTTTCGATATATGTCTGTCTTCGTTGTTTGTAAAGTAGTACGTTCTTTAGACACTTTTTTGAGTAGAGTCCAGTGGCGTGCATAATTTGTTTGTAACATTATTAATTTTTTTAGTTATAACCTAAAGTTGTGTTTTATTTGATTTATCGGTCAGTGGTCGCGCGGTTTAAGGCGTCAGTACTTGAATCGAGGTGACTAGATCGGAGTTGGTTCGCGCCCAGCTGCCGGTAGACCGTATATAAGCTATATTGGCACCCTCTCTGCGGGTATGGTAGGGTGGAATAATGTTAGCTTGGGTCAATGTGAGAGATTGATACCGGTTGATATTTGACTACCCCCCTAATTAATGAGGTTTTCCAGGTTTCCCTCATTCCTGCACTGAATAGTGGTTAGGGCCTACCAACGTAAGTCGTTCCTGGGTGCAAATGCGGCCTGCTTAATAATAATATGCCGCCCCCTCTCTCGCACAAGTCTCCGACTTCTGGGTTAATCCGTGTGATTAGAATGAGGGGTAGAGATATTATTATTATTAATTAATACAAACCATAGGTGGCCATGGGTCAGTTGAAATCGTTTTTTTTCTCTTTCCATTAATATACAGGATGTGCCATAATGATGTGACTTCCTTTGGAGGGTGTGTTCCTTGGGTCATTGTAGAGGGGTTTCTTTCTATAAAATTTTTTGATTTGAGCCCTCCCGGACGAGAGTGACAATCACCAACCTTTGTTGTTTTCTAATTAGACAGGGAGGGCTCAAATTGAAAAATTTAATAGAAAGAACCCGTCATTTTTTCCCATCTCCTATAGTTAACGAGGTAGTATATAAAAACATCGATATTTGCCCACTCTGTACAGAAAACGTGTATTTTATACTGAAGGACGCATAATTACAATAATTTTTCTATGGACTTGATATGCTATCTAACCAAGCAGGTTATTACATTAAATTATTCCATTACCCCATTTACTGAATTATTAATTTAAATAATTGGCCCGGCCTAAGCCATAAAAACTAGATTTCATATCAATCAAATAGATTTAATAGTGGACGTGGAAATTTTTACCAGTAAGAATTAAAGTAAAACTAACGTTTTACTAAAATTCTTACGTTAATTTCGTGTCACTATGAGCACAAACCGTCGAGCCATCATATTTCGATTGCAAATGCATGGTTATATATTTGACTGGTTCGCTTTGCACAGTTCAAGAAGGACTAAAAGAAAGACAAAAAAAAATTATTTTCATTATGTCGATAAAACTTACATTTCCCATTCAATGTTATTAATTTCATAATCAATATTAAAACAGCCGCAGCTAAATAAGGACAAGCGACTGGATTATAAAGGGTAGTTACTTTAACTAGGCACAGTACAGGATTTTCGGAAACGGTAATGTAGGGGTGGCTTAAATTAGGAAATTAGTTACGCATTTCAATTTTCTGAAATGAAATATGATATATTTTGAGCAGTTCTTGAAACTGAAAAGTTGTATTTTCTTTTTCCCTTTTAAAGCACACAGTGCCAAAAAAATTCTACTCCAAGATGCCCAAATTTACATAGTCAACTTTTGGATATTTGATTTTCTTATAGCCGCCCTATTTCATCATTATCCAAATCGCAGACAGCCTTCTCATACATCGTTTGGGACTGGGAACTCTAGGTACAATTCATGAAATGAAAGATACGTTTAAAGATGGTAAAAGACGAAGAACAAATTCTAGAAAGGGTAGAAGAAAACAACGAAATTAGTATTCGTCATCAAAAATCAACACGCATTAAAAGAGTCACTTTCAACACGAATTTTCAGTTAACATTTGGTGCGAGATTATAAGAAATTTTATTTTGGTCCCTATCGCTGTACCTGCAAGGTTGAACCGTCAAAAATTATTTGGAATTCCTTTGGTAAGAACTTCCTGGGCTCTCGAATAAGTACCCGTTAATACTAGACGAGAAATGTGGTACAGACATGATGCTCATTACAGCCATTTGGTGAGAGATAATTTAAATCAAGCATTTCTAAATCGTTGTAGTGACTTCCTAGGCCTTCTCGCTGTCCGGATTTTAATCCGTTAGACTTTTACTTTTGGGGTCATTTGAAAGGAATTGTTTACAACTCTGTAACACCTAATATTGGAGAAGAATTTTGTGAGCAAGACGCCGTACGACACGTTAGACAAACGTATAACTCGATTCCTATTCTCAATAATTGTATAAAACGATTAAGGAAGTGTGTCGAAGAGAATGGGGAACACACGAACATTTATTATAAATTATAGACTTTTTATTAATTCCACCTTTCAGTTTGTTATGTTATTAATTATACTATTTATTATAAATACGTAGTTATTTCCAAAAAATATGGGGTAAGTGTTAATTAATATTTTCTGTATACATTTTTTGTGTAGAATACAATTCTCTATCTATATTTCTGATATTTGCTTGTAAAAATTTAAACGTACAAAAAAGTTAGAAAAGAATATTCACAAAGGGTTGTAGTAAAATGAACACCCTGTATGATGAAGAAAAACTAAGCAACAGCAATTTTACTCAAATCGGTTATCTGGAGTTAAGGAGAAAACAAGAAAAAAAAACTTATACCCTGTAACTTCTCTTGCGACATTTTCCGTTTAAGCAAGTTTGGTTGAATCGACACTATTTGGGTTTTAGATTATACTCTTGAAGTATGTAACATTCGTTAGGTGACACCCTGTATAGTAGAATGAATTTAGAGTCAATTTGTGTTAAAATAGTCAGTTGCGACTGCTAGGCAAAATTACTTAAAAAATCGTACACCAGAAACTTCTCGACTAATAAGTTATAGTTACCCTTAGATTCCATTCCTTGTCAATAGACAAGCATTTGAACTCAAATCCGGGATGCAACAGAGAAAGAGAGAGAGAGAGAGAGAGAGAGTTAAAACTGCCGAGTCAATAAATCCCGCCTCAATCCGATCCGAAGGATTTGGAATGTCTAAACCTAATCAAAACCTAATTATGCACCAGAAACGAAAAATAGCTTCTCTCCGATCGATCCGCGGAAACTTCGAGGCGATCTGTGCCGAGTCGGTTAGCAATAATTGCTGATAGTGAACTGCATTAAACGCGGGAATCAATTAGGGACCGGGAGGGAAGTTTTGATGGAAGCTGAAACTAATTTAAACTGTCAATGATGCTGTGAGACGCAAATCTTGGAATTGGAAATGACAACTGTCGCGAACTTCAGTGCGGTCGGCCGGATCCGGTGAGACGACTGAAACGGGCTACCCCGTATTCAACTGAGATTGCTATAATGTATGTATCGTGCCTAAGTTTCAAGTTCTTATAACGACTACAATTTAATAACTTATTTATAAAGTAAAAAAACATTTTTTTTTTTTTCAAAACTATATTAAATCCTTATTATCGCCGTCACTGGTCTTCTGTCAGCCGCGAGGTTAGGTATATTCTGCCAAAGTCAAAGGTGTCAAACGTAGTGACAGGTCACCGCGTTGACACGTGTATCAGATTACACCGCTTTGAAATAAAAAAAATTAATTACAAAATGTAGATTATTATTTAATGAGAAACACGATATGGTAGCACAGGGAGGCAGCAGCTACCTTACTAATATTTATTTCCAGAATTTATATTTGAAAGAGGTTTTAAGAATGTTGTAAAATTTTCTGTTTTCTTACTTGTTTACATTAAAACCTGTCATTGCAAAGACTTTCGTACTTGCTGGGGGCCTCTCCTTCCCTCCACAGTTCCTTTGTTTAAAGGGAGGTACCTACTTGGTCCGGCGGTCATGACCAAGTGCATTACCTACGTTGGGAAAAACCACAAAGGATAACAAGAAATACACGCGAATGTACAGAAATGCATGAAAACACTGCCACACGTTTACCTATGTGGTTCAAAAAGTATTCAGCATAATATTTTGTGTATTCGGAAAACGTCTTTGGTATTACTCTGCCACACGATAAGTCTGTTCCAACCAGAGTTAGAAACTCGTTTGAAACTGTTAGAAACGTTCTCCCAATTACTTTTTGCAGTACATTCAGTGAAAATACATTGACAACTTAACTGGCAAAACAATTCTAAGAGTTGGAAACTAGTCTCTGACTCCGGTTGGAACAGACCTGATAACATGCACTTGTCACACTCCCATAAATCAGCACCTTATCCGTCATCTAGGCATTTGAATACGACATGTTTGTAAATACACAAAATATACGCAAAACGTATTTTTTGTGTATTTTTTATTGACTTTTAGACCTTCCTGAGCACGTGGTTAAAATTTTTGTAGTTAGTCATTTAACCCTGTATAGTTCGTTAACGTTATGTTATGTTATGTTAACTGTTTTATATAAACATCAATAAAAATGCCACAAAAATATGTACAACCTTTGTATCTGTCATTTTTGGTACAAGAAAGCAGTTGTAACTTCTAATAACGGTCATAATAATTGATCAAGTAAGTACTTGTAGGAAGGTTTGCAAGGGAAGGAAGGAAAATTAATAAAATTTCGGCCTCGAAATACCAACACAAACAATTTTTTACGTGCGTATTAAGTTTGTCTTCCTATTTTCCGTCTTGATTCCGTCAAATATTTTATCATATAATTTCTTCGCTTCCTGATCTTTTCCTCATTACTTCGGGGGTGAAATTTTCCTACTTTTTCCAACTTCCGGATCCGAATTCGACGGTTCGTGGGGTTATTATTAACGGCTCTAATGTCTGTGACGTTGCGGTCAGTTTATTTAACCGCGACCTGCGGAGTGAGCATGCACAGCGGTTTGCTATGAATTTGCCTGGTCGTTTTATTTGCCCGTTCGGATGTACCGTGTCGGTCGCTTTAAATGACCGCAATATAATTTCCAGCTCTGCACGGTGTGTAGGTACTACGAATCGTTCTGCAAATAAACAAATTTGACCTTTTCAATTTGGCATCGCAAACCTCTTTGCGATATATTCGCCACTTGTAAAAGGATTACGTGTTGATGTCAGCGAAAGGCCAGCCACTAGAGGCATTACTGGTACATATTGGTTGGCATTACAATACAGAGTGTTCCACATAAGAACAAGGTGCATGTAGCGGGACTCAAAATATGCAATTTAACCAATCATACCTACATACAAAGTTGTGCACAGGCGGAGTTACAGACCTTCAAAGAGGGGCTAAATATTGCGAAAAAAAATCTCTAAATTACTTTAGCTTTGAATAACCAAATATGGTACACGATTTAGTTTTATTATTATGTAGTCTTCTCTGACTATCTTCAAGTAAATTGAAGGTGTTCATTGTGGGTGAATCACCCCTAAAATCATACCAAACTTTTTTCCATTGATCGAATTTAAAAAGAATGATAATATCCTTTGCAGAATTTAATTTAAAACACTTTTTTACTCAAGTTAAATTTGAAAAAAAAAGTTTTTCAACAAACATGCATTAATTAGAAAACGCTTTAATAGTCTTTTATTAGAAGAAATCAAAAAGTCAGTAGCAGGCTGTTTTTAACATATGCCAATAATAAAACCATTTTATTTATGCTACTGTTTGTTGTTGAAAATGGCTGGAAAATTTACATGCAGCGAACAAGTTGACATGTTACTTGAGGTATGTTCATGTGAAGGAAACTCTAAAAGAAATGTGGTAAAATATACCTAGTAGATATCCAAATTTAGTGATTTCCCATAGAGAAACAAGAAATATTTTTGAAACAGTTGAAGATGAACCGTAAATAGGTACTAAGCGTTTATCTCGAGAAACTGGATTATCAAGACCTTCTACTACATCCATATCACATTCGAAAAATGTAGAAGCTATTGCCTCAAGATTTGGATAGACGAATGACCTTTTGCGAGTTTATCTGGTATCAGGATATTAATTTTCACAAGTAAATTCTTTTCACTAATGAGGCTTGTTTCACTGGTAGGGGAATTACAAATTTTCATAACTTTCATAAATATTCCGATATAAACCCCTGTTTGATTGAACAACTGTTGTGCGCCAACCACCTTGATTGGGTCGGCGAAATGAGGGATCCAACGATACTTGTGACGAGTGGACTGTATTTGGTTTTTATTGGCTGGTTCCCTTTTCTTTTTGGTGTTGAAATAAACTGCACAAGCTTGAGTATGTACAATTTATTTACACTATGTACATGAATGAATGAATTGAGTACAATGGCAATTACAAGAAAATAATGCGTGCTGTGCGCATCTAAGATCTTAACTGCACTCGTGTCTGTGTTGTACTGTCTTGTCGTTTGTAGGGGTACTTGTGAGACCCTCTTGTCCTTAAAAACTAACGCCCCAAGTCACGTGATAGGGCACTCACTGAAAACCGCATGCAAACGCTCCAACATGCCCCCCGCCTTGAAAGACTCGCTTTCAACACCTCACTATCACTAATGGGCAGCGGACACATTTTCACGTTTCACAATATCACTTGTCTTGATGGGTTTTGGATGACGCCTGATGCATTGGCAATACCTTTCCAATCCTGATCTGGTAAAGTATTGAGCTGGCTGCTGATTAAGAGTGAGCTGGAGTGATAGGGTTGAGGTCTTAGGAGTTGGATGAAATGAAATACAATGAGTGAGAATTGAAAATTACCTCTGTTTGTGTTAAAAGAGTAGACAATTCCTTGCATGCGAGGTGAACCTTGTCTACTACTTTCTTTGAGTGACGTTTACTTACGAAATTGAGGGAAATTTTCAATGACACCTTGACTGTGTCTCTACAAATGTGGAAAATTACGCTTGATTTGAATTTGTACACGTTCATTGCTCTAGTAGTGAAGCATTCAAACAAACACCCAATATTTTGATACATTGCACCTCTGCCTCCTTCGGTACATGATATTGAAGGGGCTGGTGCTGCTAATTTGCTATTCGATTTGACGCGATTATTTTTGTGCAATAATCTGAATGTTTCCTCAATTTATGCAATGCTTAGTGCACCTGATTTATTAGTGCATGAACTCGTCAATTATTAATAAATCTTGAGGTGTACACCACTGACATTGTTAAATGATTGTAATTATTGGAACATCTGTTGATGGCGTCAAATTTGAAGTGTGACCCTACTTGAGTTATTGCGGTTAAACTTGTGGTTTTTAATTGTGGTAATGCCTCTGTTGAAAGCTTGTTTATGATGGGTCATTGTGTTTCGACGTGTTGTAAATAAAAGGGCCCGCGCCACCATAAACTTGAGATAAGAATTGAGCCTGGACTGACGCCACGTGAAATCAGGTCAACCGGGTTATCCCTTGAGGTACTTGTCTACATATTTGAATTTTAGCAACGTGATGATTTACGAATATTTTGTATAACTTAAGTGATGTTCTCGATCAATCCTGAATTATAATCAAGTTACATCACAGAGCAGTTGTGTCAATTCTAATGAAGTAAGCGCCCTGTGTATGAATTGCGCAATTTTTCATTTTTGTAATATTTTTGATAATTGCCTATAAATTTTGAACGCCCCCTGTATTGCGTCCGATCCTGTGATTTGGCTAAAATTTGACTATAGCTACATTGAACTTCATTAGAAATGTTATTGTCTAGCATGCCGGCGACAATCCAACCCAGACGTGTTTTTTGTAAAATAGGTTTACCTGCTCCCATTAAAACGTCAACTTTAGAAGGCTCGTGAAAGGTTGGATTGGCCAATTTTATGTTACGGGTATATTTTAATTGAGATAAATTTATTCTTGCCCCCGGTATGTTTGTTGTTATTTCGTGTAAAACTAAAAATGATAAATCTGTATTAAATGAATTATTTAATGATTGAATTTTTGCGAAACATCCTTGATTTAACTGCGAAATGCCTTGATTTATTCCTGTGACCTGTATGTTTACCCGTTCTTTGCGCAATTTTAGTTTATTGACAACCCTTTCTGAAATGAAACTTGACTGAGATCCACTGTCTAAAAGTGCCTGAACTGTATGTGGATTACCTGCTGAATCTATAATTTGTAACAATGCCGTAGACAATAACGCTTGTGTTCCTTCCGCATTGGATGAGGATGATAATGATACGACGTTTGTGTTATTTTCGTGTGTGTTATTGTCTACCTCATCTGACGGTTCTGAATTGTCGTTGATATGTAACAGGGTGTTGTGTTTAGCTTGACACACCTTGCATGCCCCGTATTTGCATTCTTTCCCGAAATGCCCTGACTTTAGACAATTTGTACATAACTTTAATGTTTGGATTGTGTCCATTCTTTGCTTGATATTTGATTTTAAAAATTCTTGACAATGAAAAATGCTGTGATTGCTTTTACAAAGAGTACAAATGACTTTATTTACATGAAATCCCCGTGTTCTTTCTGGATACTTAAACTCTCTAGTTTTAAATATTGATTTTTGTACTTTGTGTGTTTCTGAATCCTCTAATATTTCTAAAAGGTCTGAACGTTTTTTCATGAATTTCTTCAACAATTCTAAGTTAGGAACATCTATACATGATCTGAATTGTTCCCATTCTTTGTATGTTTCCTTGTCCAATTTTGAAATGACTAAATTTATGACTAAAATTTCGCCTAAATCGAATTGATCGTCTTTGTTTTTCAATTGTTCTAATGCAAATAAATGTTTTGAAATGTTGTCGTTTAATTGTCTAAGCTTCTCTGATGAAGCCTCTTGCATGTGTTCTAATTTGAATAATGCTTTAACATGATTGTTTACTATTAATCTTGTATTGTTATATCTACTGTTTAAAATATCATAAGCTGCTTGATAGTTCGTGGCTGTGAATTCTAGTGATTTAATAATTTGACCTGCTTGACCAACTAAAGATGCTCTTAAGTAATGGAATTTCTGAATTGTGCTTATGTTTTGATTTGTATGAATTAGCGACTCGAATGTTTCTCTAAATTCAAACCAATTTTCGTATGACCCATCGAAAGTTGGCAATTGAATTGTCGGTAGCTTAATGTTTTGAAAGGTATTGCATGAATGATTCGAATTGCGTTCACTACCATCGCTTGAATGTATTGCTGCATCGCGACTATTTGCCGCTACTAGGCTGTCTGCCTGAGATAATAATTGTGTAAATTCTTGCTCAAATTTATCTCTTTCATCGTATTGTTCATCTGAGTTTTCCGCTAATTGTTCGATTTCGTTTTGAACCTGATCAAACTCAGTAAGTACCTGTTGAAACCGCGAAATTTTGAACTGTAGCTCGCGACTTTCAACATCACTCAAAGAGATGTCGACGCTTTGTTCACCTTGTATTTTGTGTATGTATCTTTTGAAATGAGTTAGTCTAGCCTTTAATGAAGCCCTCTTTTTGATTAATGATGTGAGATCCATGATGTGTATTTAAACTAAATTTTTCAAGAAATGTATGTCGTAAATTTTAAGATAAAACAAATGTGCACAAAAAGAGGCAATTATGATTTTGTAAAATGGATAGTGAAGTGTGTTATGGTTAAGAAAGGAAAAGGCTCACCCTTGTTAAGTAGGTAGGTACTTGATGTCTGTCGCTTGTATTGGCCCAATTCACTTGTGCTGATGTAGCCAATGCTGTTTGTTGCGTGGGATGGTTTCGACCACCTACAACTTAACTGGACGACTGTATTGTTCTACAAGAACCGGTGCCTTGTCTCCTTTCTGCCGAGGATTCACTGGGATGATCGTTGCCAGATGTTATTTTCCTGGTATTTGTGACCTGGTTGTGCTGCCTTGATGCGTCCCCTGAATGCACTTTGGTAACTACCACTATGTTTTGTCTTGATAAGATCACAATGATGCACAATTTTTAATCCTTCTTGATTGGACACTACACTGATGATCAATTCTTAATCCGGCTCGAAGGACCACTATGTTTGATTGAACAACTGTTGTGCGCCAACCACCTTGATTGGGTCGGCGAAATGAGGGATCCAACGATACTTGTGACGAGTGGACTGTATTTGGTTTTTATTGGCTGGTTCCCTTTTCTTTTTGGTGTTGAAATAAACTGCACAAGCTTGAGTATGTACAATTTATTTACACTATGTACATGAATGAATGAATTGAGTACAATGGCAATTACAAGAAAATAATGCGTGCTGTGCGCATCTAAGATCTTAACTGCACTCGTGTCTGTGTTGTACTGTCTTGTCGTTTGTAGGGGTACTTGTGAGACCCTCTTGTCCTTAAAAACTAACGCCCCAAGTCACGTGATAGGGCACTCACTGAAAACCGCATGCAAACGCTCCAACAACCTCTACACAACACCTTTCAACGGGAGTTTAACATACATATTTGGGCCTGTATTATTGATCGTTATTTGATCAGACCAGTTATTTTGCCAAATCGATTAAATGGCGAAAGTTATTTGGAAAAAAAGCACACGGTATCATTCACAGTCTGGTACATTTTTTTCTTTTTTCTCTCTCTCGTATGTTATTGGATTCTAACAAGCTTTCACGTTTTTAAAACATTTCCGCTCATTACTCACGGAAAAAAACAAATCTCTCCGGCGGCCGGACTATTTTTGGATGACGGAAGATCCGGAGTCCAATTTAGCGATAATCCCGCGCGAAATGAATATTTTCGGGGCGCTGTTGTTGTTCCTCCCGCGGCGAATTATTATTCAGTGACGGGAAGGCGAGCTTTAGCATAAAAAACCTGACGGGAGAAATTAAAGGAATATGCAAAGAAGGAGTTATTCAATTATTTTTAAATTGTTTTAAGCTCGCGCCGGCCCGGGGAGCGAATGGGCCCTAAATTGTTCGCGCCGCTGTACGAACACATTACGCGAGATTTATTCCGCCGTCAGACAAATAGATAATAAGCCAGGAACTGGAACCGGCCCTCATCCAACCAGATCAAACAGCAGAGCAAAAATAAATAATTATGCTATTTGATTTGGCATCCCTTTTTTGATATATACATAATTTGATATACAAGGTGTTTCAGAAGGAGATGTACATACTTCAGTATGTTATTCTACGATCAATTTTAAGCAAAAGAATTCCTTTAAAAACCTGCAAAAAAACGACCGCAGTGATACTAAAAATGGAATTAGATGATGATTAGTGATGAATCCCGTTTCTGTCTGAGGATGTACGATGAACGTGCAAGGGTGAGACCTGGTGCAAGATATGATCTACAATTTGTCACAGAGAACGTCATGTCCATCACACAGTAGGCGTTATCGTATGGGGTGCTATCTCTATGGTAGCAGATCACCACTAGTTTTCATTAGAGGTAGGCATGACAGCCTAACGCTACATTTAAGTAGTGGTGGAGCTATATGTCACCTCCACACCATCCAAAACACCATTTTCTAGCAAGACAATGCTAGGCCTCATTTAGACAATGGATCAACATCATATCAACCTGGTCACCAAGATCGCCAGATCTGTCACCTACTGAACATGTTGGGACATGACTGGCTGCAGTTTGCTGTATTTACAACACCTCCCATATACTTTAGCAGCTCTTATCTATGAAGCTCAGATAGTTTGGAATGATATATACCAAGAACTTATCAACAACCTTATTAGATTCGAGCCCAGGCGTATCAATGAGTGTATTAGGAATCGTGGGTTATCAATACACTATTGAACCAATTTTTCCAGTAGGTTCTCTGATCTGTACCAAAAACTATGAAAATCTAATGGAGAATGAATATGTAGGTGTTTATTTTCTTTGTCAGGTTTTATATACATATCTACTACTAGTAATATGTTGATAATTTAAAAAAAGAAAGAAAGAAATGTACGTAGTCTTAGTGCATAGTATAATCGCACTCAATTTTAGTAAAATCTTTTGATTTTTAATATTTTCAAAAGCCAGCGCAGTAATGTCGAAGGGGGTTTCAAAAAACATTAAAACATTATAAAAAATGTTCTAAATTAAATTATTTTCAACCTTTTATCATTACTTTTCAGTTTTCATTCTCTATTTAACATTCTATTTACCTACATGATTTAGAAAAAGGAATTATTTTATATTTTAAAGCGTATATGATACGAAGTTAAATTATACAATTTTTGCAAACTTTTAAAAATTTCATATACCTACGTGCTTATTTCATGTGAGATGTACTGATATATACGGCAGTTGTACTCGCTCAAAGTGAATGGCAAAGTGACATTAATATGCGAAGGACTTAATACATAAAACCACTGCTTGAGAATGGTGGTTCTATAATAAATACTGACGTATTTATGAATGGGATTACTTGGGGGATTAAAATCGCGATTTCACGTCGAATTTGTATAAATTTGACGTTACCTACTGTGCTCCGCAGACCGCCCCCGCTATATTTCAATAAAGTTATACGGAATTTGAATTGAAACGCCCCTGCCCACACGCCGCTAATGCCGCTGTGCAATATAAAATCCGCCGAAACAGACGCCTCCGCCGAGAGGCGGAGGATTCTTCAGTAAAAAAAATATTTCAATTAATTCCCGATCGGCCGGAGAGCCGTCCGCTTTTAATTGAATTAAAATGTGATTTAGAGAAAAACCGGAATTAATAATTAATTTAATTGTTTACCCTCGATTTGAGAATCGCGAGAAATAAAATACTGGCTTCCGCTTCCTCAGCTGTCGTTTGGCGGGCTTAATAAAGATCGATCACTGTGACCGAATTCGTAATATCGAAAGGAATGAATTAAACTGCCAAATTGTTAAAAAAAACTACCGCTTTTGGAACACGTACAAAGTTTCGGCAAACAAATCATTGAGTTTTTTTTTTAATCAAAATTTGAATATCTATCTGATATGAATACGAATGAACAAATAAAATATACATGATGTATACCCTGTATAACAATACACGCAAAATAACGGTTTTTACTGGCAGACAGAAGAATATGACTGGTGAGCTTGTCACCTTACAATGCTTATAGACAAATTTTACTTGTTTTCTTGAGAAAAGTATAGAAATTTAAAGTGATCTTTCGTCATCGGAGGTTTCAATCAACAAATAGGTACGCCTATGGCGCGGCGATTTTTTTTTTCTTACACCGAGCCTGTATTTGCTAGGAAGATTGTCCCCTGCGGCGATGGCTTTGTGCGCCTTTATTTCCGTATATGCGGCGCACATACATGTATTGTGCACCTTTTTAAAATGCTCGGCGCCATCCTACTGGTGCAACATGCAGTGGAGCTAGATCATTATTTTCCCAGCGTAGCCACACAATAATTTGTAAATATCTTGACGGTTTCTCTCAACTCTCTCAACACAACAAATAAACATACGCGTGGGATAAAACGCACAAACATGCAGTTTAATCGGCTCCAGATGATGCCAAGTTGGAAATTTTGTTGACTTGGGTAATACATTTCATCAACCTATGGAATAAATGGTACTATAAAAAGTCCTCGATTTTAACAAGAGACAAGGCATAAACATAATGATGAGAAAACTTGACTGGGAAAACCTACGATTTATTAACTATAACAATATTATTAACGTACTTAATAATACTTCATTAAATATATTTTTATATAAAACAACAACGTGTAATAAATGATATAACACAAATTAAGTTGTTACATTGTTAATTCTGCAACTTTAGTATAAATAAAGTAAGTATGGATTATCTCATCGATGTAAGGGAATAAAAACAGCATTAGAAACTGCCACCAAAGACCAGTAAAGAAAGTATAGAACGCGACTCTAGAGTATGTCATTAGGAATATTCAAATTCACTTCCGGACTTATTCGCAAGGCAAAAATCAGGCTCGGTGCCCGGATTAATAAACACAATCTGCAATTAAATTCGTTTCAATGGGAACGGCTGCCTCTTCTAATAAGAATTGACTTCCTAATCCATTATGTATTCAAAATTACCGTGAAAGAATCGTGAACGGAACGACCTTACTGAGAAACTGATGTACAATTGTTTGTATTATTATATATACAATTCTTACTTTTAACCGTGCGATGTGTCGGATTGCGGCCTTGACTATCAGCAGCATCCTTATAGCATAATTAATTTGTTGTAAACGTAAACATAATAGCAATCCAGACATAACGGTATTAATTTGTTGTTTGTAAATATATGTATCTTATTATTTAATTAAAGACGATTAAAGTTATATAACTGACATTATCTAACTGTTTATGAGTATGATGAAGTAATGAGAAATTTAAAAAAGAGTTCACTTTGATTCCACCCTCTTACGATACAGAGATATAGGCAAACATTCATCTGAATGAATCGACTTCTCCGTAAAAATGCGGAATTCACAACCTAGAATTGATTTAGGATTTTTTTTTACTTTCATTGGTTATTTCTAAGCTTTCCAATACAATAAAACGAACCAAGTTTACAAAATCAGCGAAAGAGTTTAGATTTTTGCGCATCTTCTTTACCTTTCGAGAATTAGTCCAAGAAGGATCTGAAGGAATCGCCAGTCCTGAAACTAACCCAAATAAATTTCGCACGTAAAATCTAATAGCATTATCGTAAACGTATACACAGTAAAAATAACACTGTGTAAGTTCAAATTTATTTATGAGCGACTTATGGAATCGATTGATTTAACATTTTAACAAAGAAATGAGTTTATCAACACAATTTTTGGCTACAGAAACTAAAATGTGTGAAAATTATTATGTAAAAATAACTCGACAGGTAACTTTGCAACAAGTGCAAAACGTAAGTATTTATTACACGTCGAGTGCAATAAACACTGTTTTGCGAGATGCAGACTATTTTTTCTACGTTCATGAAAAACCAAAAAATGTGTTAAAGATGGTACTAAGTGTAGGAAAATAAAAAGCGTAATTTAAAAGCAAAATATTTAATAATTAAGTAGCACAATCATTGAGAAAGTTAGGAATTAATACAGTATGCGCCAAAAGTATGGAATAAATTCAAC
The DNA here is from genome assembly GCA_025584915.1 of Monochamus saltuarius. NCBI lineage: Eukaryota > Metazoa > Arthropoda > Insecta > Coleoptera > Cerambycidae > Monochamus > Monochamus saltuarius. The sequence goes on from CM046726.1 coordinate 56,365,452, forward strand.
AAAAACGAAACAATTATTTTTTGGGAAAAATCCTCGAACAGGTCGATTTTTAATTTAAAAAATACATATTTTAGCGTAAAATGCGATTTTCAAATGTCATTTGTTTTCGAGTAATGACGTCATCAATTTTTTTTTAAATAGCAACACCATATTTTTTCCTTGATTCTAAAAGATCGTTTAATTCTCTATCAGACAGTACTAAAATTTTGCCCTCTTACATAGGAAAGTTTTCGAGTAAATGACGATTGAATGTTAGAAAACGTAAATTTTATCCATAAAAAAGTAACAATTCTGAGGTATGTAAAATAAAATACAATTGATTAAATTTTATACTTAAATTAAATGGTCGAATTGCCATCCACCAACTTCTTGACAATGCGCAAGTCAGTTATTAATTTAACGATTGGTTGCTAATTATACAAGGTGTGTAAGCAAACCTTTAAATTTATTCTTTTTGACTTTACATATTTAAAATTTTATATCAGAATATAAAATGCCTAACAAATTATTCAAACATCTTCACGAGAGAATGCAATGTAGCTTATATTTAAATTAAAAGATACATTTCCAAGTGTCTTGTAACTAAAAGAAAATACCAATTTCACACAATAACTATAAAAATAATTAAGTTGATGTTTAGTTTATAAATCGTATTCAAATTTAAATTGCATAGTAATTATTTCAGTAGCTTTCTTACAATTTAGTAGTTTAATTTCTTTTATTGGGCCACCTTGTGAAACTAAAAATTAATCAATCTACAAATTCGACATTAAAAAGATTAATGAGGTAGGTACTTACTTAATACGTACCTATGTATATTGTTTAGTTAGTAAAGTACGTAGATAATATGTACCTAAGAATTTAAAATTAACTGAACAAAAAATCAAGAATAATATTTAAGTATATTATAAATTATTATTAAACTGGTTTTGTTATAAATCTTTTTACTGTTGTACTGGGAGATTTCGGTATAATACAATGTCTAAAGTTTGATTGTTGTATTGCCTTTAATATCACTTTCAATACCGACGGCTCTCCTAGGCTTCGTGTTCTAAATGCAACTAAAAAATAGCGTGCGCAACCCCACATGCTGTAAGAAGCAGTGACGTCACACAGTGGTTTACGCAAATTATTCTAAAGTCTTTAGAGGTGTCAGACAATTATAATTTTTTTTGAGATCGCAAATCATTTAGAAAATGTTATAAAAAAGGCTAAATGACCCCATTCGGTTCACCCTACTCACTACGGGTTCAATTAAAAACGACCATCCAGTTACCCGTGACACAAACGAAATCATATTATTGACTTGTAAATAACGAAATGGCCGCAGGTACGTTCCCCCATTTCCCCCGATACCTTAATTTTCGGCATACCCGTTCGTCAGCGCCGAACAAATAAATTTGACGACTTCAATATTATGAAGTCGAGGTAAACTACGCTGCCGCACCAAAACAATGGAATAACCAACCCAAATACGCGCGGCGTTCGCTACGGAACTGCGAAAGCGATATTGTTGTGTTCCCCCCGGAGCGCGAAACATCGCTAAATGAATCGAAAACATATCGCATCGGAATTGAAAGCCGCCATGTAAATATTACAGCGGTATTGTTCGCAAGGGCCTTTGTTCGAGCGATTCTGGAAAAACGTACACGGAAAACGAAAATATGGGGCTCGAAATGATGGAAAGAGGTTCGACATTGTGAAAGATAAGGGCGGGTAAATACAAAAATACAATGTAACTGTCTTATAAGTAGAGTTCGATAGGCGGTTCTAAACAGAGCTGTACTCAGTTTTCTCTGCCCCTTGGCATTGTATTTGTCTGTAGTATTCTACAATGTTGTTAGTACGTCTTGTGGAAAATTAAGCTCCAAAGGAAAGTGCAGATTGAAACGGTGCTTCGTATGCACTGACAAAGAAAAAAATTGGAAAAGTTTGAGTTTGGTTCAATTTTAAGGGACTATACAGGATTAACTATGACTAAGTACAAATATTTTAAGAAAGATTAGAGAAAAATATGAATTAACGGAATCGCTCTTTAAAAAGTTAGGCAACCAGCAATAATGTGAAACCCTGTGTGTTTACGTTTGTGATTTTTTGTTTTTGTTCAGTTTCTAGTGCCTATTTTTTCAATTTTAAACGTTTCGTAGCAACTCAATAATGAAATTTGTATCGGGTACAGATATTTTCCTATAATAAATAAAGTCGATTTTTTTTCTAAAGGACAAGATTTTATAATTAATGACTACCGCATTCAAAGTTTTCTATTATCTATTAATATTCCTTTAGTTCAATTTTCTTATAATAAATGGGAATTTTATTTAACTATGCTATTGTGCTTTGGTGGGAAATCTTGACGGACCCCTTTTAATTTTCACCAAAGAATCGTCCCTTACATTTTTTTTGCAATTATTTATATGTACCCTGTATAACCTTATCATTATGTTTAAAATTGCAACTTACTTAACAACTCGAAACTCGAAAAATCACTAAAATAATGGAAGAAAACTTAATATTAATTCGAATCATGAATTTCCTAAAATCTGTTTTTTTTTTCAAACTCACCAATACCATCGACTATAACTTTAAAATAAAACAGGAAGTTGACACTCGATTAGTTCAGAGCAAAATTAAAACCGATAAATACCAACAGTGACTTTTCAATAAATCCTTATTATAATGACAACATATTTTCAAATAAAGCAAAAAAAACTATGATATTTCAACAACAGCACGGCTCAACGTTTAACGCATATACTTGAAGCATTAAAAAGAATGAACTAATCTACATAACCTAACGTACTAACATACCAAATTAAGTTGTTGATAGAAATCATTATATTAATGTTCCTTTTCCTATCACGATTTAATGTTAAAAGCAGGTAACTCATAGACGCAATCGCAGTAGCACTGTCGAAGCGTCTTTGTTTATCGTTATCGTCGAGTTTTCTTCTGGAAAAGTCACACAATACCGTTCGCAGAACAATTCACCGTGCAGTTTGTGCAGGCTCGTCAAAGTTAGAGTCGATTGTGTTTATCGGTGCAGGCTTTCGGTAATTATATTTTAATGCCGAGCATTTGGTGTGTCTCCTTTGTTATCCTGAAATTCGTGGAGGAGAACGAAAGAAAGTACATTAATTACGAACGATTTTGCTTTGTCTCGTTAACTTTGAAGTCTCGGGAGTTTGTTCAATAATCTCGTTTTGAAAAATGCGCTTGCAGCGAGGAATAATTGCTTTAGCGTGTATCCGGTTCGAAGGACCATCAAGTATCCGTCCTGATATTTGCCACCGGGGTTTGTGAACAAACACTGTCGCATGATGAAGAAGGATACATTAATGATGATGAATCCTTTGTACTTTGCAGTACAGTTCTTACTAATTGCATTAAAAATTATTACAAATGCAGTAATAAGTGGTAATATGTCCGGAGACTTCCTCTACACTCTTAATTCGTATTGATCCGGTTCGAAGGACCAAATATTACCGATAACGTTAACTAAGAGTTAAATATATCGCCATTTTCTTTAATGGCGAACTGTTAAAAAGCCTCCTTTTCGTATATCGAAGCTCTTAAGTTGAAACTGGCGTGTGGAAATAATGAGAGCATGCGGCGGTAGAAAATTACTGGTGAATTTTCTCAGTCGATAGGACACGACACGCTCGAGTGAGATCGAGCAGATCAGGTGTACGTTTGCTTTTAAGTGACCTGAACGAGATCGTTTACTGCCAAGATAGTTTACGTAATGCGGAGAAAAAATTAGACAACACAACGATTTTTTAAATGTAATAAATAGTGTATGTAAATTAAGAAATTTTTATCTGAAACATTACTTCTGTAATGTATTTTATACAATGGCTTCAAGATTTATGTGTCTCCTATCGGAATTAGCTGAAATTGTTCGTTCATTTACTAAATAATAAAAGTTATAAAATTTATATGACAATAAGCTTCTAAAACGGCTTTTAACAACGCGCATCTTCTTTCAAGGAAACACGCGAAACCAACATTACTATGATCACCTTTTAATTTCGCGGTAATCTAAATTTAACGTAACTTATAATGCATAATTCAAAACCTGTTGTTAAATCAATAACGAACCTTATGGAGACCTCTAGAAAAAATTTCTGCATCGATACTCTTAGATAATAGCACCTCACCAAAAAAACGTAATTAAGAAACAAATCAGACTACTAAACAATGTATTATTGTATTCTTGTTATTGATCTATTCGCTTACGGTTTACCTTTACAGAAGGTTAAATTAGTTCTAAGCCATTATTGAGGTATATAACAAGTAGAAGTTTATTGCATAAGATAATTCATGACCGAATTTTCGAGACATAACAGTATTCTACAAACAGTATAAAGAGAAGAGATTAACATTTTAGAAAGAAAAAAATTATATGCTATAAAATATTTCATACTAAATTCATTTTGATTCTCGCCCACGGAGTCGATATTAAATTTATTATTAAATTAAAGTATAGGTACTTGAAATCCAGACTGGATGGAGGTATGAACTTATTACAACTGAGAGCAGAAGTAGGTATGTGCACAAAAAACGCTTTATATATAGCTAAAGGTAATTACTGAAAATTGAACATTGTTCTAGATACAAAATTCATAATTTCATGAATATCGTAAAATTATTTTTATAGCTTAGCTGGTTTTACTGCAGGAAAATAATATTCAAAATTATTATTATCACAAAATTGTTCTCCTACTGCTTTCATCAGTGCGCCATTTAATGGGTTAAAGCCGTTTGTCACTATGCGATAATTATGGTAAAATTTATGTAAATATTATTTGATAAATTTACAAAATAATTATATTTAAATCTAAAAAACGATACAATATCACTGTATGCAACTACCATAAATTATTTTCTATTTTTCATTCATGCGCAAGCGCAGTAGTCTGAAAATACGATTAACAACTCATTAACTATAATAACTAGTTTATATAATAAAATAAATAGCACGACACTTATTCTCACACTTGACAGAACTAAGGTTAAAGTTAGGTTTGGTTGAAAATTTAAAATTCCAAATTATGTAAATACGTTTATGCGCATATTTCTGCGTCGATTTCACCGCAAAAGTAGAACAAGTTGAAAATATTTTCTTAGTAAATTATTTTATGAATTTCATACCCAATCTCCCGCTTGCAATTACAGGATATTTTAAAAATAATTTTCAAATGAATTTTTTAATATTTTTCTCAATAATATTGTATAGTGACAAACGGCTATTAGATGCCAGTAAAATAGTAGTAGAGATTTTGATTTAAAAAAAATTCCTATCAAGCTGGGCTTTTATGGACTTCTTTATTAAAAATGCTGAAGACTTCCAAATAAAAGTGTCTAGAAAAATTCAGCTTACTTTGAACTTTGTTCTTTATTTTACTAGGGTAAATATATGTATACAAAGTTCTATCATGGCAGCTACTTTAATTGTATTGTAGATATTCCAAATTAACCTGAATCGTGCATAATTCATAATCAAATTATTATAATTACTTATTTACCCGACTGAATAATAAATTTCAATGTACGACCGTCTGTTGCATCATTACAGAATTAAACGGTTTTATTCTATTGCACAACCGAGCCGGATGAATATTTTGTGTTTTGAAATATATTATGTGGTCTAGTCGGGCGATGCTATTTACTGATATTTATTCTGACAGCTCACGGGTAATAAATTATAACACGGAACGGTGTTTCCCAGGGACGCATAAAAACTTTTTCCAACTCGCGTTTCGATTTAAAAGCTATACAGAGTGTTCACGTGCAACAAGTATTGTAGGTACATTTTTAAAAATTAATCGAAAGCTGTTTCAAAATAACTAAGCAGGTATATTTTCAAAAATCTTTATCCTTAAAAAAACAAAGAGGTAATAGTGGCACAGGCACTCAGAACGCCCTGTACATTTAAGGCAAAAAATATTCGTGCTTCTCTCTCAAGAAAACCTTCATACTTCACAATCAGCCGCGAAATTGATGCATAATTACGTCCGAGAGTTATCGAAAACTGGCATTTAATTTTAAAATTCTTCAAGCAATTGTGCAAGTTTTAATGCAGAGTTTTCATCAGCCCAGGATTTCCTCGCAATAGGATTACGGTAAATACTTTTGAAATAGGGGGCTAATGAACAGTTTCTCTGAAATGAACAGCAATTTCTGATCTTTTGTAATAGCGATTTCAAAGAAAACGATGCTCGTAACTTTTAATGGTCCTCGCCTAGAAATTTCAACGGCTTTAAAACAAAAGTACGCCTGCCACTACAGGAGAAAATGAAGCAACCGTTAGGGGTCCGGCACTCATTAAACCGATCTAGGTTTCCTCTGACCCTACAGCCTAAACTCGATACCCATCGAGAAACTCGATCACTGAAACTATTTCTAAATGGCTTATCGATCAGCGACTAACTTCGGCGCGCACATTTGCCGCACGCAGCAACAAGAGACGAAAATACAGTTGGAAGTTGGGAATCTAGTTCTCAGATGCGGATCTTAGTTTAATATAGTAGCTAGAGATGAGTTAGATGTTGCCGACCAGGCTAGATTAAACCGAATTCGAGTGGAGAAAGTTGGGAGCGTATTTTATTTCTTGGACAGATTTTCAGGTTACGTTAGCAAAGTTTCGCGCTTGTTGCGCAACTGTGATATAAGGTGGCAGTTTCGAACTAAAGGTGTAGTTTTAAATTGAAATATCGGAAGTTCCTGTCTTTCCTTAGATTTCGTCCCGCTGAGATGTTAGTTACGCTTACGATAAAGTTTTCGATACATACTACCTCTATTTACAACAATAAAAATTTGGTATTCATCTAATAAATAGATGTCACATTTTTTTAACTTTAATCGAAATCGGTATAAAAATATTGTATTTTTTTGTAATTTTATTAATTTTTGAATTATAACCTAACTTGTGTTTTTTTTAAATACAAACTATAGGTGGCCATGGGCCAGTTGAAATCGTGATTTTTTTTCTCTTTCCATTAATATATAAGTAATATATAGGATTAAATATTATTATTTGCCATTTTATTGAGACAATAATTTATTATAGGATATTTTGTTGTGTCATGTTCTTGGCGTGTGTCATTTGAAATAATTGCCTGCTACCAATCTGGAACATCCTGTATAGGTACTTTCAAAGTACACATCATACCTATACAAAAAAGTACGTACTTTTTAAAGTTTAAGTGGTTCCTAAGAAAAAACAGAGCATTAGCTGTGACATAACTCGCATATTGGAGAGTTCCGAGTTACCAAATATGGTAAACTTTTTGCTCAATTTTCAGTGCCGAATGTCCCGCTTCCCTGAAAACCACCCCGCAGGACATATATCAAACTTTCAGCGCCTAATCCCCTTTAAAACTCCTGTCCTTCATTCCGATGTCGCTCGGCTAAGGCGCTAGGAATGTTTCTTGTACGGCTCCTGCGGCCCTCTCAACAGGTTACCCGGAACTTTTTCCCAAGTTTTAATGCCGAATTTACTTATTCTAACGCTGTACCGCTTCAAGTTTCCGGGACCGGAGCCGGAACTATGCTGGAACTTCTTGTACTTGTAATTCGGCGAGATTATATTTAATAGTTTTGGAAGTATTTTTATTACCGTCTGCTCGACTGTGCGGGATAAATCCATGTGGAATTATCCGGAGCTGAATAACTCGGTTCATTCCTGGAGGTTTACGACCAACTCGACTTGGAGAGAAATTGCTCTTGCACTCATCCGCCGCCTTCGACATTGCGACGACTTTTCTAATTTTTATTTAGCTTCCAGAACCAAATTCTACATTTAACAACTACTAGCACTGTAACTAATTGGTGGGAACGAACAGATTAAACATAGGTGCCAAACGATTCGACTGAGTTAAATTATTTTATAGATTTTCACTTACATTTGTGCTAAAACCCTACCGAGATATTGAAAACCTGAGATATATTTAGAAAACTTACACAGATAACTATCCAGTTAAAACCACATCACTGAAAAGGAGATATGATATTATATAAATAACAAATAAATGTTCTGCGTGTTCTGATTACATAGGTTTACAAAATTTAAACTTTTTTATATCGCACAAACACTACTTTATGTTTCCAGATGATTTTAGTGCGCTGAATAATAATCTGACCTCAGAATTGATCCATTACGTTGAGGTTTCAAGATATTCTAACCTAAAAGAACAAAAATCGCTCTTTTTCGCTATATCTGAGCTTATTTAGTGTCAAAAAATTACATTCCGTCGCAAAAGTATAAATCGCACCTTAAAGTATCAGTTTTCCCCTCTATAACTAAATTAAGTTTGCTCGAGTATTTTTTTCTTCTTTGAGATATCGTATAATGACATTTATTAATTCAAACCCATAAATTATATCCCCCGTCCCCCTTCTTTTCCTATATTTCGAAAACCCTTACATCCCATTTCTGCCGTGTTGTAGTCAAACTGTAAATTACATCTCCCAGGGAAATCTATAACTCACAAATTCAAACCCCAAAATCTATAAATCTCAAAATTCATAAATCCCGAAATTCATAAATATCAAATGTTATAAATCCCAAATCCCCAAATTTCTTAAGCCCATAAACCTCGACATCCATAAATCCCAAAACCCCAAAACGCATACACTCCAAAACTATAAACCCCGAAACTTATAAAGCTCAAATTCCAAAAGTAACATATTGCATAAACCCAACCCATAAATCCAGTTATCCAGAAAAGAACGGTTGGAAAACGATCCCCAAGTGCTGCGAACACTGAATGTACTAAATCTTCAACTATCCTGAAAAGGAATGTTGATAATTGATATGCTGAAGAGGAAAAAATATGTTCGAGCAAACTCAATTTGATTTTAAAGGAGAAAACTGGTGCTATAAGATGCAATCCTTAGTTTCCAGACGAAATTCTCCCTATTTGTAGTAAAATAACGTCTAATATAGCAAAACAGGTTTTTTGCACTTTTAAGTTATAATATGTCGAAACCCTGACGTAATGGAGCAATTCTGTGGTCCAATTCGGACCGAAATATAGTACTCGTGCGAAAAAAATTATGTAAACCTGTGTTACTTCACATAAGGCAGTTACTAATTAAATGATTCGGTTATTCAATCATGAGTAATAAAACCCTTACATAAGAAAATATTTTCTTTCTTCTGTGGGGAAGGTCTTGCCTTCCCCACAAAAGATCATTTCCGATATACAAAAACGTTTTCTCACGAAGAATATCTACTTCTCAAAGAAATGACCGCGGCGATTCAACCGTATAGAAAAATGTTCATCAACCAATTCGCCTGATGGAGCTGAACTTTGTGTGTGTAGCGATTCGAACACGAAAAAGGTCTTTCCTTTATTAAACACGCGACAACTTCTGATTAGACCCCGGGAAAGGCCCGTCGCCATCAGCGAGCAGAGGATCAAAGAACATATTTCGCTTGTTTAATAACCGATTCCTTTTGAGAATCTTCCGGGTCTCCTCCGGTAGCGTAATTCGTCCGGATATTTGCGCTAATAACTCTAAGTGATCGGCAAACAGAACTTTGCGACTGTTTTGCTTTAAGCTTTCGGGGGAAACTTCGCACTAAGCAAGGCAGATAAACACCGGGTCCCGGGCCCTGATTTATACTGTTGAGCAAGTTGTGTTTAACAATGGGCCCCCTTGAGTTAATTTCTTGATATACGATGACTAGGCAAGAACTTTATAGTATAGACAACAATATCGAAGTCGCGTAATTAATAACTTGCCGAACATATGCGGCCCTTAGCTGATTACAAATTGTCTCCATTTATGATGTCTGAAGTTCTTGCTGGTTCGGCAAGAAGGTACGAGTACAGAGGAATTGGGTCATAATGCCGAACAAAGACGAGATACGAACCGTTGCAAAATAAGACCGTCTAACTAACATTGAGCGCAAACTTCTTGTATTTCAAGTAAGTACACACACACTATCAAAAATCTCGGACCTCCTGTATATAAAATGATTCGATTAACCCTAGTGGTGTTTCCTAATTTCGTAAAAAGTGAATCTAATGAAAGGCAGGATCGGTATTTGGTGCAATATACCCGTTACTGATGACAATCGACAAAGAGTCTGGAGAGAACCAGGTCGTCAACAGCGACTTCATTTCCCCTGTGAAGTTGCTCCGTATGAAGGGGGTACCGTAATGTTTCGGGGTGGAATAATGTTCAACCGCCGCACTTCATTAATTCGCATACCACAGAATATGACCAGTCAAATTTACATCGAACAAGTTATTACACCCATTATCTACCCCCTAAGTAATAAATTAGGTGAAAAGTTTGTGTTTATGGACGACAACGCTCGACCACATCCGCAAGAAGTATTCAGGAGACAATCGGAGCAGGACATATCAATAATCATCTGTCCTGATATGAATCCTATTGAAAACATGTGGGATTTCGTTGTTAGAGCCATTTATAATCATATTCCTCAGACTGCAGATGAGTTAGTCGTGGTGGCAGAAGAGGACTGGAACAATATTCCGCAAGAGATCGGTAACCGCTTGATTATCTCAATGCACAGACGTGTAAGTTTTCACCAATTAGGTAAGTCGAAGGCGTGCGCTATGAATCTTCTTTTTTGTGCACTGGGTCAGGATTTATTCCTGTATGAACAAAAAGCTAATTACCTTCAAAATCTGTTGTTCTCCTGTAATGAAATATCTGCGGTAAATGAGATTCTACCACAACATTTTTTATTTACTATGCTCAAACCAAAGCTAGGATGCTATTAGATCAATTTGTTTATCCCTGTTGAAATAGCAAACTCAAAAGCCTATATGTAGATCAAACTTTCTGTATTTGCATAATAAACATTTATATTTTTCGTGTGTACTTTTATGTTCAAAAGATATACGGAGGGGTTTTTTATCACCCTGCCTTTCTATAATGTTCTAAAATCTATAAGAATTCAGATTTGTAACTTTAAGTTCTTCAAGCATTTGAATCATATTTACTACTACTACTACTACTTTTTGTCTCTGGTTACTTAAGAAATTATCAAGGTGCTACTTAATCTATGTAGTATTTTCTTTGTTAATCCTGTTGATATAAAAGGCTGCATTTTTTACATTCTTATTTCCAGCCTATCAAAAGTATTTTCAAGTATTCAAAGCGCCTCTGTATCCAGACCTTCCAGAAACAATTTTTTTCTTCATTTTAGAGAGTAAAGACAACGTAGAATAATCTCGGAGAAACCGTTGAGAAAAAGACTTGTATCAAATGCATTAGCATTAAAAGTAGATTACGAAGACATCCAATAAGCTGAGGACGTCCAACTGAAGTTCAATCATACAATGCGGTATGGCTTCAATAGGAATTAGGCCCCCAGAGTCCCTTAAGGGCGAGTAACACTATTACGAAGTAAAACGGTTTCCTCTGGATGTAAGAGAATCGCGGCGAGGAATCAAATTTCCGCCGGTTATATGGAAATATCGGAATGGGAGTGTTACAAAGTCCTCTTCGAATGCAATAAACACGTGAAAAAGTTGGGCAAACTCGTAAGGAAATGTTATTTGCAGTTTTCGTCGGGATTCATATTGCATTGGAAGTTTTCCGGTGCAATATCTAACTTATCAGTTGATATTAGATATGTTGAATCATCAAGAAATATAGTAAATTGTTATATTAGGATTAACAGTGTCACCTTTATGGTGAGACAAAGAAGACACTTTTAACATGAATAAAACATGCTATTTTTTCATCAACCGAAATCCTCCATTTAATTATTAATTTGTACTTTTATTCTAAAGATTAAAAGTGTCGACTTTAGCTCTTAGGATTAAAAGTAAATAGTTTTATTGATAATATCTCAGTAAGGAGAACAAATATGTTACTTAATACTTATTAAAAAAAGTATATAAAAAATAATAAAATTAGCTATACAATGTGGAAGGCGTGCAGACGACTCACGACCTATTCCACAAACCCCAGAGTACCCACATCATCGTTAAATAGGTCAAAGTGGCTCGTATGACCTGCGGTCGGTGTTCCCGAGCCGCCCCTCTATATCCAGAGCATAAAGTGAATAGAGAATCGTGCATCTACATATTTTACATAACACGGTGTTCGCGCATATCTCCGGCAGGCACCCTCTTTGATATTCCGAGGTGGTTGATGATACTTATGATATTTGAATTTATAAACTGCCTCATGCAGTTATCCGGATAGGGCGCTCCAAAATTACAAATTACGGTGTTTGTTTCCAACGGATAAATCGATTATGAAAATGTTTTCGCACGATATTCTTAATCCGGCCTCGGATATTCAGAAGTGTGGGTCAATTTTAACACTGGAAATGTTTAGGAAGAACTGATAGCGTAACGTTAGATATAAAGGCGGATAGTAAACCATAGTAAACTGTTAGTTAAACTGTATTCTAATGGAATAAGGGGCACGACCTTAGACTGGGTGAAGAATTTGCTTTGTGATCGAAAACAATATGTCACTCTTAATGATATTAATTAAAAGATAATTCTGTAGATATTGCTAGCTCTGATATGACAGAAATTGTTATGGGTGTTCCGCAAGGATTACTATTGGGTCCAGTTTTGTTTTTATTGTATATGAATGACCTTGATATATTTTTATATGCTCGATTCAATAAGTATGCTAATGATATATCTATTATTCTACCAAATAGTAACGGACATGTATTAAAACCGATGTGTTAATACATGTGTGAATAATTTGAGGATATGGTTCTAAAGGAACAGTTTTCATTTCAATATACGCAGAACATTTACAATGAGGTTTCACAAGGAACAACATTAATTTTAATGAAAAAAAAAATCAAATAAATTAAATTGTATTGTATTATATGTCAATCTAAAAATATCAAAACAGTTTTGAAGCGTGACCAATTGATCTGAGAGAAATGGATTATAGTTTTGAGATAATTCTAGTATGTCACATAAAATGTATCACAAAAAAATAGGACAATGGCTGGAGTACCATATACTACAAGTTTTAAATATATTTTTAAATCATACAAGGTTTTAACATTGCCATCCCTTTTCATTGATAAACTTTGTTTGTATGTATTCAACAATGATTTTCTTTTACAAAAAAAAGTTCGCGCACATAATACGAGGCAGCATAATGATTTCTACGTGCCTCATAACAAATTAACAGTTGCATCTAACTCACCTAAGGTATTAGGACTTACAATATTTTACCTGTGTATATTAGGGAACTAGAAAAACTAGTATCTAACAGAAAATGTTTTTACAGGTTAGATGAATATTTAAAATAAGATTACTAAGGATATTTATTAAATTATAAACTGTATTGGTTATTTGTTGGAATTATGCGCGTGTCTCTTTTTGTTTTGTGTCTTTTGACCTTGTTTATTTTTGTTTGTCCCTTGACTAGTCTTATACAATATATATGTATTGTCTAAAAGATAAAGGTCATTATTATTATTATTATTATTATTATTATAAAGTAACAAAATAGAACAAATATTCGGTCGCGACCGCTGGGCGTTGTTCAGGAAAAGGAAAAAAACTGTTTCTCTCTCCTGATACCTTTCAAAAAGTTCGGCTTCTTCAGATGATGACAATTAAGTTGTGTCATTTCTCTCTGTTTGTGCAACTCTATAAATATATTTATTTACATAATACTGAGGTTTTATTTTATCCTTAGTTGCAAATTCTGTATTTTTTTTAAATTAACGTAGACAAATGAAGAACTTAACATAAAAACTGCACAAATGAAACATATCTACTACACAAGAGAGATAATATCTACAACATTTTGTAAAACCATAAACACTTGCAAAATCTAACACTGTATAAGCGGTTACTACATAAGGCCGTCGTATTTCCAGACGAAAACATTATAATCCATCACATCTTATCCCCTGTAATAAAATATAGCACTCGTAAAAAGTTTACTTCATTAATATGCGACCTCAAAGAGAAATAAAGTTTTACCAGCGTATTCCCTGATGCCTTGACATTTCCGTTGACATTTTTTGGATCATTAGCTTCCCAAACGGCTTCTCCTCCGGAGATAACCAACATACAAAGTGTGGAAGCGATACAGACCCCCCCATATTAATGACAAACGAGTGGCCATAAGTATGCGGCGTATTGTAAGGTCGAGCTGCTAAATTGAAAACTGGACTATTAACGTGCTGGGAGGCGGCTCAGGCAATAAAAAAAAAACGTTTTTATTGCTTTTAACATTCAAAGTTGGGTAGTGAAAGTGTGCAGCATCTCGCACTAGATACGTGGTTACTCAAGTATAGCAGTAGTATAACTTCCTCTATTTGTATCAGGTCGAAAAAAATTGTCTATGGACATGTTACTTTCTCGTTGAGACATATATTTAAATCACAAATGAGATTATGTCATTAGGAAAGTGGAAGTAAGTACTTTTGATAAACATGTAACATAAAAATAACTGCTATTTGTTGACATGCTTTGTATATATCTAGATGGAATGTGTGATTGCTTCTGATACAAAAAATCAAAGGTTCAAGTTGATGTTTTCGTCACTTAAGGTACCACGATAAGAAATCGCAATAGAAATTGAATTATCTAATCAGCGTGCAAATGCAGGAAACACCTTTCCGCTTGGAAATCATTAGAATATTTTGTTATCGCGATACATTTACTGACTACGTAGAGAAAACTACATTTTCTTACCAATCGTAAGGAAATATTAAAATAAAGATGTTAAATGTCTCATAATTGCTTTTAACTAGACAGTATATTTCAGAATTCAATATAGTATTAAAGTTATGATAAGCGACATATTAAAAATCGATTATATTGTAATTTACTGTCCATATTTTATAGTCTAACCACATTTTTATTCCGATGAAATAATGTTCTCAGTTTAAATTTTTCGGTTTTTCCAGGTATCATCATAACAACAATCACGGGGATTGCCGGTCAATTAGGCATGTGTCGTACCGACTTATACTAAGCACATTTACCTATGACAGTGAATGGTTCCAGGTGGACTTTAATCAACTCCTGAACGTCACCAAAAACAAGGTCAAGTAGAGCATATAATTATTACGCTCATAGTTTGGTTTCAACAGAAAGTTAAATGATAACAGGTTATATTCGATGTTATGACATTAATTTACGTATTTATATTATTTCTATTGCCTTGAAAAGTTACGATGTATTACTAAAATTAATGGTCGCAACCTCAAGTGAAACCATTAAAAAATTCGTAGTAACACAACTTACAGGAATTTCATATATTTTATTAAGTTTCCTTATTCGTGTAACCAACACCCAGTCCCATTGTTCTCGACCTAATCACAGCAGACAGACATTGTAAAATATTATGAGAGAGACTCCGTACTACAACAATTTCTCGAATGCAAGAGCGAATTTATTAACGCCTTAGACAAAGGGAAGGATATCGACTTCCAGGCATTCCTATACACGTGTGCTCCATTTTATATCTCCCTGAATATTCCGCTTTCGTCGTCGTAGTCGGATCCTCCCTCATATAGACACACGGAACTAAGTAAAGTAGTAGAGGAAACTTCCTGAAACACGTTTCCCTCGTCTGAATATTATTTTCCACGTTCCATGTTTATGAAAACAGGTCTCTTCCTAAGGCTTCAAGATTTCGTAGTAAAAACTAACCGAATCCATAACGGTACTGTCGTTTGATACACCAAGACTATATACAAAACGAAGTTTATATTAAACTATTAATAAACATCGATATTCAGTTATCAGAAGTGGAATTTGCAAGATGTGCAAGATCCCACTTCTGATTGCAAGCGTAGAAATCAAACAAACATGAACCCCAAACATAAAATCTTCAATCAATACATCTCGTTAATATTTTAGGCGTTTTGTCGCCCCTCTAATATTTAGGGTCTGTTCGGGGGAAATCCCGGCGGTAACTTTCGCGATTCCTTTTTTGGCGAGGAAAAATATCGCCGGCGCTTCGCTACACCCAAGTGTATTTTACTGGATTGCTTTTGTTATGGATAGCATTGTTCCTCAGCGCGTTCATACATTTTCTAGCATAACGTAACGTATAAATTAGCTTTCCACATTAAAATACACTGGACGGAGGCGTGCGCCCCCCGTTTTTACCATATCTGAGTTTAATAAATTAGGGGCAGCGTACAATGAAAGGAAGAAATTTATACCCTCAATGATATATACACCTCCTACGATTAATTTAAATGTAACCGTAAATCTCCGAGTGATGGTTCAATTCGGCCTATGTAAGATTATGCTGAAAGCTCGACCGAGGATCAGGGGAGATTTGTGACTAATTCCGGACTGGAATCGACGGGGCCAAGCAAAAAGGGGCAGTTCTTACTCCAAATCATCTTCCAACAAGATATATGTATCTACCTATGTGATAGATAGATTGTATTCTCAGAATCTTTTGTCCAATTCCTTAATACATTGTACATATGGTAATAAATTTTCAAAATGAGAATTATTATTCCTGAAGATTAATAAAGACGCTACATTTATTTTAATAACAAGAAAGTAAAATCAAACAACACAACCTCAATAATCCAAAAAATACTTTTTATTACAACCATAAATAGTAATTATGACATTTCAAACTTATAATAAGTTTATAAGCAACATATAACTAGGTGGAAGGTGTCATTTACCAGGTAGATGTCAACATTCACTGAATAACCAAAACGTTTGTTTAAAAAATGTCTTATTTATTATACAGTAAAATTAATTCTAAAATGACGGTATTTTTCCACTTTCCACAGTAAATACGCAAAAAGTGTACTTCTAATAGAACACACAATATTTTTTTATCAGAAATCACTCAGGTCATCAATAATAGATTGGACATAATGGCTATGTAGGCAAGTATACAAACACTAATGTATCAATTTAAGGCAGTTTAACTGTTAACTATTTATTGCTTTTGTCGTGCATTAGCACAGGACTGACATATATTAAATATTTTTTCTAATAATTATACAGATAGATATTGTCTCTCATTTGTCATATTCTGACGTTTAATCAATACGTTCCAAATACTTGGATTACAAACGGATACGATTACATAATAGGGGCTTAATTCTGGCATATTATTAGAGAAAAGTTTCTATTAAAAAACCTTGGTGTAACGGTTCTACTGTAAACGATCCCGAGCAATAAAACTTCTCTAATTATATACCACAGGTAGCGAGGACTATTACTTACACCGACTCGTAAACGACTAATGTGTTTTATGTCAATCCTACATAAGAAATTATAGTTTCTTTAGAATACAATTCGAAAAGAAAACCTTCAACATTTTCCTTCACGCGACTTGAAACTTTTAAAAATAAAATGTCATTGGAGAGTAGGAAGAAATATCACAAAAAGATTGTTAACTCGCACTTCGCTCGCAGATGATGTCATTATCAGGAGCACACCTAGGACGCTAAGTTAATGTTTGTAGAAATCGAGAAGCCATATATACTCGCGACAAGAATTCAGACGACTTACGTCATACGAACAAATGAATAATTCATTATATTTTCATCAAAATATTTAAGAAACTGCAACTGATAGTAATAAAACTATATACTAGACTAAAAGTTTGCATTATATATGGCACTAAATTGCAAAAAATGATTGTTTTTAACGCGACCAAATATCGAAAATTACGTTGACAATAAAAACAAATGTGTAACGTCAGCCGTGACGTAAGACGTCTGAATTCTTGACGCGAGTATACCTACAAATGTACAAATCAACATCTTATCTTGTACTGGTAATATGTAATATCTAACATTAATCATATTAAGTTTATTAGTTTACAAGACACTACATAACTATTTGCTTGTAGCAGTGTTGCCAGATGTGGCTACTTAGAGCCAATTGGGCTTCAAAAACATGTGATTTGGCGACATAAATTTGTTTTTGGATACTGAAGCCGTAACAACGGGGAAGCTCGCTCAAATCCCTTCAATATTCTCACTCAGCTGATTGGGCTGACTCTTGAAATATTTACTAGCTGAATGCTTTTCATTGGTCCGATCATTCGCTGTTTTGTTTGACTATAGTTGGCTACATATCACGGATATATTGGCGACCATGGTCTATAAAAATCTGCAACACTGACTTGTAGTACTGGAATAAAATTTATAAACCAGCAACTGCTGCAAATGTTCAGGTGTTAAGCTGTGGCGTTTGTCGCCACTATATAATTTTTCGTGGACGGCACATTTACGGTGGGTTCAGAAAAATCTACTTCTTTGCCATCAAATAGATCTACTATACGGCATAAAGTCAAGAAATCCATTGTTCTGCAAAACGGTATCAATATTTTACTTCACACGTTCAGCACTAGGTAATTTTCTCATGATAATTTACGTGACTTTCTGAGAGAATGTGTTTCACTAAACTCAAGAATCGAGATTCTGCAGCTAAAAAAATGAGGGATGTTTTTATCGAAATTTTTTTAACATAAATAAAGCATATTTAAATTATTAAAGTCGTCGCCGAGTCCGGACCTGAGATCTGCGAAGGAAGTGTGTGCTTTAATTTGAATGATTTTTTTCATACTTATACTGCCCTGTTAAGTATAACAGTCGTAACTGACAAAATCTTCATTCTGAGATGCTGCTGGATTGGGTAATTTGCTGTGCCATCAAATTTTTAATAAAAATATTATATAACATATTCCGATTAAAATTCCGATTTAAATAACAAAAGCAGATAATACGACTTTCAGTTTTAACATGTGCATACATATACTAAATAACACGTTGTCGGTGTCAGCTATGTGCCTATCGACAAACACCCTGTATAAGCTGCAAGATAAAATAATGTATAAACATATCTTGGAGTCCTGTGTACAAAAGTAAAGTTTGCAAATGTGAATCTACATCATACATTATACAAAGAGGATCGTTAAATCATTTGACCAAATTTTAAACCTGCAACTTACATAACGCAATTTAGTAACTACCTATCAAAAATAGAAATCTTCAATAATATAATTAATGTTTTCTGTTGACGCAACTTGGCGACTAGTACGTACATAGCAGGCCATAGTTATACGATTTTATTCCACGAGCGATTTGTCGTTGCCGTAATTGTCTGTCAGATCTATTTTGACGGTAATATAATGACACAGGAAGAGGGCAGCATCATTCGGGAAAAGTTATATTTCGAGGCATTTATTTCCTTATTTTTAAGCAAGCGTCATGTGCAGAGACCCGATTCGGTATATTTATTTGCTTCTCTGCATATTTCCTATGCAAATGGCGTTATCTTTCAGCGAAACTGCTGCACACAAACATGTGACAAAACAGTTGCCATAACTCTACCGTCGAAAGAACGATTCTCCCGGACTTTGTAAAATTCTAATAGGTTATATACCGGGTGTTCCCTCTATGGCTTTCAGTGCGAATATCTCAGCTACTATTGCAACCAGCGCGACGAAATTTGGTAAACAAGCAATAGATGGCGCGTAGCATTCGACAATCGCATTAGTTTTTATACGGGGTGAGATGTAATTATACGGGGTGTTTAGTTTATCAGAAAATGGATTTTATTTCGATTTTTTGGTGGTCAACCTCGGTAAAATTTGTATTTAAATTGAAATATCCTTAATTATGAACACATTTTGATAAAAGAAGTTAAGAAAAATTGTCATTTTCTCCTAAAAAGTCGCCTATAAAGAGTCCCCAAATTTAATTGTATGCGCAACATTCGCAGCATAGCAGCGAGATATATTTTGTGGCAGCGAGATTCGAGTAGAGTCAAGGGCATGTAACGTGTTCATAAATTTAATTTTCTGCTCGTAGGGATTGTCCCTTAACGCTTTTATTATTTCCGACAATAGTCTTATTATACAATTAAAAAAAAACAAAGACTTTTCTAATGGTATGAACTTGTCTTCCATTTTCCAAAAGTAATTTTTTTCGTGATAGTAAATAACTATCGGTTTATACTTTATTTATTGAAAAGGTAGATTGACAATGCGAGAGAGAACCAGAGCGATTTATCTGAAAAACCATCTGTAACCCTCCTTGTACAGTTCATAGCCCCTTTTTCATATCTTCCCCGTCCTAGATAGCGCGGCATCATCAAGTATGCGTCTCCATCCATAATACACCCGCATGTTCCTCCCCTTCGCGCGCGCGAGCATCGAAGGCGGCCGGGTCGAGGAAAACCTGACACCCATGAAATATGACGCACTAATTTATCTGCGTCAGATTGATGCGAAATTGATTCGAAAATAATATCAAGTTACCTAGGAAAAAGTTGCGTGCGAGGCGGGGGAATTATTTCGTATTTTGCGTTTCCGGGGAGAGTGCGGGCAGGGGGATCTGATCTTACATGCACAGAACGTCCGATGGCGAGGGAGGAATCTTAACTACTTAAATAGACTTTCTTCCAGAACTGATTTTTTATACACGTTCGCGTCACGTCGAAGACAGCCAGGGGCTTAATTTGATTTAATTTTGATTATGCAGGCGAAGGCTGAATTTTAACTTTCAGGAAGACTTTTTTATTTAAAAATTACATAAAAATTTTATGTAAGCGCTTATTTATCGTTCAAATAAACGTTCTTCCAGGATAACTTTGTTGCTTTGTTAAGTCTTGTTTCTCCTTGGCTTACAATCTAGACAAACGAATAACAATTTCGGTCGACTTTTGATTTGGAAAACATGATGGCAAATCCTCGACACAACCAGCCTGTTTCAAGGTACAAAATGTATTTCCTTGTTTTCCGAAATTAATGTATAACGGTACAGTGATATACAGGTTGCCGGAAATATGAGGGCTTCTATATGTGTGATCAAAAGCAACCAACAAATTTTATGATAGAAAGAATCCTAAAATCAACAATATTTCTACAATTCAAACATATAAATACAATACTAGAAAATGCAAAACTTACAAAATGGAAAACCAAGTTGCAATAATTAAGAATAAACATCATGCATCAGTATTGAAGTAAACAAACAAAACACAATATAATTGTTAAGCCAATTATATTTTGCTTGGTGTAATTATCAAAATAGATTGTCGTATTAGCAAAGGCATTGGTCAACAGATACGAGTGAACGTTCATCACCTATTGAAGTAAAAAACGCAGATATACACAACATGCTATTGATGAGATAAAAAATAATATAGGTAAATAATGGGGAAGTTGACATATTGAAAGGTCAGAACAATAATAATAAACATTTAAAAAAAATCCTTATTTATCACTTTTGTTTTCACAATAAAACAGGTAATTTAATGTAGCGAAATCAGACAGATATATCATGTAAATGGTATAATAGAAGCAATTTAGGCGAGTATTAATTAATTAAGTACCCCATTATTTGCAAATGTTGCGCGCATAGCACACAAAGGAGTTATTTGAAAAGGCTAGTTTTTTATGAAGATGTTAGTTAATAAACCCATTATATGTATACATGAAAACAGAAAAATTGTAACATGACAATACATCAATAATTATTATGAATGAGAATTTTGTTTACCCGACTCGACACCTGATGTCTCCCAATGAAATGGCGTATTAATCGAATACCTACGTACGTTCGATCCCTCATTCGGTGACAAACAATAGGCTGTCGTCAAATACGGTACCGTCGCATCCGAATACCAGCACGCCTCCATCGAAGGGACGATTAAAATTTGATTATTTGCGGGATCAGGGTCTTAACGCCCCCATAACAACAATTAATCACGATCTGGCGTTTCATCACGAAAAACCTATTTGTTTTCCGGAATACGTGTAAATATAAATACCGAATTTAATGTACAGATTGTTTATCCTCGACGGTTAATTCCCCCATCTCATTCCGCCCTAGTCTAGTGATTAATGGCAATCTGTTTATTCGGTCGCGCTCCTAATAACGTTATAATGTCGCGCCATCCGCATCCTATCACTGCTGCGTCGTCGTCACACAATGAACACTTTTTACTCAAAGTAAAACTTACATAATGCTTGTCCCCGTTTCTCCGAAGAAACGCCGGTACGAGACGCCTGAAGACAAAATATCGCCCATAAATAGAAATATACCCACATAATGTCGAAATTCAATACAGAGTGAACCTTGTCACATAGATGCTTTTCATGCTTTTCCAAAATATTCGAATATTGTTTTCACGATAGATTAGTAAAATTTCTCAACAAATATGATATTGTTACAGATAAACAACACGGGTTCTGTGCGGGTAAATCAACCACAACTGCTTTACATTCGTTTTGTGAAAGAGTGATTGAACTTATGGAGGCAGGTGAGTGCCCTGTTGGGATTTTCTGTGATCTCAGCAGGGCATTCGACTGTGTGAATCATGAAAAATTATTACAAAGGCTCGATGGCTATGGTATAAGGGGGGGTGGCCTATGAATGGATCTCTTCATTTCTCAAAAATCGGACACAATATGTAAGTCTTTCTTATTCCTCAGTTGATACCGTTCAAAGAATAAATTCTGGGTACAGGGAAGTGGGTATGGGTGTGCCACAAGGCTCAATATTGGGACCTGTATTATTATTTGTGTTGTACACGAGCGAAGTTGATACCTTAATATCCGCTGCATTCCCAGTTATGTACACTGACGATACGTCACTAATTGTTTCCGATAAAACTGATGATGCACTGGCACTCAAATGCAACACGGTCCTAAATAAAGTTAGCGATTGGTGTGGCTCTCACTCATTATATTTTAATCCCTCAAAAACATTTTATATTAGATTCCATAATTATCAGAAAATATGTTCTAAACTAAATCTTCAGGTATACAATTCTCCATTGTCTAATACTGTAACAACTGTAAATATTCTAGGTTTGACATTGGACGAGTGCCTAAATTGGAAGGAACATTGCACCAGAAGTTTAGAAACTTAAAATCACTTCTGACGAAGCCTCAGCTTATGAATTTGTATTACGCTCAAGTTGACTCCCGCTTGAGATACGGTGTATGGTTTTGGGGCTATACTACCCTAGCACCTGGTGTATTTATTGCCCAGAAATGGATATTGAGATGTATTGCGGGTATTCCAAGTTATCACACGTGCAAAGCTTTGTTTAGGGAATATGGGGTGTTAACTCTTACAGGATTATTAATTTTTGAACTATGTATATATATTTTTAAAAATCGAACAACATTCAAAATTAATAGCGACATTCACGCAATTAATACGCGTCAAAATGGTGACTTCCGGATGCCCCTATATAAATTTAATATATCACGAAATTGTCCTAACTATCTTGGTTTGAAGCTTTTCAATCATTTGCCAGAAGAACTAAAGCGAATCCAGTTTTTTAAAAGTTTTAAATGTAAATTAAAGTTATTTTTAGTGGACAGGTGTATTTATTCTGTAGATGAATTTCTGTCGTCTTAGGTTAAGTAACATTGACTATTCCTATATATGTGTACACATGTCTTAAAGGAAAATAAATGCATTATTATTATTATTATTATTATGAGTCTAGTAAGACATTTTAAAATATTTCAAATATTTACAAAGATATTATTTTTTTTAAATACCCTCATTTTGAGGACCGCTGACCAGATAGACCACTGACGTAACCTAATAAAATATACCATATAATGTACTTTCAATACACGTAAATTGAAAGTTAATATAAGATACTTTAGCATCTTTTGAAACCGAACTAAGCTAATGGTTTCTCTAAGTAATGCACTGCTTGACGCATCTGTTTTGAGAGTTGCGGCACTAACGTATAAAACGTATTTAAATCGTCTTATTATTTTCACGGGTACTGTTGTCTTAAGTGTCTTGTGTATTTAATTAATATTTTTCGTGAAATACAGTGCGACTAAATAAAATATGACGCATTATTCAAACAGTGAAAACGTTGACAAGCTAAAAGCATATTTGTTAAGTAGTGATAACGATAACGTAATAAATCAGTTGGAGTGTAGTAAAAATGTATAATAAGCGAATTCTAGAATGAACCATGATTGTGAGTAGAGGATTCATAAATTAACATATTTCAATTATTCTTTGACATGAAGAATTCTAATTAACATTGTTGAAGCCTATTCGAAGACACTGGCAACGCGGCGGAATTCTCATCCACCATGACTCTTAAAAATATTAGAATCGGAGTCAGATCAGCGGTCCTCAACAAGTTTTCCATTGAAAAATCAAAAAATTTATTTAAAACTTGGCATTTTTATTCCTGATCTTTTTGTAAAAAAAACTACTAATTATGTGTTATACACGGAGAACCGTACTGCTGGTTAAAATATTTGTACTTATTTAAGGATCACCCTGTATATCAAGCTGTTATACTTTTCTCCAGTTTAAACAAAGAATTTCATAAATATTCCACTGATGTGAGTATTCTATGCAATTAATGTGTCATGCTTCAAAAGAACAAAAATAAATCGGGGACATGTTTGAAAAGTCTAAATTTATCGAATTCGAATCGGCAGAATTAAAACTGGGAACCCCTCCAAAATGAAATTAAAACATCGAGTCAAATACCTCTAAAATGAAGTGGCACCAAACTGACTATTTGATTTTTTTTCAAGTGCGATGATCCACATTTCCCAATCTACGACTTCTAATGAAATTAGCTATATACAGACACCATTAATCATTGCTTTAATAAACGATGCCTATAATTCGATAAATTTGAAGTCAATTACATTTATTATACACACTAAAAATTAACATTGTGTAACATTAAACTCATTTATGAGTGAAATTATTTTGGAGTTGAATTTTTTTGACTAGCTAAACACTAACAATGAAATGAGCTGATCAAAATAATTTTTGGTCTGACTGAGGGTTTGAGGAAAAAACAACAATATATATTATAACTAAATTTTGTGTTTGTAGTAACACATAATTCACTAAGGTAACTCAAAAGTTGTTACTCATAAAAGATTTATTTACCTAACAAATAACGGAATATACGGTTATAATTTCAACACAATCGAATGTTGATCGTGTTAACAACCAGTTGTGTTGATTATGAGGGAAAAAATTTTACGGTGAATATAGGTAGATATTTAGATAAAGGTTAAAACACAGATTCCAATTATCTACGGCACAGAAGTATAAACAAAATATAGATATCAGTAACAAAAAAATAAACAAAATAGAAAAATAATGTAAAACGTAATAAGTTTAGGTATATACCAATAATCAATTGTTCAAGCAATTTCCAAGAAAAACGCCCAAAATCTACGTTCAAAAGCATTTGTTCCATATTTGAACAATTTCTAGACTAACTGCTATGTCGTTAGTTTAAACTTCTTGACGTTTCGAAAAACATAGTTTTCTTCTTCGATAGGGTATAACCAATGCCCTCTGTGAGCAACATTAGAATTAGTTTAAAATTCTTGTCAAGTAAAAATACCTAAGAACGCAATTTCTTATATTCATAATCCGGTAACTTCAAACAAAATCTCAACATTGAATATCCTTCATTTTTTATATTTTAGTCACTACCTATCTCCAGTTTCGAGATTTCAATTTAGCAGACGTATGTTTTGCAAAAATCAAAGTTGGCTTCTGTGCCAATAAAATATAATAATAATAGCTCTAGCCCCTCATTCTAATCACGAGGAATAGCCCAGAAATCGGATACTTGTGCGGAAGAGGAGGTGACATATTATTATTATTTGCGCCCAAGAACGCCTTACGTTGATAAGTTCTAACCACCATTCAATGCAGGAATGAGGGAAACCCGGAAAATCTCATTACTTAGGCGGGTGGTCAAATGTCGACCGGTATCAATCTCTCACATTGGCCCAAGCCAACATTCTTGTACCCTACCATACCCACAGAGACCGACCTCCCATTTAAATTTACACCCTGCATATTTCGTCAATAACTATTGCCTTTCCTAGTTTTGGATTACCAGGCAAACATTGATTCAAAAGACCTAATTGGCCTTTGAAGTTCGCCCATATCATTAGCGCGTCCCGCCGCGGATTCGAAAGAATAACAAGCGAAGAAAAAAAATAACTATCCGGGTTCTTGTTCCGGGCCCCGTTAATTACTCTGTTTGTGCATAACTGGATATTTGCATTCCTCTCACTTCTGCCCGTTCATGAATATGCATCGTTTTGATTACGCCTCGGTTCGCGCGAAAGAAATTCCCTCTATATTCGCAAGTTTGTAGATTGCGTTCGATGCACGGCTTTAATAAGGAATTTTATTCTTATTTAAGGGAGGCTCTTAACAAACCAGACGTGAAAGCGTCTCTGGAATGAATAATTTTCCGGGGTAAGTTGGTTTTCACCTCGGCGGCGCCATTCCTTGACAGCCGTTTCCAGATATATTAAATATTTGTAGTAGCGCCGACATTCATTGTACGCTTTGTTCTCTTATTTTCAACAAATTGGTTAATTAAATTTGCGTTAACATATATGCATTTGTCTAACTATTCTACATCAGGAAGAAAATGGTGTGGGGCAATATCACTTTTGACAACATAAGAAAAATAAGTCGAATATCGAAAAAGGAAAAAATAGCTAAAAATTAAAACCGTGATCTAATTTCCAAAATAGCCCCAAAAGTGAAAGTGACTCTCGCATCTTCATCCATGGTTGGCGTATTCATACAAAATCAGTTAATATAGTAATGCATTATAATAATTTTATCTCGTATTACGCAGTGTAACTTTGAATACCCTATATAACTGCAATATAGACAATCAAAAGTTACTACAAACAGACGATTTTTATGGCTCCGTTCGAAGTATTGTCACTACTTTAATTTTCGAGCAACTACAAACGATGTGAAGGTTACTACAAATGATTCTTTAACTTCCAATTGAAATATAGTGACTATACTTTAAATTTCGAGGAACTATAACTGAAATAAAAGTTACTACAAACAACTACAAATGATTCTATAGCCTCGACTTGAAGATTAGCTACTCTACATTGGATTTTGAGAAATTACAAAGGAAATATAGATTACTACAAAGGATTTTTCAGCCTCTGGTTAAGATATAGCAACTCTACTTTAGATTTTAAGAAACTACAAATAAAATAAAATTTACTACAAACGATTTTTAAGCCTCCGCTTGAATTATTGTGACTTCACTTTAGATTTCGGGGAACTACAAACGAAATGAAGGTTACTACAAACGATCCTTTAGTCATCGCTTGAACTACAAATGAAATTAAGATTACCACAAACCACTACAAACGATTCTTTAGTCTCGCCTTGAAGTATACTGACTCTACTTTAGATTTCGAAGAATTGCAAACGAAATGAAGGATACTACAAATGATTTTTCAGCCTCTGTATAGCGACTCTACTTTAGATTTTGAGGAACCACAAATAAAATAAAATTTACTACAAACGATTTTTAACCTTCCGTTTGAAGTATTGTAATTTTACTTTAGATTTCGAGGAACTACAAACGAAATGAAGGTTACTGCAAACGATTCTTTAGTCGCCACTTGAACTACAAACGAAATGAAGGTTACTACGATTATTTAGTCATCGCTTGAACTACAAATGAAATGAAGGTTACTACAAACCACTACAAACTATTCTTTAGTCCCACCTTGAAGTATACTGACTCTACTTTAGATTTCGAAGAATTACAAACGAAATGAAGGATACTACAAAGAATTTTCAGCCTCCGCTTAAGGTATGGCGACTCTACTTTAGATTTTGAGGAACCACAAATAAAATACAATTTACTACAAACGATTTTTAAGGTTCCGCTTGAAGTATTGTAATTTTACTTTAGATTTCAAGGAACTACAAACGAAATGAAGGTTACTACAAACAACTCTCTAGCCTCGCCCTGAAATATATTATCTACTTTAGATTTGAGGAATTACAAACGAAATGAAGGTTACTACAAACAACTACAAACGATTATCTAGTTTCGCCTTGAAGTATATTGACTCTACTTTAAATTTCGAGGTATTACAAACGAAACGAAGGTTACTACAAATGATTCTTTAGTCCCGCTTGAACTATAAACGAAATAAAGGTTACTACAAACGATTCTTTAGTCCCGCTTGAACTACAAACGAAATTAAAGTTACTACAAACGATTATCTAGTTTCGCCTTGAAGTATATTGACTCTACTTTAGATTTCGAACAATTACAAACGATATGAAGGTTACTACAAACGATTCCTTAGTCGCCGCTTGAAGTCTGGTGAATCTAGTTTAGATTTTGAGGAGCTATTACAATCGAAATGAAACTTACTACAAATAACTACAAACGATTTTTTAACCTCCGCTGGAAGTATAATGGCTTTACATTAAATATCGAGAAACTACAAACGAAATGAAGGTCACTACAAAGAATTACAGACAATTGTTTAGCCTCCGGTTGAAGTATAGTGACTACTATAGATTTCGAGGAACTATAAACGAAATGATAGTTATTACAAATAACTGCAGTCGATAATCTATAACATTAAAAAAAAAATGAATTTAAAAGTCTGGTGCTATTTTCACATACCTAGATTAAACCCAATATATTGCATATAATAAAATTGTAAGTGATGAAAACGCCCAATTCTGAAGCTTTCAGTAAAGATGTAATCATTCTACTTTAAGATTATTTTGTTCCATGAACTTGATACCTAATTAAAAAACAAGTAATCAACTAGGCTATTTATTGACTTTCTCTTGCATATTGCGATTTTTCATTGCACAGTTGCCCTCTTCTGAAATATTTATGGACTCGACGAGAGCTCCGCGCCATAATTTGTCAACATGATTATGCCTCGGTATTAGCGGGGCGAATTATGAGAGAATGTATAGGCGAGAGAGGACTCCGCCGAGCTAAATGACCCGAGCGGCCGAACCGACAAAGCGTACGTAAACTTATTCAATAGTCAATTTTGGAGTCTTCAATAAAACGACTATCAATCATCGACGGTTAACTTTGAACGGGTATGCAACCGGCGAGGATGAAGCCTAATTACTTTTGGAAATATGAGCTCGACCGCTGAAAGTTATGGAGGGTTGCGATGCGATATATTAAAATTAGAGAGGAGAATATTGTAATAAACATCTATCTAATAACTATTATAACGTTCCATAGGCATCTACTCTTATTAAGCTAACTAGAATATAAAGCTTCTTTGTTATGAAATATTTTAGCAATATAATTTAATGACTCGAAAATTATAATTTTTTAAGTTTCTTTCTCAAACAACGCCATCTCTTTCATCTCTTTAATGCGATTTGTTCTAGCCCAATAAATGCATATTAAGACAAACAAAGCAGACAGGTTCTAGTAGTATACAAAGAAGTTGTTGCGCCCCGTTGAAACTTAACCAAGTGCGTTATCTCCGCTAATACTGTCTAAACTTTATATTTAGTGCTTGAATTTATAAAGGGAAGCTAAAGCTCGGTCTCAAAGCGGCGCAAACCCTCACTTATTAAAGAGGAATTTATACTTATTCGAAGT
Organism: Monochamus saltuarius; assembly: GCA_025584915.1. Taxonomy (NCBI): domain Eukaryota; kingdom Metazoa; phylum Arthropoda; class Insecta; order Coleoptera; family Cerambycidae; genus Monochamus; species Monochamus saltuarius. Next base: position 56,394,842 of record CM046726.1, read on the forward strand.
TTGGTGCTTGAAAGGGTTTTGTTTTTATTCTTACTTACCAACTTACTCTTGAGAAGCAGAGTAAAATACGAGCAATGTTATTATTTCGCATGTAAATAGCTTATTATTTCAAAATTATCATGTATTAATTACCTTAAACTAATTAAAATCATGACTTAACTAGACACATTTTAATAAAACAAGGTTTTATACAATACTTCAATAGTTAGTTTATGTAACAAAGCAAGACTAATCTTCTCTTTGTTTCTGTGGTTAAGTATACAAATCTTTGTTACTGCATGTATTTCATTCATATTTTTATGTAGAAAGAATTAATCTACACCTATGTTATAAAAAAGTTACATATTTAAGAATAACTATGCAAGTCGTCAGTATAGGTAACCATGTGCTTGATAACCATATCAAGTACTGCAACGTCGACTGGTTCGATGTTTTTAATAATTACTGTGAGATTCATGCAAGGTGTTGTAAAAACAATAACAATCAACTGTACATACTGTAATAACTGAGAGAAGTAACCTGCACTGGAAAAAACGCTTAGACAATTGGAGACCTGCGTGTTTTACAATTTTTGTGGCAATAGCTCCAGACACAATTTGTAGTATTATCTCACACACAAAGATTGCAACAGTTTACCAGCATTTTTGTAACATTCACTACAAGATTTTATAACAATGTTATACATACATTACACACATTACAATACATTAATAATTACTATTGGATTATTTAAAAAATTACACATGGGTAATTAAACATTTTGGCTATTTCTGTTGCAACTGAGGAATTTCCAGAAACAACTACTCTTTGGGCTAATTCCCGTTCAGCATTATCACCTGAAAAACCTATAGCAATGACTAGCTATGGCTGCTCTATCTTTGTTATATCCGTCTGAAAGTCAAGAATACGCGAATACGCCTACATTTCAGTAATGTTTCTTTCAGTGTAGGCAAGTACACGTTCACGAAAAAGGTGTGTTGCCAGAATTTGACATTTTATCCAAAATGTTAAAAGAAAGTATGGCACACACTCAAATGTATAATCGTTTCACGAGTATGTCTACGTAGGTATGTGGATTTACTGAGCGATACAGCCCTAAATAATGAAAACTCATTTGGGTAGGTACATCATTATTGTTTACAACTGTACAATAACTGTAAGTATGCATTTAGATCTAGCAAACATTGCAAAATATCACGCTCTCCAACTTGCTTTGTTCTAGACTAAGAGGTGGAACGGATCCAGTGTGGGATTCATAGGAGTCGAGGTATAGCAGCCAACATAGGGGAGTGTCATCTGACTCGTTGTTTTCGTGCGGAGAAAACAACGTCAAGAATAAAGGCATTCTGTGCAAATTCTAGCATGCCTTGCGTGGCGAGCACCTACTCCAGAATTAACTTACGGCCCCCGGAAAACGGCAAAAAAGACAATTTTAAGGCACCGGCGGCTTCGCCATTTTGCATAAAGGCGGTCGTTGCATATGTATGCCCGTAAAGATGAGACGCAAATGCATTTAAATTAACATATGAGAGAAAAGGAGATGCACGTGATAAGAGAAATGGGACAAAATTTAATGTAATCTCTCCGAGCATGAAAATCTAAGCAGAAAATTGTTTCCTATGCTAATTTTAAGACAAGCATTTGTACGTTTTATTTGTTATGTAGATACTTCGTTTCATCTCTACGCCAAACAATCAGCAGTGCCTTAAAATTTCTCCTGCGTCTACTTCCTAAAAAAATTCATTTATGAATCATTAACACTAACCAACGAGACTGAATTAAAGATTACTTTTCACATACATAAGTATTGGACATTGAATAAATGCTATTGAATTCATAAATATAACAGTAAAGGAGTTAGTTTGATGAACATACAACATCATAGATAACACAGCCCCACAAAAAAAAAAGTTCATACACAAGAGAGTGACATATGTATTCCCATGTATTTTTCGACGCTGAATCCGATCCCGAGCTCAGAATTGGGCCTACACGTCTGGAATTGGCCCCAGGGGCCGAAAATGGCCTGAAATGCGGTTCCCGGGATAAGGCAAAGTCGACGCTGAATTTTGGAGCTAAAGCCGGATTTGTGCTCGAAAAGTTTATGGCCAACTGAAATTCCGGGTTTGGGTCCGGGAAAATGACCCCTTGGGGCGGGAAAATCCTGTTTTGGACGTCCCGGTCGCGACTGTGGTATTTTCGTGTGTTTTTCAATTCTGGATTTGAGACTGGGTGTGAAAAGTTTTTGGTCAGCTGAAAATGGCCCATTGGGGCCGGAAAATCATATTTCGGACGTACCAATCGCAACAGAGGGATTTTTATGTACTAATTCCTGTAGCTAGGAAAATTGTGTTTTGAGAGATTCCAATCGACCAAAGGCATTCCAAACACTGTATGAGTTCCGGAATTTAAAAGTATATGAAAATACCAATGTCTCAACTGAGACATACAAAACACGATTTTCCGGCCCCTACGGGTCATTTTCCCGGTCCCGAACAGGGAATTTCATATGGCCATAAACCTGTCAAGCACAGTCTAAGCTACAGGAATTAGTACATAAAAATCCCACTGTTGCGATTGGTACGTCCGAAATATGATTTTCCGGCCCCAATGGGCCATTTTCCCGGACCCAAACTGGGAATTTCAGCTGTCCAAAAACTTTGAGCATACTCTAAGGACCAGGATTGAAAAATTAGCTTCAAAATTCAGCGTTGACTTCGCCTTATCACGGAAACCGCATTTCAGGCCATTTTCGGCCCCTGGGGCCAATTCCAGACGTGTTGGCCCAATTCTGAGCTCGAGATCGGATTCAGCGTCGAAAAATACATGGGAATACATATGTCACTCTCTTGTGTATGAACTTTATTTTTTTTTTGTGGGGCTGTGTAATATAAACATGCAGTTTGTGAATTCATCATGCGTTGAAGACGGTATATTCACGTTTTTTAAATAAGACACTCACAGTTGAGAAGCTAACATAATATTTATTACAAATAGGTACAATCATAAATTTCTCAAATGAATTCAGTAAATGTGAATTACTCGTATAAGTTATACAAGCCGCCTAATACTTAAGCTTTTATGCCATTTTGTGAAGAAAATTGTCTTTATATATTAACGCTCGTAGATGAAGCCATAATCTTAAAATCACATATAACGGTGAAGATTTTGTGCGATTGTGTGTCCTTTATATTATTTTTATTTCGAAAAATATTTATTTATAACTGTTTCCACAATTTTTTATTTAAAACGTTTTTTCTGACTTCTATAAACATTACTATTTTGGACCTGGGCAATATACTCTTATAAGTTATACAAATTGTCTAACACTTACTTGAGCTTTTATGGTAATTTTTGAGGAAAAATGTTTTTATGAAATGACGCTCGTAGATGAAGCCACAATTTTGAAATATTAAAACCGCTTATATCCCATATCATGGTTAGGATTTTTGTAATTTTTGTCTAAGTCCTTTTATAATATTATTTTCTTATTTCGAGAAATATTTGTTGGTATCAGTATCTCCAGAAATTTAATATAAACACGAAATAACAAAAATATTGTTGTAGCATAATATATTTTTGATTTAAAACGTTTTTTGTCTCTCCTGTAAAATTTACTATTTTGGACATGGTAAATTTTCATATGACAATGACGATATAATATAAAAATGAATATATAAATTTAAAAGCATAAAGTTACCTAACGATTCTATGTCTGACTGTGAAATCGCTACAACTAAAAGCAAAGCATAGTGAAATATTAAATTTTTATCCTCGCTTATGATAAAAATAACAGAACTGCTACAACATTTTTGCCGCAATTTGTATATACCGGAAGCTCACACTGATATAACGCAATGCTTTATCGGTATTATTTATGATTACTTTTAATTCGCCGTTCCGCCCGACTTCAAATCATAGTAATTTACTGCAATTTATGTTATGTTATGTATTTTTCTCAGTGATTTATGTGTAGTTTTATTACACGCGACATCACGTCCGGAAGCAACGTGACAAATTATTGGCTTAGTACCATTAATATCAACAAGGTTACATAGAAATGAAAAACTTTAACTGAATAACCGTCATTCCAGGATTCTAATAGGTCGGTTCACTCTGGATTACGCGCCAAAATTTTTCCGTCAGTTTTATTCCCAGTATTCCGGGTAACGTTTATACTGTTACGGGTTTCCTACCCAACTTCTTCTTTTACCAAAACAACAATCAGTTAATTATTAACCACTCTGAATCTCTAATTGATCTCACCGAAATATCCAAATGAGAAACTGTGGTGTACAGCGTGTTTAATAAAGAAACCCGTAACAAACACGGAATTCCAGGAAACAACTACTCTGCGGGCTAATGCCCCGACCAGCATTGAATTACACCTGGAAAACCTATAGCAACAGCTAAAGTCATTCGTCAGACGCCCACCAGACATATACCGGTTTCGAGCTTATTAGCTCTCATCAGTATGCCATAGGTGAGGTATCCGACGAATAATCCTAGCTGCTTTCGTCTGTCTAACCCGACAGAAGGGACCATGAGTACGCGGTGTAGAACTAACTACATCTATCGGCCGTTCGCTACTCCATGCCGGACTGAAAATGTCCGGGCACGAAGCGTTCTACATGCAGTAGACACCATTGAAAGCTGTCGACCTTTATCGCGATCGGCGAGAAACGATATTTTGCAAACACGGAACAACGAAACAATTTGGTGTTACAAGTGGGATAAGTTTGAAAAATTTTCAGGAACTCTGTGCGTGGCTGGAATAAACACTTAAATGTGACATATCATCGCACTCGTCTCGACGTGAGGAAGTGAACGGTGTTATTCGCGAAGGACAATCTAGAACATTCTAGAACTTTATGCGGGAGTGAGACCAAGACCCAAGTGTGATATATCATCGCACTTGTTTCATTGTGAGGAAGTCAACGGTGATATTTACAAATACATTCGTGGACATTCTAAAACTTTCCAGAGAAAATAAAGTCTATGCCTGTAACTAGTCAAGTTAATATGAATGCACAGCTGGCGAAACTGTTAAAAATGATGCAAACGATGCAAGAAAAGTTAGAAAAGAAATTAGAAGAACAGGGACGGACGATGCAAGATAAATTAGACGAACAAGAGCATAACATGGAAAACCAGACGAAGAGAATGCAAGAAAAATTTAAGGAACAAGGACATAAAATTGAAGAGAGGCTAGAGGAGTAGTCACATAAAGTAGAAACACAAGTATAAGAGAAACTGTTAATACAACAAAAAGGAAATAGACGAAGAAATAAACTTGGTTAGAGAAACCTGCGAAGAGCTGGACAAGATAAGAAAGGAGGGCGTAATCAAATCAGAAGGATCTGTTATCCGAAATCAGAAAACCAAGCCGTCTGAATCCGACGACAAGGTTTCCTGGAGTGTATATCTGCATCAGTTTGAAGCAGCAGCTGCGGCAAATGGTCTGATTGTAAGCTACTGCTGTGATAGTTTCTCTACGAGGGGAAGCTCTTGACGTGGGGATAAGCACCTGCAGCAAGTGTCCAACAGAGTGTATAATAAAGATATGTGATTAATTAACTGATTTGGTTTTTTTTTGGTAACAGAAGAAGTTGGGTAGGAAACCCTGTTTAGTTTAGTTTCAGTTTAAGAATACAATAATAATGAACTTGTTGGTGGTTGACAGTGCATGTCCTTAAAATACGACACCAAAGAACTGAACCAACGTATTATAATTTCTTTAAACTAAGGTATGACGTCTGCAACAGTTCATCTTGTATATAACGTTGTACACAAACTTAGTCGGTATATCCAACAATGCATCCAATTTACAAAAGAAATCAGAGTGAAACCGTCGTATTCGCATCAGATCGGCAAATATTCCGAGTGTCGTTGCTTTTAACTTTGTTATTTCATAGCGCGCACAATCGGAGGGCCTTTTGAAAGGGGACTTTCAGATGTACGTTTTAAGCGATTGAATGGGCTGCAATCCGCGTTATTTTTAATCCGATTTCGAGATTCCGCTTCAAAGGCGCGTAACGGATGGTATTCATAATCACCCCTTTAATTCAATTTAATAGAAATAACCGCGCGGCGAATGAGAACGGTGTTCAACAGAGACGTGCTAATTCGAGAGAGGGCCGAGTCTTTTTAAAAGGCGCCGGTAAACAAACACAAAGACCAACTCGAGGCCACTTATCTGCCGACACAACGTTTTTTTTCTTGCAGAAGCAATTTACAAGATTTACTTAACCGACACAGCGATAATAATATTGTATTTACTTCAATACTAAGTTATTTGTTACAATGGTTTAAATTGACAACCACAAAAAATAAGGCGATTTATATTTTGCTGTTGTCCTCTCAGAAATATGAAATAAAACATTATTTTGAAATTGTAGCTCGAAGGGTAAAACCCTCTTTCGGCGCCTATGACAAGCATCGTCCGAGATGGCTTACAGCGTTTCCAAATGCAGAAACGATGAAAATAAACATGTTTATTAATAATAACACCTGATAGGTAAATATGTTCCATTAGTTTTTCGTTATTTCGTGTTAAAATTACATTTTCACCCATTACAACCACTACGTACTACCAATAAACAGTTAGACATTTTGCGTAGGTACAGTTAAATAAAATGTCCATGTATTCTAAGAACATCGAACAAAAGTCATACTAATACATAATAGAAAACTTTGAATGCACCCGCGCTAGTTTTGTCCGATAACCCAGAAAAACAAAGTTCTTTCATTTAATAACTTTCAAACGCTCAAAACTGCAAAAAGGTACTAAAGCTGAAGGACAATACACAAAATCACAACGTAAACACAAGATTTCAATTATGACAACGAATTTTACCGTTTAGTGTTGTTGTTGCCCACACTCTAAACGTCAAACGTGCGTAGAACGGGCGATAAAAAAAATTGTTTCGCTTTGTGAATAAATTTGTAAATTTTTTGAATTGAGTGATTCTATTAACTCTTATTTTCCTCTAACTTCTCTTAAAATATTTGTACTCTGTCATGGTTAACGTCGTATACAAGAACATCCATAATGCTAATTGCAATGCATTGGTATCTGAATTGGTTCTAAATAAATAATCAATAAAACTCGGTAATCAACTGATAAAGAATGTGTAAAAAGAAACGATCTTAGATAAAGTAAAAACAATCAAATGTGAAATATGCATACATCAATAAATACGTAACTAATCACATGCATCTATATATCTAAAATTAAGGTTATCTAAATTGTATAGCAGACAATGGTGCAAGAATAACATCACAATTACTACTAACAAATTACAATATAATTATTACAAAAAATGAAAACAAGTAGGTAACCTCATGGGAATATATAAAAACTCAATTGATATTTCTACCATTAAGACATGGTCTAAGCGCTAAGCTGAAGTAACTGGTAAGTATATAACTTTCCTAATAGTAATAAATGTCACAACTACTGTTATTGTTTTTCTTTAGTTCTATTGGGTTTTTGCCACACTTCTGAAAAAATAATAAAGATTAATTAAATAAGCCCTTGCGCCTACTTTTGAAACTAAGTGTGGCAAAAACCCAATAAAACTAACGAAAAACTAAAATCATGCCACAAATAAATAGCTTCAGACAATATCTTAATGTTATTGTGTAACAAATTATACACACAAGTTAAAATAATGCTCATTGTACTTAAAAGAAACAAAATCATTCTCACCAATCCAGCAGCACAGAATAATCAGTAGGTATCACGTTGTGGAAACACACCAAACTTTTTTCTGTACACGCTAAACATGAATAATATTGTGTTGCATAAAAAGTATACCACACAAGAGCTCCGTATTCGAACTTATTACCTATATATATATGAAACACACAAATGTCGTAAAAACAAAAAAAAATATTAGAGGGAGTATTTGTTATATCTTATGTAAAATGTAACACATGTAAAATATAATGACCAAAACAACAATATGCCAGTGGTAGTAAAAACTCTAATTATTTGTTTGATATTCAATTCTATGGATAACTAACGCTATATTAATTAGGTATGTCAAATAGTATTTTAATAACACTTTGTTTTCGAGAAACAATTAATAGTTAAGCGAAAATTATTATCAACTTACATTCCGAATTGAATACAATAGCTATTACACAAGCCAATTTACGATTAATATTGTAATCTCATTGTTTATGTCGGCTATTAATAAGTTTATTATGTAATTTATTTTTAGTGCATTCGTATGGCCTAACTGCTTTGCGATATCGCAGTCGTAAAACTTGACACTATAGGTCCAGAGCGAATCACATGCCTTTAATTCCATAGAATGCGTCGTCGTAGATTCGTGTTTTTTTTGCAGTTAAGAGAAAAAGTCGCCCCCTCCCCCGACGTCTTAGTAGCAAGAACGGAACTTAATTGTCACACCTCGTATATCAAATTATTTTATTAATTAATAATAGCAAAAGCAGCTGAATCTGCTGATATAAAGTAAATGTTATAATATTTTACTAACTCTCGGTGTCATCGCGTCGAACCCCGATTTTCATCCGGGATGTGCTTAGGGCGCATTCCGTGACATTAACAATTTCTTCCCATATTTCAACGGGACGGTGACTGGGGCGGGCGCGAACTTCCTAAGCGCTGCAGCAACTTTTCTCACACAATGCCGCCGGTTTGACAACGAAACAAGGGAAATTCATTTAGACGGGCTCCTTTCGCAAAGTGCATTATATCGGCTGAATACGTCGCGCCTCCTTTGTCGCGCCGCAGCCGATGCGATTACCCGTCTCACCCGGAGAAGCAGTGGATTATCTAATTACGCAGCTTAGGCGGCTTAGAAGAATTCAATTCGCCGAAACAATCACACATCGGCGAGAGAGGCTGCGAACGGCCACTCCGCCGCCATCATCTGGACGTCCATTAGAGCGTGCGGAAAGTTTATTTAGGAAAAAAGTCAACTCGACGCGGAGGGCACTCGACCGGGGCACTCTGGCCGGCTTCAAATACGATAAACCTAATGCGGAGTCTCTGTTATCTCGCCGGATTCTTTCTCCGGCTCGCTGGCGGAATATTTATTCGAATCGCAGCCGCCTGTGATGTATGCCGCGGGTTTAATGGCCGGCGAGCCATTTTAAAACTCTGGAAATATGGAGGCCTCAGACAAGAGATGATGTATGTGGTATAGTCCGTGATCAAAATTTAATGGCAAAAATGTCCACAGTTTGACATTTGCGCGTGACGTGAATGACGTAATTAAGAAATTATTTTTCAATTGTGGCAAATTAAATTTGTTAACCCTATAATGAGACAAATGCCGCCCTTAGTCTTATTTCTGAATTTGCAAACGGGGGTCAGCTTCACAATAATTAAGAGTTATGATGCTGCTATCAGCCACACTGGTTGAGAGTAAATGTGCATTTTATGATATTATGTTACTTTTTTGAGACAAAAGTCGAGTTGAAAAATGTCACCGTACTTACATTAATTTGTAGCCGTTACAAATAGCTATTCTTGTTATCTATTTTTAATTAATTAATTACCATTTAACGTACCTACAACACGACAAGTTCGGAACTGATATTGAAAAAGTTTAGTTTTCAAAGGAGTATTTCACAATCCCACACCGTACATTGTATGGGTAATAAAATAGAAAGATGATCGATAATCGATCGCTTTGTTCCAGAGGTAATTTCCATCGAATGCATATTTTTCAGGGAAACTTCTGAATAGGTTATACACAATATAATTAAAGTTGATAACTAGTTTCCTCTACGGGTAGAAGACAGCTCCGGAAGTATTATAAACGACGTTAAAGACCATTAAGCGACCGTCTTGACTGATTGTTCCTTAAACTTAAACCCGGAGTTTTGCATTATTTGTCATTATTTTCCTATCTCCATCTCTGGGAGGTTTTTTTATTGGGAAGTTTCAATTTGGAACGCGTAAAACACATCTTGTTATTCCCCTCCTAACCATAAATCACTGCTTGTCTGCCGTGATAATGGTTCTTTGTCTATAACATCCTCATTTTTGTAAGTTTCTTTCAGTGCCGGAAACATTCTTACGAGTATACATTTTGTTTGTTTTGCAATTTGTCCGAGGCTTTTATTAATTAGCGTTTAATGACACCTAAACTACAAGAACTGTAATAGTTTCAAAATTAAATAGTTCTCTTGACAGTTCTACACTGTGATTAAATACTTCATTACACCGTACACAAGAAAAAATAACATTGAGTAAGTTCAAACTCGTTTATGATTCGAATTTTGAATAAAATTAACATTTTAACAAAGAAATGAGATTATCTACGCAATATTTAGTTAGAGAAACCAAGACATGTGTGAGTGAGAATATATTACGTAAAAATAACACCAACCGTTGTAGATATTACACATTGTTTAGCAAGTAGAAGAGGGGGAAGAAAAGTTGGGTACGAACAGGTACCTATGCGCAGTTGTAGTTTTGTTATGTATGATACAAGTCACTTCTGTCTGTGGGCGATAATCATGAGTGCATTGTTCTAATCCGATCATGGACCATGGACCGCAATTGTAAATACATTTTCAAATTACAATTTGCATAAAAAAGCATGATGTAAAGTGGAAAGTGAGAATTTACGTCATAAAGTTGTGGTAGAAATAGGTAAGTAACAATGGCCGTCTTCATCAGATACAAAAAAGTTGTTAATTTGCCTGTCTTGTGTGTGTCATTACATGATTACCATTTCATTTGATCCTCAACTACTTAGCTATAAAATTTTGGAAAATAGATTATTGATTTAAACAGTTTATTCAATAAAGAGCCCCACTAAGTATTTTGTGACATCAAAGTACATTACTAATTTAACTGTGAAAAAATAACGAAATAGATAATATAACTCAATTTTGTGTTTGGAACAACACATAATTTAGAAAGCTATCATAAAAATTGTTCAGTTTTACCCCAAAAAAATTTATTTAGCTAACATAAATAACTGAGTGAACATTACTGAATGAATTGTGTTATTATTTCACTACAATCGGATGTGGACTCGTTTTTACAACTATTTGTGTTGATTTTGAGTGAAATATTACTCAAAATTTCTTTACGGGGAACTTCCGAGACGGTTTCGATGTTGACAGAGAGCCAATTGCTGCAAGAGATGAGTTGCATATGACAGAAGCAATTTGTTGAGGTTTATAATTCCGCGCGACTTCGCCAAGTGATTGTTTGATAGTTCTGAGGCGATCCGAGCAGAAGACTGAAGCCTGAGACCGACGCAAACGACAAGACTGTTCCGATACGTGCCCGTACGAATGTGGGCACCATTTGAAATACGCGCAGAAAATTTGCTCTGACTGGGCGTGATTTATTCGGCCTTCCGTTTGCGAAGTTTTAGTTTAATAATGCATTATTTATTGCCTTTGTTGATAACGGGGTTATTTATCGAAATAGTTCTATTTTGCAGCCGTCCTATTTTTCACTGTTTATTGGACCATCAAGTTCTGAATTACGTATTCCATTAAACTGGCAAGTTTCCGTCGTCGAGTTCCGGGGATTACAACTAGTCGTTAAACGTCGGGATGTTTTCAATTTCGGTATATTGAGGTTGTTGCGACCTTAATATATAATAATCGACCCATAAAAGATAAAGGCCGCATCAAAAAGTTGATGAACGTCGTCTCCAGTACCTATATTGTATGAATTGACGACTAAATCATACAAGAACAAGGCTAATAAAAATTAATACACCAGCAATATGTCGACGAATAAAGAAATATGAATTCAAAGAAAAAAATTGTAAAACTTATTTTCTAAAGGTGCAATGAACGGCACCTGCAATTTAAAAAATAATGAGCCCGTAAAAAGACTACTCTCCTGCGCCCTTTTCAGAGGCGTGCTCATTATGCAGCGTACGCCAGGCACATAATGAATAATGAAGCTCTTCTAATTTAATAGAGATTATGTCAGGCCGAATTTCTAAAATAAATTTCCTGCCGAGAATACGATCGCGCAAAAATGAGACTGCTAAATAATCTATTATTAAAATGTAGGGGAAACGTGAGAAAAATTATATGCAGTATCTTTGGAACAGTAACACGTTTACACAATGGGGAAATTGCAAGATTTTTCCAAATACATGGGCTCCTAAAATGGGCACTGAAAGTGCATCTCACCGGGCAAATGGAAGAAGTATTACATTATGTTAATATGTTCAAATACAGTATAGAACACCTCCCGAGGGGCGCTCCGGGGTGGCTCTGTGGGGTTGTCTGGGGGTGATTGGGGGAAAATGAATATTTGTTATTTGAATAAAGTATTATTTTCATAATTTGTGATTTTTCACTTTCTCCTTTACCATTTCCCAGAGCCATCCCCGAGCGCCCCCGGGGAAGTCTAATGCCAGAATTGAATTCGGCATCCCGGAAAACCCCCGAGTAACGAATTTGGAGCGCTTCCCATGGACTATGCAATTTTCCCCCCAGAATGACCCCCGGATACCCCCGCAGAGCCGCCCCCGGATAATTCCAATGCCGGAATTGAATTTGGCATCCTCTAAAACCCTCGAGTAACGAGTTTGGAGCCACGCTGCCATTTCTCCCCCCGCGCACCCCCACAGAGCCACCCCCGTGTATCCCCAAGTAATTCTAATGCCAGAATCGAGTTCGGCAGCCCCGAAAACCCCCGAGTAACGATCTCCCAGCGATTTTTCCGAGTTTCCAGTCGTTCTTATAATGGTGTAATGCATTTTCCGGCCCATAAGGCATTTTTCAAAAACTGGCAAAACCAGACGATATAGACTTTTTTCCTGGGACCTTCCTGAACACAATGCAGAAAACCGCATCTCGATATCTGCCGTGCCTAAAAATTTCCGCTATTTTTCATAACTTCCCTGGACTAATATGTTTACATAGGTTTTAATGGTTCCACCTGCCACTTGCTCACCACGCCACTGCCACGTCACCTGGCACACCACTTCAGTGCGCGCCTTGCCTAACGTTAATCAATGATTACTGTTAATATTTTAATTATTATGTGATTATTGCCACCAGACACATATTCTGACCTTTCAATATGTTTAAAACACATTTCAAAACAATATAAAATTCATGCAACCACTGAATGAAACTCAACAAAACTGAAGTATTGGACCAAGCAATAGAAACATAAGATCAGATCGATTGAAATAACATAATGGCGCAATAAAAGAAAAGTGAAAGAACAAATTACAAGGAAAGTTTACCAAGGAAATTTAATTCAATTACGTTTATTTTCCTTCTTCCTTTTTTACGTATACACATATAAATAAAAATGTATTTGGCCACTTCAGTATTTCCCACTTTTCCATTATTACATGGGCCTTTGGAAGCAAAACGAAACTATAACGAAAACTAGTAATTATTTACTAATAACAGAACGATTAAGTTTAGTGTGTAGGTTTGTATAAAGCCATACAAAATGTAAGACACTCTCTTTCTGAATATTTAAACGTAGGCGTGCCCAATACAATATTAAATTATTGGATATGTTCCTATTGTCAGGGACGTAATAAAGCAACAAATTGAATGTTAACAAAGGCGAAGGTGTCGCGAGTATATGGAATCATTGAATTCTTGACATATATTCTATCCTTACAGCTACATCTCATATTGGAGCAGATATATACGAAATATTACAGACAGGAGGCAGTATTTCAAAAAAGAATAACAAGTTTTATATATTTTACTAGTATTGTTCAAATATCTTTATACTTTGCTAACGGGCAAATAATAACAGTTAGTTTCTGATTCTTAATATTTGCATTTCTTGAAATATATGGGAATAGATAAATGCTAGCAATATACTAAACTATCAAGAAATGATGTACAACCATTACATTCACGTCTACGTACAATACTCACACAATAAATCTAACAAGCCATTACTGTAGATGTAAACAGTACTAAAATTCGACGTCTTCTAAAGTAATGAGTTCAAAGATTTTCATCACTGTATACAGTTTCGTAAACATAACTGATTGGAAACGAGGTTAAGACGACCATATAATCCACTCCATAGAGTTTCTTCCTACAGACGTAAAAATGCGTCTTAGAAACTCATTCATAATAAAAACCTATTTTATGACAATTTCGTCTCTGGAGTCCCCGTCACTTAAATATTGAAAACTTTACTTAGTCGTCAATAAAATTTCCATCTTCCTAAAGGCCGATAAAACCCTTACAAGTGTCGATACGTGGTATACGTAAATTTTTTAAATTGCAAATGGAGATGCATACATTATTACACAGTAAAAAATAACGATAAGTAAGTTCAAACTCATTTACGAATGAATTAATTTGTTGTTGAATCTTGAGCACATTTAACATTTTATCTACAAAATATTTGGTTAGACAAACCAAAATATATGTGACTGAGATTTTACACACTGTTTGGTAAGTGGAAGGGGGAAAATAAAATTGGGTACGAGCAGGTACCGACGCGCAGTTGTAGTTTTGCTATGTATGATACAAGTCACTGATGCCTGTGGACTATAATCATAAGTGTATTGTTCTAACCGGATCATGGACCATGGACCGCAACTTTCAGATTACAATTTGCATAAAAAGTATAGTGTAAACTGGAAACTAAGAATTTGCGTCATGCAGTTGTGGTAGAAATAGGTAAGTAAATCTTATTTCAGAAAACAATCTAGTGTGTGTCATTACATGATTACCATTTCATTTCATCCTCAACTACTTAGCTGTAAAATTTTGGAAAATAGATCAAATCTGGAAATGATTGATTTAAAGAGTTTACTCAATAAAGAGCCGTTGGAATTTCATCAGTCATACAACACCACTGTGTATTTTGTTACACCAAAGTACATATTTTGTTAAATTTAGTAATAATGTATTCATTGACAGACTAAAATCACTTTTGACATTGTCGATATTTAATTTCAAATAATTTTAATTTATATGATAATTTTTATAGTTAGATATTTGGCTCAACTTAAAAGAGGCCACCTGAAGAAGCAATCCTGAAAATGCAGAAATAGGTCAGATGTCATCTATTGTGGTTGAACTTTCGAGTTCCCACTGTTGCAAAAGTGAAGTTAGATATTTATAGAGTGTTTTCATTAAACCAGGTTAGTAAATTTAGCTAGATTAATTTCTTTAGATAATTATTGAATAGAGCTTTGTCTGTGGAATTGTTCATTAGCATACCTAGATGTTTGGTATCAGAGAGCATACATATGACTTCATTGACAGGAATTGTAGGAGATTTGATTTATATTAGCTTAAAATACCTTTCTAATACAGTAAAATAATAATTTACAATCCGTAAAAAAATAAACACGTTCAATAGGTACACAATAGGTCTGTTCATAAAAGCTGTGTATGAACCAACACAGTATAATGAAAAATCATTACTATTTTGAGCTTGTTACAACAATAGCTCATTACTGATTTAAATTGTATACATTTTGTGAAAAAATAACGAAATAGATTGATAATATAACTAACGTTTGTGTTTTGAATACCACATAGTTAAGAAAGCTAACTCAAAAATTGTTCGGTGTTGCCCTCAAAAGATTTATTTAGCTAACAAATAACCGAGTGAACATTACTCAATGAATTGTGTTATTATTTCAACACAATCGGGTGTGGATTCGTTTTGACAGTCATTTGTGTTGATTTTGAGTGAAATTTTACTCAAAATTTTTTACGGTGATATTAATGCTTCGAGGATGCAGTTTTTGTTACAATAAGCAAATTGAATACGGCTAAAAATAAACAACTACAAGTTTTTATCGTTTCGACTTTCGATCGATTAAATTTTATTCTTTATCGTCAGAAGTTACAACTATTGCGCGATAAATTCGCCGTACTTAAGAAGTGTCTGAGATGGCATAGGTATCTACTAGAATATACGGCGTGCAATTTGCGAAAAGTCCTGCAGGATGCCCGTATAGTTGCAGCGAGGCTTGGGAGCCGAGGTACTTTAAAAATTAATGAAGACGTCTCGTAAAAAGAACTACAACTTCCCCAGTAAATAATCCAAGACTTAAAAGTATCGCTGGAACTTTCTTTGCAAACTTGTATAAGTGAAGTACAATAGTTTGTAGAATAAAACAGCAGGAAATAGAAATATTGGATATCCTTGTAATTGGCTCGGATTCTTCACGAATATGTGAAATTTTTTCAATGTCCCGAAACACA
Organism: Monochamus saltuarius; assembly: GCA_025584915.1. NCBI lineage: Eukaryota > Metazoa > Arthropoda > Insecta > Coleoptera > Cerambycidae > Monochamus > Monochamus saltuarius. The sequence continues at coordinate 56,411,018 of CM046726.1, forward strand.
TCCACAGTTTTTAAAGTAATATTTTCGTAATTTCCAAGTTTGAAACAATGCACTGTAGAATAAAATTTTTCTGTGAGTTGTTACGCTGTAACAGTCGCAATTTTTACAAGTTGGAAAAATAAAACGATGAAAGTCAATTTTGAGGGGAAATTCGTTCGGAATGTATCTTGATCCACTCTTTCAGAAGCTTTGGAAAGATTCGTATATAGAGAAAACTTCAATCAATAACAACAGATATGAATTTTGTTATATGGAATAAATTGTGGTGTGACCTTGCCCAGCCGAAATCGAGATAGTTGCGTCATAACCATTTCATGAGCGTACTAATAGAATTTAAAGGGATATGTTTCAAAATACAACAGTTTTCAGGTTATTAGACTAAATAAAAAGTCATATGAATCACTGAGAACAAAAACAGTTTAGACACAATGTTTCCATTAATTACGAATAGGTATTTTCATTTTGCAACTATTTAGTTAAACTATTACGACACAGTAAAAATATAAGTATTTTTATAATAACTATTGATTTCATTCTTATTTCAAACATGTTCAAAGGTCAGAACATCCGTCTGGTGTCAATAATCACATACTAATTAAAATATTAATATTGTCACAAAATGTAAACAAAACCACGTGGCCGAAAACGCGATACTATCGATGTGGATTGATCAGTACATGTCCGTATTACAAAAATCGGTAGATCACCGACCTAGAAAATGAATATTTTTCAGGCAACACCCTGTATAAGCGTCAGTGAGGTTCCTGCTAGCGGTCCGTTTCAGTTTGCACAATGAAACTCCCAGTTTCGGTCCATGGGTCACGTCGGAGTGCCTGCGGGTCCCCTGTCGCCTCGTATACCATTTAATTAAGGCCGTAATGCAAATGTGTGGCGCTCAGCAGGAAAAGGCGCCGGCTAAAGCCAAAAGGTGGAAGGAAGTCGAATTATCCAAGTTTCCTAGCCACCAGCCAGCATCGGCGGCAGGAAGCGCGCCCGAAAGGAACTGGGGATTAAACCGCGGCCGTTCTCGTACAGTCGCCGAGTTTGCGGCTGGGAATTTGCAGAAAACATTAAAGGGACACCTAATATTTCATACAAAAATAAATGAATTATGAAAAATCTCTCCCCAAGTTCCTATTAGTACGGTAACTCTAATAGTACACGCTACCATTTTGGAAGCAGTAAAATAAAATGGTGTAAAAATTTACACGATTTATTTTTGTCGAAATGTTCAAGGTCTTCCTGTTGTATAAATACTTTTAGTGTAACGCCAAAGAAGATTGCTTTTTTTCAATTTAAACTCTTAAAAACAAGAAACAAATCGCTACAAAATTTCTTGGAAAAGAAATTGCCGTCATTGAAGCTACTTCAAGTGCTTACAAAGAAAATTTTAAGTATTGTTAATACAAATACAGACCAGCTGTATTTATCTGGTCTTAATCTTACGAATTGCCAAAGTTGTGTTGTTAATAACAAGTAATTCAATTTAATTTAAGTTAAATTATCTATTAATTGTCAAATTGATAAACCTGATAAACAATTTTTCATTAACCCCATTCATAATTCCATAGAGTTACCCTGACAATTGCTTTATTATCTCTTAATGGTAGATGCTACACATAGGTATGTCAACTTAGGGGAAAAAAAAATTAAATAAACTTGAACCAATCAAAACAGAGGATTAAGTAGTTTGAGTAATGGTAAGTAGGTATAAATGATAGTTTAAACATTAATATACAAAAACTGAAATGTAGGTGTTTTTTTATAAAACAATATGCATGGTGATTAATTTTTTTAGAAGCATCATCAAATGATACATATAAGATTTGTTTTCAAGTAACTAAATTTTCTCCATGGTAAAATTGCATATGGAGAAAAGTATGAAAACATTTTTGTATATCTGGTTAGTAATGAAAATAATTAGCTTACACCACATAGTAACTGATTTACACTATGGTAAGTAAATTCTACCAAATATTTCTTAAAATACATTATTACTCAAGCATTTTCGTAAAATTTACCAAATCGCGATGGTGTAAAATTTACTCTTTTTCCGTGCGGTGCGGACTTCCCTGGACTAAAAATAGTGGAACTTCATTTTACGTCGATCTTTTATCGTGTTTGTCCTTACCAATATTTACACGGAGTACACAACTAGATTATTCCATCATAAAACCCAAAATGCCTGGCTTTTCCTAACCACGACGCCAGCGGAGATACAGGTAAAAGTCTCCGCGAGGAAAAATCTGCATATAGAAGAGATTCCTATCGGATCTTTTGACTTTTCAGTCCAGTGGCAATTCCTCTGATATAAGCAAGACAAAGTTAATTTGTTATCTAACCAGCTGCGTGCCTCGAATGCAGATAATTACCTGATGCGGAAGAGGCAATGTGCATTTTTAAATTCATCGGATACACGAACTGATTACCTCAGTATGTACGTACAAGTTTCTTACAAATAATGATAAACAATATATACGTTCTAACTGCACTGATAAATGATAAAAGGGTGGAAATTCTCATGTTTTGTTTATGCTCTATTTACATAATATTTACATAAAATTGTAACTTACATTATACTGGGTATTTAAAAACGACTCGACAATATTTAAGGGGGTGATTGCCCAGGCCATATGTACAGGATGTTGAAGTTTAATTTAAAAAACAGTAAAAATTAAATTTCTCCAACACCGCTTGAAATATTATAAAGAAATTTTAGGCGTGTCACCAGCTATGGGAGACGCATAATTCTGCAATTCATACCGATTTTTTAGTCTTACCATTGGCGCGCGTATTAGTACGTCACTGGCTATTTTTAAATAAAAAAATAGGACGCCGCTGGTATTTCTAAAAATAAAAATTAATTTTGAATTCCTTGTTCTGTTATAAAGACAAAGACTTTCTTCGGATTTCAACATACGACGCACCGTCTGTGAGTAAAAAATAAAAACCATTTTAATGCATGTCCATTTATCATACAAAAATATTTTTTACAAATTCAAGGGTTTAATTCAAGGGCAAAAACAAATATTTTACAAGTATCACCAATTTACAAAAAATATCGAAATTTAATTAAAGTCAGTGGCGTACATTCTTTTACCAATAAATTTGATTAAAGTGCGACTTAATAATTTTATTGCAGTTAAGACCAAATCAGTCCCTTATTATTACTACAAACAACAACACTACATTTCTAAAATCCAAAAATTTGATAATTTGAATTTCTTTGTTCAATATTTTCAATTTATAAATTAAATTATTACAATTTGCATTTTATCTTTTGATCTCGGGTATAATAAAGTTTAACCGAGCCAAACAGCAGTTTTACCCGTACCGGCCCACACACGAACTGGGAAGTGCAGCTTTCATTAAATTTTTGTTGATTTTGGGCTCTCAAGAAACGGAAATTATTATGTTTGCTCACTGCCTCACGAAAAATATAAGTTCGCGGATAGAACGCGCTGTCGAGGATACGAGCGCAAACATGGTTGGAATTACAGCGCAACAGTGTAAATAATTCAGTCGGATAGTTTCAAAACACGCGAGAAGTATTTATTTTGAACAATTATTTTAAACATAATTTTCGAGGCGCCGCTACCTCTTGAAATAGAGTGTTCTTTTTATTCCATTCACTGACACAGAGTTAGTATTACAAAACAATGAAATACAGGGTTAACTATGACTAAGTACAAAAACTTTAACCACGTGCTCAGGGAGGTCTGAAGGACAATAAAAAATTTATTTCGGAATTCTAGCTCAATGCTTAAAAAATGGGGCAAAAATCCTCTTTTCCTACGGAAAGTCGGCGCCTATGATCATCAATCATCGTCCGAAATGGCTAGATATGTCAACTACCGTGCGGTCGTTTTTTGCAGCGTTGTCAAGTGTAGAAACGACGAAAATAAACATTTTTATTAACAAGTAAGTATCTGATAGATAACAGTTAATTCAGTTAGCTGCAGTATTTTGTATTCGTTCTTCATTCTTTCGTTGTACACTGCCAAAACTACATTCTCACTCATTACAGGTTCGTCAGAATTATCCTACTATATCCGACAAATACAAAATTTTTTGCAATTGCAGGTTATAATTTAAACAAGTAAGAAAGCAGAAAACAGAACATTCTTAAAATATCTCCAAATATCAATCCTGGAAATAAATGTTAGTAAGGTAAGTGCTGCTTTTTTTTTCAAAGCGACGTGAACTGATACACGTGTCAACGTGGTGACCTGTCACTACGTTTGACACCTTTGACTTTGGCAGAATATACCTAACCTCGCGACTGACAAAAGGTCAGTGACGGTGTTAAATAAGGATTTAATATAATTTTTTTTTCGCTTTATAAATAAGTTCGGAAATTTTTTGATAGATGATTCCGTTAATTTTTATTTCTACTAAGTCATAGTTAGCCCTGTATAAACTTTAATTAGTTGATAAACTTTCATAAATGGATCAAATTCGGATCCCGATTGAATATCTACTCGGCATATCGGCACATGCAGCGCTTCTTTATGGCAACTTTTCCTACAAAGTGAAACTTTATTCCATGCTAATTACTTTTCAACGTGGCTCTCGACATTTTGCCTAGTCGAAGTAATCGCTACCGAAATAAAACTGTAATTATATTTTTTCCATAAGCTCAAAGTGCTCTAAATTAATAGCAACGAGCGATAACTAACTTTTCCAATTTAACTGATGTCGATCGGTTTAATTCCCAATTCAATGCTGCACGGACTTTATTTTCATGCTTTGCAATGAAACTGGCTAAAACGCATTTACGGTTTTTTGTGAAGTCTAATAACAGCAACCTGACATATAAAACATATTACAACAAACAATTCTGCGAATATTTTGCATATTGCATTATAACTGATTGATTGATTGTAGAGTTTTCAGTTCTCTCTATCCCAAAAAAATAGCACAGTTTTTAATCACCCAGGGTGATTTAGTCAAACTGTCATTAATTTTAACTACGTATTCGAAAGGCCTAATGAAGACAGAAAATCGAAAACAAAATATTTTACTGCACCTTTCAAAGGAGAAGCAAAACAATTCACATGTGCCGGTCACAAGGCGTTCGACTGTTGAAGTGAAACAACGTTGCCACATAATAATATTATCTTGACTTCCGTGTGTTACTCAAATCTAACACCGTCACATTTCACGCAAATTTGGAGATCACACCACACGTGGAAAAAACAATATACTACAACCAGCTGTACTTACACCCGCGACCGGTTACTCCCGTTAGTTTATTTCGAATTGTCACATGTATCGGTCGCAACGTAATAGCAAATTTTGCCTTGAATGTAATATTTTGTAACAAAATCAAAATGAAGATGATTGCAACTTTATTAACAAAGTGCTATGGAGGGATCAGTATTATTTTATACCTTCTGGCATTTTAAACAGGTAGGTACTAAAAAGATCTGTTTCCTCCTTGTCATTAATTAAATAAAATACAGTAAAAAATAGATTATTGATCTAGTAATATAGTAGGTCAAGATTCACTGTTGCCGAATTGTTTATGGCTGAATGTGTCTCGGACTGTTTTTTGTCGATAACACACGGATTTTTTGTATTAAGTACTCAGTCAATATATATAAATAAGAAACATTATTTAGATTTACTTTAAAAATTTACCTAGCTTTCCAATTTCCATTTCTTGATTAAAACCTGTATAGAGACAAATTCTTATTCACGATTAAAACAGTAACTTGAATGTCTGGTTATAGGGTAAAGTTTTAAATGCAAACCTCCAATCATTTGAGATAAAGGACAAGATCATAGATCTTCTTTTTTGCGTTGTCCTCTCTCCTCGTGATTTTTTTACGCTCCGGTCTCGCATCCGTACAATAAGCCGTTTCAGGGAAAAAAACCATCCACCTAACCTGCTCGAGGAATTCGATGTCAGCACAGGGCGATTAACTAATTCCGCCCTTCGACGCCGTTAATTAACAAAAAACCAGGCCGCCGCCGTCGAAAAAAGCATAATGAACGCTTTTATCGCCGCGACCGTGGGGCGGCACAGTCCCCGTAAATGCCGCCCTTTGTCGGCGCACGTAAACAATGACGGGCGAAATGACATCTCCGACTGTCCCGCAGACCCCAACAAAGGCGGACGGATACCAGAAAATTAGAATTAAGAACTCCAAGTATCCGGCGCATTGTTTCGCCAAGGGGATTTATCGCCTTTGATGCTAATTTAATAATATCCAGAGACACGCAGGGATCACCTTAATAAATTGCCCTTGTCGGGGCTCCGTGGGGTGTTTTATTGTTGCGCCGAGAAAATATTTCAAAGCCCCGCTCCGCCACCGGCGGCTCCATCACTCGGGCTTTGTTGCCCAAGTCGCGCACAGCTCACGAGAACAAACGCATAATGAAGTATTTGCAAACCAGGGCCATTAATAATAAACGGGGATAATGCCCCTAAGTTTCTAATCCAGGTTGCCTCGAGTTGCGCCTGAGTAATGATTTTTGCCATACCGAATGATCTTAGGATGGGGATGAGCGCCGCTGCCGATTCTTGATTACTCGATTCATCGTTAATTGAACGAATTCCTTATAAATTTTATTTCTAACTTTAAATGTTGTATAATCTTTCAGATTGTAGGAACTTTCTTTCCACATTCTGAAAAATAGAGTCCACATTAGAATTTATTGAGAAGAAGCAGTTGAGTTGGTGGGGACATTTACAGAGAATGGATAGTCGGGTCAAGAAAATATGGCGAGCAAAGACATAAATGAAACGAGGAAGAAGGCGATCTAGGAGAACATGGGACCAGGTAATTAGAGAGATATTAAAGAAAAAAAGAAGAGCGTGGGCAAATGCTAAAGCACTAACAGACAAGCGTGGTGAAGATTTGTGTATGATTAAGTTATTGAACTACCTACACCCTACGCCACAAGTGGTAAAAGGGTATTATAACCTTTCAACATATTTGCCAGTTGTTAAACAGTCAAGAGATTTATCTGTTTTGTATGACATCATTGCTAACTAATCTTAATAAACTGTTTCCGTACACTTTACTCGGGATCTTTGTTGAAATTTTTACATTTTTCATATGAGTAAACTTTAACCTCACTTTCTATTGTCTAATTAATTTATTTTATCTATAATCACTAATTAAAGTAGGGTTTTTTGCAGGACAGTGACAACGAAAAGTTGACGTTTATTTTATTGAACAACTGTAGATAAAACTTTGTACGCATTATTAGCAAAAAGTGACATTACTACTCTCTGTCACTCTAGAGCAATAATGTATCACTTTTCCCTCTTAATACATAAATATTATTAAAACAAAACATTTCGAGACTTACATATCTATATCTCAGTATCAAAAGGTCAAATGTCCATTTTAGGATTGTACATGGGAGCAAAAAACGTTTCTTTGTCATTTGTTTATGCACACAACATCGAGTGCTAAACAAACCTATAAGTAGCAATTTTGTATTAATATCTTATTACATAACAAAATAAAGGCATATTACAACGTATTTATCAGCTTAAATTAAAAAAAAAAATAAAGTGGAAATTTTAAGAAAAAATGGACATCCGACCTTTTGATACTGAGGTACATATATATTCAAGAGAGATTCGCATCGAACAATCAATGAATGTCAGTGCGGCAGCACTCAACACATCTGGCGTGACATTTTTTGCAATTTCATTTTCAATAATTCAACTTCACAAAGTGTCATGTTTCAGTTTTCGTTTTATTCCCCATTGAAGAGAGAAATTTTCTTGCTACACATATCTACTTAAATTATTACGGGATTTTTTTTGGTGATGACGATTTTCAAAAATTACCGAGAATTATTTAAATACTAGTGATGTTAATGTGTATAAGTGGACGCATTTTAATATGTTTCACCTATAAACAGAATATTTCATATTTTAAGCTATTTTCAGACGCAGGAGACCGATGAAGTAAAAGTCGCGGCGCTTCCACCCACGGCTAGCGTCTCCTAGGAGCAATCCATTACGGGCCTGCGACTTCCTTTTTTCGGTAATTCTATCGTTTACGCACCCAGGCGGTTCGCTATCGTAATTTCCAGGGCGCATTACGCCAATGAACCCTCGGCGCGATGAATTCGCAGTAAAAACCGTAGATACTCGTTCGCCGGCTGAACGAACATCGTAATTGGGGGGAATCGTCTTTGTTAGTTTTCTTTAAGGTTAAGAGGAGGACGTCGCCGTCGCCCGGAGATTTTACGGATTACGTGATGCGACGGTTAGGTGCGCGGCAATCAGAAATGCTCGGGCAAACTGCTTCCTAGTTATTCCTACGGTTCTGGATCTAAGCAAATCGACGAGAGCAAATGTTGTTTGCTTGTCAATAATTGTAAATGCATGGTGGATCTTTGATGCTTAACAATTGCTATTATGTTATGTTGCATCGGATTGTTCAATGTCTACCGTGCTCGTTCTTTTGGATCAAAGTAAAGCCTTTGATTTGGTATCCTACGATTTATTAATATCAAAACTATCATTTGTTGGATTTGATTATGCATTGTTATCATGGTTTTACAGTTACTTACATAATAGAATACAAAGAGTTAAAATCAATGACGATATGTTTTCACAGTTGAGACCAATTGAGAGTGGGGTACCACGAGGGAGCATTTTGGGTCCTATCTTATTTTCAATCTTTACTTTCGATTTACCACAAGCAGTAAAGTACGGGCGGCTTCATCTCTACGCGGATGATATTCAATTATATAAGGCTTGCACATCTTCTGAAGGTTTGGAATTAATTAATTTGTTAAACTTGGATTTGGCAAATATTTTTGATTGGTGTACAAAAAACGGTCTTAAAATAAACCCAAGTAAAACAGTAGCAATGTGTTTTGGTAATAATTCGCGGAGAGATGAGGTCTGTTCTCATGATTTAGTTGTAAATGGATCTCCGGTGCGCTGGGTATCGTGTTCAAAGAACTTAGGGTTGTACGTCGACATAAATTTAAATTTTAATGAACATTTAAGTCATATACATAGAATGACCTACAGTAAGTTGAAATCTCTATATCACTTGAAGAACAAATTAAATGAAAACATAAAACTTAAACTTGTTAAATCGTTGATATATCCTCACATAGACTACTGCAGTATGGTTTACTACTATTTCTTACCAAAATATAATAGGGACAAAATTCAGAAAATTCAGAATTCCTGTATACGATATGTGTGTAATGTTCCTTTTATGAGTCATATAACTCCTTATTTGCAAAGATTGTCTGAACCAAAATTTGTAATAGAGTCATGTATCTGTATCTAGGTTTTCTTTATAATTTGATACATTCAGGGATTCCCTCGTATTTGCACGATGTTCTTAAAAAGCGTTCTGATATTCATGACATTAATGTTAGAAATAATTACTTCACTATACCACAACATAGCACGAGTAAATTCGAGGGATCCTTCTCATATATCGCCCCATCTCTCCTTAATAAAGTGCTGTATGAGTTGGATTTGCCGCATGGTCAGTTCATTAGGCATATTAGGGCTTTAGATTGTGGGCAGAATTGATGTTTGTAATTATACTGCTGATGTTTTTGTTATTTTCTTTCAACTGTTTTTTTTTTCTTTATATCTCTTTTTTTGTAGGCCTTGTTGCCTTAGTAGCGTTAAAATTATATTTACTTTAGAATATTGTGACTGTAAGGATTTGTATGGGAGAATGGAAGAACGGCTTCGCCGAATTCTCTCCGTTTGTGTTAGCACAATAAACATTTATTTATTTATTTTATTTATTTATTTTATTAGAAAAAAGAGCAAGAGAATATGAGTAAAATATTAGGCAATGAAAAGAAAACCAAATACATATACTGCACACAAAAAATAAAAGGTACATAATAGGAAAAATAGAAGAAATATTTAGGAGTAACACTAACATGAAAGTGAGACGAAGAAAAAGAAGCAATAAAACTATTAGTAAACGGTTATCACGGCGAGAAATATACATAGCTACACAAATAAGAATGTATCAAACGATAGTAAGACTCATAGTTACCAACGCCTGTGAAATATGAACAATAAACAAATGAAAACAATTCTAAGGAAGGTCTATGGAAGAGTAGAAGAGACTGTTCAAAATGCCAAATATTGTACACGTACTGAAAATGTAGAGCCAGATGGCTGTGTCAATGGCCAGAATGTCTGGGGAAAGATTGGTGAAGAGAATTTTATTGAAAGGAGAAGGGTAGAAAGGAGGACGACCCAGAAAGAAATTGTTGAACAAAGTCAAGAAGGATCTAGGAGAGATATGAGTTATCGGCTGGGAAAAGGAGGTAAAAGGTAGAGAAAAATGGCGAAGCAGAGTGAAAAAACTGAAAGCTAAGGGGCCACTAGACCTGTAGTGCTAATATACAGGGTTAACTATGACTAAGTACAAATATTTTATGAGATACAGAAAATTAAGAATTAACGGAATCACCCTTCAAAAAAATTCCAAACTTATTTATAAAGAGCAAGAAATTTATTTTCGATATTATATTAAATTCTTATTTATTTAACGCCGCCTATGCTATCCGTGCGCCGCACGCTTAACGTTTACAGAGTCAGAGTAGGCGATCAGCAAGACAACGGTAAAATTCCCTGTCATGTTATAATTCAATTCCTGTATTTACGTTGTAGTTTTGTGTTCTTCTTCAGTTTGTAGAGCCTTTTTTAATTTTAAACGTTTTATAGTTATTAAATAAAGGAATTTGTGTCGGATACAGATATTTTCCAACAATATAGTCCATCGGTTTGTGCATCAAAAGCTTTCTATAATCTATTAGTACCTACCTATTCCTTTCGTTCGATTTATTTATAATAAATAAGCATTTTATCTAAGTGTACCTACGGGAAGTGTGTTTTATCGGTAGTAAGTGGTTGTAATGAGTCAAAATAGAGTTTTGCCAGTTTGTAACGAAATAATGAAAATACTGAAGCTAACTGGATTAACTGTTACCTATCTATCAGGTATTATTACCAATAAGAATGTTAATTTTGTTGTTACTGCATTTAGGAACGCTGCCAAAAAACGATCGCATGGTAGTTTACATTGCCAGTCAGTGGTCGCGCGGTTTAAGGTGGCAGTACTTGAATCGAGGTGACTAGATCGCTGTGGGTTCGATCCTCGCAGCTGGTAAACCGTATATTAGCTATATTCATGGAGTGGGTTGATACCCTCTCTGCGGGTATGGTAGGGTAAACGAATGTTGGCTTGGGTCCATATGAGAGATTGATACCGGTTAACGTTTGACTACAAACAAAAGGTTTTCCAGGTTTCGCTCATTCCTGCATGTTGGTTAGGACCTACCAACGTAAGTCGTTCCTGGGCGCAAATGCGACCTGCTTAATAATAATATTCCGCCCTCCATCAAATATTTTTTTTCTGTCTCAATAGTTGTAAATGCATGTTGGATCGTCGATGCATCATTGTCTATAAATTAATCATATATTCCTAAAATTTCGTGAGACGTAAGCCCCTTTTAAAGATTCAGGAGCTTCGATAACATTTTAAAGACCTATTTAATTTTTCAAAAAGAAATAAATCAAGAAAGACCGTTGTAAAAAATATTCTAAATATCTTTTTTCGTTTGCCATTATTACACTTTACAAAACACCTAGATGCGCACTTTCAGGAATTACGAAGCTGATTTCTATGTGCTCGTTATTACACTGGAAAATACTTCAGGAAACGTATCGCCCACGTAGATATTCCATTTCTGTGATTAAAGCTTGTCGACGAGCCACAAATTTTTAATATACCGTGACCGGTGGTACTAACGTGACATGTAAAGGCCTATACCCGATAGAATCTGAACTTTAACTTTTGCCGCGATACAATCTATGTGACTTTATTTACAAGTACACCGAACACGTGCCACTATGACCCCATTTCGATTAAATAACTTTTTAATATATCTCTACGCTAATACAGGGGCTCATTTTAAGTGGGATTCACCTTTTTAAGACACTTGTCTTAAACCAACTGTATGCAGCTAAGTTTATAAAAAGATTTCTGACACTCACCTATAGTTTAAGTGAACACCTGCTATGATATGACGACAGGGTGGTACAAAGGCAAAAAACAAACGGTCAACGTTAATTCGATCAAAGAGAATGGTCCAATATGTCACCGCTCGTATTATATTTATTTTAGTCTTCAGTTTACCTGTTTGTAATACGATAGACACGAAAAAACTGTAATAATCCTGCACCTACATCGAACAGCTTCTGCGGCAGTTGTATAAAACTGCCATTTACAAGAATACAGAATACTGACACGTAGAAATGATTTCCTTACAACTTCAATAAGATTCTAGATGCATACCTACTACAGAAACGGCCCTCGTTATATATTTTTAAAAGAATTGCGGCGCTAGCGATGGAAAACAGTTGAGAAACAAAGTTCCGAATTTAAATGAGACGTCTGTTATTGCGTTGGGAACTCATGCTGTAAAACAATAGACGTTCGCAAGGTTTCTATTTTAAATAATACATAAGTACGTCTGTTATGAGAAACAGGCGAGTTGGTACATATATATTGCGAATATTACGCAAAGCACGCACCTCTGCGAGGTACAAAATTAATGTTTTTGTTAAATACTCGAATGTGAATGCTCGATGCCGTTCTACGGAGCATTCAAAAGCACTTTTCGTCTGAATAGATCTACCTAGGTAGGTATGCCGAGTGAGACAAAACAGAATCGCTTTTTAATGAAATTGTTTCTAAGGGCTCTATATGATACTTCGAATTCGTAAAATGATTTAATTAGATACTCAAGAAGCATATACGATATTAACTATTATCTTAATTTTCTAAAGCACGGTTCACACGTAACCTAAGATACATAATACAGGTTGTCTTTCGGTGACGGTCCATTAGAATATTCGAAAGACTATCGATTTCTATTTTGAAAGTTTAGGTTTTGGGATTTTCGGTGGTGCTCTTTTTAAATAAAATAATGCCATTCTTGTAGCAGTTCCCGTTATACTGGTAGTCGCCATCTACTTGCTTATTTTAAATGGGACATCCTGTTTATTTTTGCATATTTGGAATCTACGCGTAATTTTAGGGGATTTTTTATCAAGCTTCCTTGTATCTATCTCTAATGGTTTTTCGAGATATTTCAATTCCATCAAAAAAAATTAAAATTGCCAATTTTTACATCGTGCAAGCTAGAAAATTGATATTTAAAAGAGATATGGGGGATGACAACCATTTGTTACAGAAATTTTCAAAATTGTTTAAATTTACACAGGGCGGTGAAAATTTATTGTCAAATTTGTTTAACTTAACTAATCCTCAAAAGTTGTTTTTTCTAAATAGAATACCCTGCATATTTAATCAAACAATCTAATTGCGATTCTAAATTTTAAATTGGATTAAGATATCACGATTCGTTTTGATAAAATTTGGAGAAAATCAAATTTTGGGGTCCCCCTTTAAAGAGCAATAACTCCGTTAGGGGGCGTTTAGGAACTTTTTTTCTTATTTTTGACCGTAGACTTCACTGTATAATTTAACAAATAAATAAAACATAACTTTATTTTAAAAATAATAATTATTGCTGTTTCAAGTAAGTCATATTATCTAAATAAAACAAAACGATTCTTTAAACAATTATAACTTTATTTTATATTAAGTATAATAGTTTTATTGATTTCAAATAATGTTTATTCTTAAATGAAAAATATATAATCTTATTATACATGAATAAGTTAATAGGTTTATTTTAGCAGCAGTTGAAAAATGTTTGGAAACTATCAGAAATGTCGGTCCAACTATTTATTGTGTCAAATTCAATGGTAACGCGTTCTCAACTTAACTGGTCGAATATTTCTGACAGTTTCCAAACCGTTTTCAACTGCTGCAAAAACAAGCCTAATATTTCAAATATTACTATACTTGAGGAATAGTGAAACTAAGTTAACGTGTTAAAATTACTAGTAGTAAACTAAACTAAACTATATGGATTGATATTTAAATTTTAATTGCAGTTGTTAATGTGTAAAGTCTACGCATTTAATGATATAAATAACAGTGAAATATGTAAAAGTTTGTTATATTAACACAGTGGATTGTGTTAAACCTTTAACACACTGCTACATACAGAGAAATATGTATAAATATACAGAATCCCGTATAGACCTCAATTAACACAAGATTGTGTTCTTTTGTGTTATTATTTGTTTGCAGTGTATTAGTATAGCTTTCTTTCCGTGTATAAGGGTAGAGTTCCTTTTACTATAGTGGCGCAGTCTGTGATACAAATTACATAACCCGGCGTACCTCTACAACAGTCTTCAATCGACTTGGAAAGACTATACCTAACAAAATATTTCCCTGGGACGTCAATCACGCACGTAATCCCAGTAATTTGAGTAGTTTATATTGAGAACGTTTAAAAGCTTTTCGCTTTCCCCCGGCTCTCTTAATTAGCGAAAAAAGGGATTGCGCCTTAAAGAGATCCCATCTAAATGAGTCCATTTTTTATGCCGTTTTGACACCGGCCTAATGGATCGCGTTCATTACAAAACACTGCCGGCGTCTCGCCTCGCCGCGCCGGCATTGTTTTTTGTCCGGGAGCGCGGATTACTCCGGCATCATAAAGGGGGTATTAACGGCACAATGCTCACATATTTTCAAGATCGCCCAAATAACGGCCTAATTACCCCGATAAAATCAAACCGTTTCTCTTAATCTGTAAATACATTACGGCCGGGCACCGTAATCCACCCAATCTTTTACTTCCATAATAACTTGTTGGAGAGATAGCGAAATATGAATGGGCTTTCATTATTTCGGGCAATCCTCTCTGTGTAACGAGCCGCCATTTTACGCGGCCTCCTCCTACGTAACAAGTAAATCCCGCCGCAAAAACGCTCCGCATCGAGGTCGGACCGCAAAGTTGCTCCGGCGGCGCACTTTTTGGCCAATATATCACGTAAATGAAACTTACTTTAGGCGTAAGTGCTTTTTTGATAGCTGCAGTGAAATCAAGTGGTCTTTTTCACACTTATTATCCCACTCGGAGAGTTTCCACGCCCGTAAACGCCGCCGAGAAAATCGGGTTTGCAAAGTTATATAAATAAAACTGTCTCGCTTCCTAAATAGGGTTAAATTTGTGAAGCCGCGGCCGCCTCGCCTTCGCAACGAAGCAGAAAGTACGCCAATTACCGAAACTGTAGGATTTGAAAATATTCCTAACAATATCCCTAAACTTCAACGTTCATTTAATTAGGTAACAATTTACTTAACGTGTGTGTGTACTTACCTACACGACTTGCCTCCAAAATTATTACTATACAGGGTTAACTATGATTAAGAAACTGAGGATGTATCTTCGGTTATGGACTGGCAGATTGTCAACCAGACTGTTACAAAAGACAAAATACGATGGGCAATGCAAACCTTCCCACTCTTCAAATCATCAGACACTGACGACATATATCCAGTCCTGTTACAACGGGGCTTAGATGTTTTAATGCCGCACCTGGAAAGGATTTAGGCTATGCTTTGCACACCTTTACATTCCGAATACTTGGAGGAAAGTGAACCTAGTTTTCATTCCCAAAACGGGTAGTTTAGATTACGAGTGCCTAAGCCTAAGCCTAAGTGATGTGGCTTTTTAAGGTTATTCTCTCACAATTCCAGAATCCAGAACTATACTATACTACTACTACATACTACTAAGCATAAACATGTTAACCACGTACCCAGGAAGGTCTAAAAGACAATAAAAAAAATGATTCCAGTTTTAGTCAGCGACTATGATAAGCTACGACTGAGATAGCTTAGATGCACAGATAAAGCTTACATCTGTCAATAATGTCAACTAACATGCGGTTGATTGTTTCAAGCGTTTCTCAATGCAGCGACCACAAAAATTATCATTCTTATTCGTAATAATACCTAATAGAGCCTCCTTTAAGTTACAATCCCTTAACAGTGGGTGATAAATTTTATTTGATTTCTTTCAAACGCTTTGAAATTAAGGAGTGAAATTTGGTAAGGTATTTGTCTGATGAAATTTCTTCTGGCCGAGTATTTTCTATTCTCTTCGTCCTGCCATAAGGCGTTGAAATAAAATAATTTATATTATTCGTTACATTATTTTTGGAATTAACTTTTTTGATTGAAAAAAAATATTTTTCAATGTTTGTTGAGTTTAGAATTTTTATTGTCTAAAGTATTACAATCTTTGAGTAAAAAAATAAAGTTCATGACCCTACATCGCACACACACAGTTTTTTTCCAATATCTAATTACACACATCGATATCTAGTAGATTTCCATTATTTTGAATTTGATGACAGTTTATGGTTCTGAAATCTAATATTACTGTGTATTATACATTTGGAACTAAATAACACAAAGAACGTATATTAAAATAGATCATAGAATATGCCCACAGTATGCTGCGCATTATTCGAGTAAATATTCCATACACATTTATTTTGGCGGTTCCTTTTTTTTCCTAGACAATAAATTTTAATTCACACTTACACTTACGGATATTCTAAACTGACACTGCATTCTTTTCACGTCATTATTGTTAAATTAAAAATAAACCTACAATAAAAAAGTGACAACTAAAAGACGGGATAAATCGAGTTTATATCCTGGAATTGCATGGAAAATGCGAGACGTTTTCAACGTTTCCACTGAGACTAAGCTGTATTACAGATCAAAGACAGTCAGTTTAATATGAAGTTGTTAATTTGAACAACAGCAATTCTATAGTTCTGAAAATAACTGAAGGAAATGGCGTCAATTTCTCTTTCTCTATTATAATTTAATTTAAATTTAATAGTGTAATATGAGGTGAGAACAGCTGTAGATTGTTAACTATATCAACGGTGTCAATAAGAATTAAAAAGGTATATCTAGTAAAGCTGCCGAAAATATCATGTGACATAACTACCTATATAGCTTGAAGTCATCAACGAACCACGTGAATTTTATGGGGTACTTGGTCCTAAACCAAAAAATAAAAAAGTTATCAAAGTGATAATTTTCGATGTAATATCATTCTATAAACTTTAAAATTCGTCAATTTGTCGACCTAAATTTTTATTTATAAATTATATCTATTTTTAGATATTAAAAAAAAATTAACGTGTACAAATTTTTGCATGAAACTCGACTGTTTTTATATTGCAAATCGAGGGAAAACAATTCATGGTAATATTTACAAATCAAAAACAAAACGATAACATTCTGAACCCCGATAATATCTCTTCTTCGAAACTACTGTTATGTAAATATTTTTATTCTAGTTAGTATAATTCGTAAAAAATGGAAAAATAAAACATATAAAATATCCAGTCACCAACGATATATTCTCACAATCAACTAGAATAAATTAAGTAACATAAAAAACGAACAAAGACAAAAGTATCTATTTACTATCGCAGATACTTCCCTTTATTCTTCCACACACACACATGAAATTATTTTCCATTGCAGTTGGGCTCTCTGCCATTCCGTTAGTATCATAAAATGTACGTAATCTACATTTCATATAGTTATTTTAAGATAACAAGCAATATTGACAAGTTGATATATACATATATATACATAATATACATTTATATTATCGGTCAGTGGTCGCGCGGTTTAAGGCGTTAGTACTTGAATCGAGGTGACTAGACGGAGTTGGTTCGAGCCCAGCTGCCGGTAGACCGTATATAAGCTATATTCATAGAGAGGATTGGCACCCTCTCTGTGGGTATGGTAGGGTGGAATAATGTTAGCTTGGGTCAATGTGAGAGATTGATGCCGGTTGATATTTGACTACTCCCCTAATTAATGAGGTTTTCCAGGTTTTCCTCATTCCTGCACTGAATAGTGGTTAGGGCCTACCAACGTAAGTCGTTCCTGGGCGCAAATGCGGCCTGCTTAATAATAATATGCCGCCCCCTCTCCCGCACAAGTCTCCGACTTCTGGGCTAATCCCTGTGATTAGAATGAGGGGTAGAGATATTATTATATTATTATTATTATTATTATTATTATTATTATTATTATTATACCAAGTGGCAGTGAAGACAAAAGTTTAAGTGTAGTTTAAAAAACGAATTATAATTTGACTAGTCATTTGATTTAAAAAAAATTATCATTTCAGGAAGTCTACTATTAACCTTAAAAAAGTGACACATAAGGTTACACTCTTTATACTAAACCTAACCTAAACATTCGTGCGGCCTAACAACATTTACCAGATGGGTTAACGCCGGTCGTCGCCCAATAAAAAAACGGACCGGGCCGTATATTTCATGATCCGGAGCTTTTTTCCGGTCGATTTTGGCACGCAATCCTTGCCCAGTAATTGCATTAGGCGTACCTCAACACCTACTGGAGCCCTTTTTACCGGCGCCGCCGCCACAGAATGAAGCGCACATCCGGTTTCACGCAGAAGCTTAATTAGTAAGGAAAAAGACAGTCGACAGAAAAGCATGCTGTGAATCGTTGAATAGTAAAAACAGACATAATTCAAGATAACATTTTTGTGTTAATTTCATTTTGTTTTATTAAAAAAACACATATTTCTCAATAATATTTGCATTTTTTTAAGAAAATTCAATTTAAGTTAGAAACAATCTAATAATGTAATGAATTATATTATATTGTAAATTTACCTCAGAATAAATAAACTTCGCAAACACTACTCACGGGAAATCTCATCTTTAATAATACAAATTTGTTTTAAAAAAATTGTTTCCTATGAAGAAATACTTATTATTTTTTAATATTACTTTTGTATTTGGAATAAATTCTTTTGTATATTTAGGAATATTTTAATAAATCACAATACCGCAAGTGTTTATTAATTTGATGAAGTTTTTATTCTGTGTGTGTCGATATCGCAGTTCGACGTATTCGATTGTTTGTCGATCCGCATCCAAATTATTTTCGAATACGGTGCGAACGTTGAACATTCGGTTCTGATATTTTTATTAAATAGATTACGCTCTGTTATAGCTCGGCAAGTAATTCGCGGGACAATGTGGGATTATGTCACGTAAAATCGCCTCTTTTGTTAACGAAATTGAACTATAGGCCGACAACCTTCGCTGAACAAGGTTGGGCTGCCAAATTTAGGATAGGCAAACGGCGAATAACTAACCTTTTACCTAAACAAGGCGCTGTGAAAGGAATACCTGCTCCGCTCTAATATCATTATATAATTTACAGAATCGTAATAAATTTATTGGAAAAAGCTAGCGATCAATTTTTATTTACAGTCGAGCCGGACATTTGTATAAGCTTAATTATTATAAAAACCCACCGCTTCATATTTTGTCAAAACGAAATTTCAGCTTTGAAGACGATAACACCACTTACCTGAAACAAAAAAATATATATACTCGTAATTATTATAGAAAGAA
Source organism: Monochamus saltuarius (assembly GCA_025584915.1). NCBI lineage: Eukaryota > Metazoa > Arthropoda > Insecta > Coleoptera > Cerambycidae > Monochamus > Monochamus saltuarius. The sequence continues at coordinate 56,430,408 of CM046726.1, forward strand.
ATAAAATATTGATTCCACAATATAATGTTTATAAATAATTGCATACAAACGAATTTAGTTGCCTTCAAATATATTAGGTAATTCAAAATTAAAATACAATATTAATTAACATGCCACAATATTTCAATAGTCATATACGATCATTGCTATTCTATTGGCAAATTATTCTAACTGGTTTTTACATAAAGAGATTTAATGAAAGCAAACATAAATGAAATGTACACATTCATTCAAGGCAAGGTTATGCAAATGTATTTATTGTTAAGTAATTAACGATTACCTATTAACAAAAATGATAAAAAAGTTTGATAAAAATAGATATATTTGCATTTTGCGGGTGTTTTAGAAAATTATTATTTTTTTCTTTTTTAGAATCTGGAGTAGTTTGAATTACATTCTCATGATGCTACGTGTTATCTACGTATAAACAAACACACGGAAAGAAAGCTATGCTAATATCAAGATTAATACACTTAATTAAATGCTAGCTTAGTTTCACTATTCCTCAAATAGTAATACTTTATTGAAAGAACCTTATTCTTGAATAATAAGATTATATATTCTTCAATTAAGAATAAAAAATCATCATCAAGAACTACTATACCTACTTAATATGAGATAAAGTTATGTTTAAAAAGTTATTTTGTTTTATTAAGGTAATATGAATTATTTGAGTCAACAGTTGTTATTCTCAAAACAAAAATTAAAGTTTTAAGTGCCTTGAAAGAATTACTGCAAATATTTGAAATAATAATAATTTTGAATAAAGTAAATAATAACATTGCATTAAGAAAAAATATTGTTATATTGTATTCCTTTCTTTCCTTATGTAAATAATTAAATAATAATTATGCGATTAAATAATAATTATTTATAAAAGGAAGGACAGACTACCATAGTCATCCAATAGCGGCACATCAGACATATACCACTTTTGAGCTTGTTAGCTCTCCTCAGTATGCCTATGACGCGAAGCAACCGACGACTTGATTATGCAACTACATCTTTTGGCCACATGCTGAACCTATCGATCTACCTGCACACACAACGTTAGCATTTGTAGTAAATAATACAATAATTGTGCCTCTATAGTTTTGGTAATGACCACCACAAGTGTTGTATTAATATCATTTATAAATAAATATTATTATTTTGCACTATAGCCGCATTTTGAACTGTACACTGAAATTTATTACAAAATATTAAAAATTTTAATTCGTACAATTCTATAAATTTATAATTTAAGGTAGAACCTATTGTATAATTAATAGTATTTTATTCAGATTTGTAAAAGAATGTTTGGATGTCAAGAATATGTAAATATTTATACCACATGTACTTAATTACTGATTTAATACATGTGAATAAAGCTTAAAATTTTAATTAGATATATTATTATTACTATACTTAAATAGCAACTAGATTTTTTCCATGCAACTCAAGAAGATATAATAAAAACGATGAAACGTCGATAAAGTATGACAGCGATTTTTTATACTTCCTAACCGATCCATATCAAGCTGAAACCACAAAGTAAATATGTCAGATTTGCCAAACCAGATTTTTACAATTTAAAAATGGTGTACCACAAATCGCTTTAACGAACCATTAGAGGACTGCACAGCCTAACTAACTTAGAAGAAAGGTATAATTAATTGAATTCAGTCGAACGGATTTATGTTAAAAACTCGATTAACACGTGAGTTCTTGTTCTTCAGCGCCGGCAGTTCTAAGAAAGGTCCGGCGCTGATGATTTTACTCTTACAATGGTCGGACAAAAACAAGGTGACCGCTTTTTCTATTTAATTTTATCTCCCGCTCTAATGTTCTTCCATGTCCTTCCATTAAATCTGTTCGAACAATAAAAACATTCGAAATGTCGGGGATAATTGACGCGGCCCGTGAAAAAAGAGACAAATTTCGTCTTTTACGGGCGTTAAATCTCGCAAAATGGACCCGTGTGGGCAGTTTACGGCCCAATACAAATAATACGGGCACATATTTAAGTAATTATTTTATGCTAGGCCATCACTTATGCGCAACACTTAAGAAAACATGTTCAAATAAGAAATTAGTAGAATTTCTGCATAAACTATCCATTCCCATTGTAGTTATTTCCCATAAAAAAATTGAGAAATTATTTCACATAGTTTTTGCTAAAGGAATGTAAAGCTTCAGGAATTGTAAATATTCGCATAGATAATAATACACTCAGGACTTTTTTAAGGGGAAGTGTTGTTTTTATTTAGACATGTTTAGATTTACAGCACGTAAAACAAAACAGTTGCAATGGCACCGTACGTAATTAGAAGCAACGTCATATTACTATAAAAAGTAATCTACAGCGACTACACTCAAGTGATGCTACTTTTATTTTATATGCTCAACGGACGATCCTAGAATTCGCAAAGATTTAGCATACATACATTTTAATTATTGCCGGATAGGTACCTTCAGTTATTCGCCGCCTTGAAACAAATGTAACATCAGGATATTTAACAAAAAACGCAGTAAATAATGTTTTTTGTTACGACAGTTTATTTCCCAATTATAAGGAACTAGTGCTGAAAGTCAAGTAATTATTATTTAATAATATTTATAGAAATTGATATAATTTTTTTCTAGACAAATGTGTGAGGTTACAAAAAAGTAGGAAAAATTGTATATATAAGCGAGCAATCAATTCTACATAAAGTAAAAAAGTACACATTTTTGGAAGCAATTTGTACAGTAGTAGCATAAATGGCTACAAAAATAACAATAACATTTCTCCATTTTTGATTTTATAAAATACTCTTAAGTAGATTACTTTAGTCCTACTTTGTTAAAAAAAAACAGACGTTATCGAAAATTACACATCTTTATCGATTTTTCGAAAAAATGGCGGATGCGCCGGTCAAAACTTTGACCCCTTGTAAAATCCAAGTCCTACATTTTATGAAACATTTCTTACCAACAATTCTATAAGCCTATTTATATCACACAAAACCATAAATACCCAGTCAATATTTAATATTTCATCTGTCTATAATTTACGAAAATCTTGAGTTAATTTGTGGTAGCATAGGTAAGCTGCAAAAAAGTTGTGTAGATGAGATTTATAAAATATACTGAATCTGTGTAATAATATTTATCAATAATATATTAAGAGCGCGCCATTTCATGTTAATTTAACACATTACATTTGTGAGTGTTTCTTATCTAACTTTAATAAATATTGCTGATACCCAGTTATAATAAATCTTATAAGGCTAATCTAAATTAGTATTATAACTCTATTATAACTACAAGTCACTCTGAGGGAGACTATTATACTATTAATGTAATAGATACTTTGTTTTTCTTGTAATTTTGAGGAATGATATGTTTAGATCAATGAGTTAACTTTCGTAAACATCTGTTATGTATAGTAGCTAAATACATCCTTGTTTAATATTTTCTGCTGTATGCTTTACTAGAATGTTTTTTAAGTTCTTTGTGAGAATATATCAAAAATTAAAGATAATTTTGTTAAACATTTAGCCAGAAAACTTGTTCTCATTGCTACATATAGATAAATGTGTAGAAATATATTAAATTCCTTGTGGAACTGGATTCTAGAATGGTGTATTAAAATGTGTCATTTTTTTAGAGTGTATAATGGAAAAGAAGAGGTCAACTAGTCAAACTATTCAATTTGTGAAGTTTCATCTATACTCGGTACCTTTTTGCTTTATTTTTTTTTCGTGGCAAAGAAAAGTTTCATGAAAACAAACAAAAAACGAAACCCTATGTCTAGTGGAATGTGGGAAAAAGACCTAATATCTAAACTCATCAAAGTTGTACGAAACTTTCACAAGTGAGTAACACAAATAATAAAAGTTCGATAAGAAAAAAAGGGAGCCTTTATGACATGCGATAAATATAAATATTTGTCCAGTAAATTAGATAACATCTACTCAATACAAAGAATGATGAAAAGCAAACCACAGAAACGGTTCGTGTGTACTGTTTCTTGTCTTATTACTTATTAGTTAGTTATAAATATAAATAAGAAGTACAGTGCCTTCATAAATGATTACAAGCCACGTGATCAGGGTCGAGATTCCCAAATCAATCGCAGAGCAATTCATATATCTATTTGCATACGAGTTGTTCTTCGAGAATCACAGTCCTGGTCACGTGGCTTGTAATCATTTATGAAGGCACTGTATAAGTATAAATATACTGTCATATTATCCGTACCATAAGCCACACATCAGATTTTATGTGAAACTTCTGACAAAATAAATCACAAACGAATGGATCAGTATAGACATAAATATAATAAACTTATGGAAACCCTAACTCATATCGATGCACCTTAATCCACGCTATTTGCGGCTCGTTCGTAGCACGTCTCTATCCTCACGAAATTCATAAACATAAACAAACCCCATTCATCCATTAATCCTAACGGATATAGCGAGTTTGACCCACGAAATTACATTTATGGTGTGGATGTGGTGAGTCTAACAGTGCAGGTGAGGCATAAGAGTCGGATCCGCTGGGAGTGGGGCCAGTGGCGTAGTACCTACAATTTATGGCATTGAAATTTTATAATAAACAAAATGTAGAGCGATATTCTAGAAACTAACATGGGTATTCTCAAATAGAAATTAATATAAGTACCTATAAAATAACTTAATAATAAATGACGATAAAAGTTTCAACAAATTTTTGAACTTTTCTGTTGAGGTATTTTTTATATTTATTTTTCTTAAATACTCATCAGCAAAGATATTTGTGAAGATATCTAAAGCCCGCTTTACATTAACAATTTCTTTGTCAATTAATTGATCAAGTGACTTCGTCAAGTTAATTGTCAAATGTAATACTAAAACTTGGACGTCAAATAAATTGATGAAGAACTTCGTCAAGTTATTGACGACTTAAAACTTGTTCTAATTTTTCGTCAATTTTTACTTCAATTCAGGAATACCAACCTAAAATAAATGTAAATATTTAACCAGTAACCGAGCAGCAGCAATAATAAATGCAATGGAAGCTTTTTTACCCTAAAATATAATTTATTAAAATTACTTTTCATTTTTAACAGTTTTTGTTTCGTATACAAATGAAAATGATATAATGTCAAAAGTTAAAATTACTTTTAGGTTGGTACGGGTGACATCTGACAGCAAAATTGTTAAGAAACTTGGCAAGCCCTGAACATAATGTAAAACCAAAGTGTGACCTTGAAGAAATTGATGAATTAACTCATCAATTTCTTCGACAATAAATTGTTAGTGTAATGCCCGCTTAAGGAACTTTTGCATTACGAGTCAAATAGACAACTGACTTTTCAAAATATTCGACTCTCATTTCAAGACATTTCTTATGTACTATGTTGTTAAAAACATTGAATTTTAATTGTTCTCTGCTTTATATTTACTCTTAAAACTGTCATATTGGAATTATTTCATTGTTTAGGCAAAGATCAATTCCATAATCATTATTTTTTGAAATTTTAAAATCACCAAAAAATTGGCCTGTCAGCATTGTCTCGATGATTGCGGGTACATAATTAATAAACATATAAGTGTGCAGAACTGTATTTTTCCAAAATCATCCATTTACGTCAAAATTTAGAATAAAATGATGGCAGATTTTAGAATAATTACAATCTCGCTCTGGCCACCCACTACCGCCGCCGCTGGCGGGGCGTGCTGGTATTGTACCTACACATCCCGGCCTGTTGTACACCGCAGTAAATCCGGAGATAACACCGGTAACCGGTTCATCTCTCGTGCCACGCAAATCCCGGAGTTGGCGTGCTTTCTCCCGGCCGCACATAAAATCCGGGCGGATGACGACGCGATGGCAAATATCGACTTAGACTGGCGATGTTTATATTGAAGGACGGCGAACAGCAAACGACGCAACTCTAAAATAAAAACGAAAAATAGGAAACTAAATGATGGAGTTTATCATCTTATACCGAATGGTAACTACTCGGATAGCGTCAAACGGTGCCACAGTCCAAAATTTAGTATTTTTGGACGTATGTGTTTAATTCCGAAAGCGGTTGCAAATAACGAAAATAATCTAACTCATAGTGGTTTTTAGGCTTTCACGGCCAGTGCTGTAATTTGATACATGGTGATTTTCCGGGTTGTTATGCCGTGACCTCGGTAACTGGTAGCTGCCAGAAACAGAGTTAAAATGCACATCCCTAGCATTAGCTGGGATACTTTTACTTGCCCTGGTTGTTCTCGGGCTAGGCTCTGTGGGGACAGAACCGCTATCGGTGTCTCTGGGCCTGTCCATATATTGATTTCGGTTCCTACTGTTGGTATTACGACTGCTACGGTCGGAACCGCTTCTCGGATACTGGTGGTCCTCCGAGGCGTTCCGTAGCCGCCGCTGTAACTGGTCGCATCCCATGCTTCCAAACGTTTCAGTCGCGGCGAAGCTTTTGCAGAGTCACCACTGAAGATGCCGACAGTCAAGAGCGGTAGAACATTTTATTTCTGTTTCTGGCAGCTACCAGTTACCGAGGTCACGGCATAACAACCCGGAAAATCACCATGTATCAAATAATCCAACTCGTTCATAATGCATATCCACAGAGTTTTATAGGATCGGTTACAATAGATTTGACATTATATTATTTTTTACTGGATTAGAAAGGTATTTTAAGCTAATATAAATCAAAGCTCCTACAATTCCTATCAATGAAGTCATATGTATGATCTCTGATACCAAACATCTAGGTATGCTAATGAACAATTCCACAGACAAAGTTCTATTCAATAATTATCTAAAGAAATTAATCTATCTAAATTTACTAACCTGCTTTAATGAAAACACTCTATAAATATCTAACTTCACTTTTGAAACTGTAAGAACTCGAAAACTCAACCACGATAGATGAGATCTGACCTATTTCTGCATTTTTAGGATTTAGGATTTGAAATTAAATATCGACAATGACAAAAGTGACACTAGTCTGTCAATGAATTAAATATGACATATCTACTTGAATAATGTTTACCATTTATGTAAAAGTTTTTATATATTTTTAGGTATTAATAATATTGTGTGAAACTAACTACCCTGTGGATAAAAGCCCCAACCAGCGTTGAATTACACCCACAATATCTACCCATATATTATTAGCTTTTGTAACATTTTTTACTGGAATAGAAAGGTATTTTAAGCTAATATATATTATTTGTCTAAACAAAGAATTAAAAAAAATTCACGACTTTTCGTTCATTAAACAACAAGCACTTTGCCCCGAGATCAAATTTGAATAATACATGTTTGTGAAAACATGTTAATAGGTACAGGTCCAGAACTTTTATATTATCTGCTTTTATTTTTCTAAATTTAGAAAAATTTGATAATAATTGTTATTTCTTGCACAATTGTGAACATCATAGTTTGAATAAGCATTTTCATTCCTTGCCATTATAATTACGTAGGTCACACAGACAGATAATAGTTCTAATCACTGCCGTTTTCATTGGTACCTCGACAAAAATATGACGCATTCACTTAACAAAAATCCTCATTTACACAGAAAATAAGATATATCGGTATAGGTAAGTGTAATATGGATCGACAGAGAATATAATTCGTCACTTAAACATGTGAAAAAATATAGAGCGTAGCATTTAAAAAAATTAGTTTTAATTGTTCTAAATTAATAAACTTTGGCACTTGATTTTTCAGCACCTTGTATGAAATTATTTCGCTTGACACATTGTTAGAAAGTTTCAACTATTCCTTGTATAAAAATTATTTCTTTAACTTCCATAGTAGGTATCCAATACATATAGCTAATTTCAAACGTGATGAAAAATTATTATTTTCCGAAATATCTAAATATCTTATATATAGTATACAGGGTTAACTATGACTTAGTACAAATATTTTAAGGGGGATAGGGAAAAATAAGAATTAACGGAATCACCCCTCAAAAAAATTCTAAACTTATTTATAAAGCCAAAAAAAATTTTTTTCTATATTATTTTAAATCCTTATTTAACGCCGCCAATGCTTGTTGGTTGCATACTCTAGAAGCATGCAACAGTCGCTCATTAGTCAGTGTCTAGTGTCCTGTCATGTCATAATTGAATTCCTGTGTTTACGTTGCAATTTTGTGTTCTTCTGCAGTTTTTAGTGCCTTATTTTAATTTTTAAACGTTTCATAGTTATTAAATAAAGATATTTGTATTGGGTGCAGATAATTTCCTACAATATAGTTCGCCGGTTTGGTTTTCTAGGTTATGGGACAAAACTGCCGCGGTTAAACGTCTCTTATTCCTTTCGTTCGATTTTGTTATAATAAATAGGAATCTAATCTATCTAATTGTACCTACGGGAAGTGTCTTTTATCGGTAGTGAGTGGCTGTAATGAGCGAATATGTAGTTATACCAGTTTATAAAGAAATAATGGAAAACGAATGCAAAATACTGGAGCTAAGTGGATTAACTGTTACCTATCTATCAGGTATTATTACTATTAGAATGTTAATTTTCGTTTCTACATTTAGAAATGCTGCAAAAAAACGACGATGGTAGTAGATATTGTTGACAGCTGTAAGTTTTATCTATGGGTCTAAGCCATCTCAGTCGATTCTTAGCATAGGCGCCGACTTTCCGTAGGAAAAAAGGGTTTTGCCCCATTTTTTAAATATCGAGTTAAAATTCTGGAATAATTTTTTTATTGTCTTTTAGGCTTCCCTGAGCACGTGGTTAAATTTTTTACTTAGTCATAGTTAACCCTGTATAGATGCGACAAAACTCAGACGACTGACGTTACGCAATTGTTTTTATTGTCAACATAATTTTCGATAATTTGTCGCGTTAGAAACAATTATTTTATAATTACACCCAAAATATCTACCCATATGTTCCTTATTATTAGCTTTTGTAACATTTTTTACTATATTAGAAAGAGATTTTAAGTTAATATATATCAAATCCCCTACAATTCCTATCAATAAAGTCATATGTATGCTCTCTGATACCAAACATCTAATGAACAATTCCCAGACAAAGCTCTACTCAATAAATATCTAAAAAAAATAATCTAGCTAGCTAGTGAAAATTAAATTTTAAAATCTTCAAACATTATTTTCTTGAAATTTTTGTTGTGTTTTGTATTAATTTTTCATGATGTATGTATGTAGAATAACATGCTCTTTCAAATGGCATGGTCAAAATTGGGGGTTGCTATTTAAAAAAATTGTCGATGACGTCATATCTCGAACAACGATGACGTCACAAATATGGGTCGTATGCCAAAAAGTGCCTTTTTTAAAAACAAAATCGACGTGCCAGGGGATTTTTTCGAAAACTTCTCAATTTAAAAAATAATGACTTTATTCGTTACTTTTCGAAAGCACTATATAAAGACAAAAGCGGTCTAACCAACAAATTTTTAGGTACAGAAATCCTTTAAAATATGTGTTTTCTTAAATTTAACCATAGATGTAAATAAGTATGGGAAAATAATTGTTAAAATGTGGGGTTAAAATAAATAGCAAAATAATGCGTGTCTTATCTACGTGTTTTATTTTTCGAGATTTCTGTAGGTACCCATAAACAACACTTAATATATTTCTTCATCAATTGCGCGCAACGGCATTGTGTAAACTAACACCCAGTTCATGACATTCCACAGTGTATCAAAATGTATATCTAAAATGTAATGAGTAAGGAAATAACGTCGCAAAGCGACAGGTAGATGTGTGGGGAATCCATCTAAATTTTCCGGTATATCAAACGCCTCAATTTTAACGCCTGTCAAGGCGGGCCCCGCGTTCCAAATGAGATAATGTATCACATTTATGCAACTCGGGTATCATTTAAGGCGTGATTTATGGAATCCGCACCGATATTATTTACATTTTTACAGTAAACTCCCGACGTATAAATTATTTCGAAACTGTTTGCCGCGTAAATTCGGGGCGATAATCCCCAAGGAAAACGAGATGGCTGTTTGATATTTCCATATACAATGCGACAATTCGAAATAATGTCTGTTACAGTTTCGATTTATATCGGTGCTAATTGGATACGGCGTGACAATATTTTGTAGTCGAAACGGATTATTAAATAGTCTAGGATCGCTACATTTTGTTACTGTAAAATAATGCATCACTCTAAAAAATGTGTCAAATTTAAAATTCAGTTTTTAATGAACAAACTTCGAAGGTAAGTAGAACCCCTGACTACTCAAGGGTAGAACTTAATAATGGCAGTTTATTATATAATAGTTATAATTTAGGGGCTTTATAAAGGGTGAGTCAGTCATAATGACATTAATTTTAACCACGTATCCGGGAGGCCTAATAAAGGCAGGAAATCGAAAAAAAAATTTTACTTGACCTTAAAAACAATAACCAAATCACCCTATAAACATCAGTAACACGACGCTCCTGGTGCGCTACGAACTTTCTGATGACGCACCCATAAGACAATCGAATGCCGGATTAAACATCGTTGCCACATCATGTTTACATACATAATATCGTTCTAACACATCAGCGTGTTATTCAAATTTATCCCCATTTAGAACTCTGCATTTCCCGCATTTCTTTCCCCCCAAATTTGTAGATCATGCCGCACATTTGGAAGGGGGATAGAGAGAATACAAGCAGTAAGCAGTAGGTTGTTTATTTCGGTCTCGCTTATTCGTCGTAAATTCACAATGCATAATTTTACAAAATCCAAATATGCGGAAATGGTAGTGTTATACGGTGAATGTTTACGAAATGCGACTGACCGTAAATGTGTGTAACTTTACAAATCATATGTAAAATTACCACGACAGTTATGAACATAAAAAATCCCGATAATCGTACATAAATCATTTTTTCAATGTAGAGCAATAAACATGTTTAAAACCAGGGGGAAAAAATTCACGACCCTCATAAACTTAAATTCAGTTTCAATTTTTGTTAATTTGCTTTGAATTCCCATTTAGAAACCCTTTCGGCGGCGTACCCGTAGGATTTTAACATCAGGTAGGGTCCATTATGTGCCGTATCGGACGCGAAATTGAAAAAAAAAACGTGTTTGCTCGCGTAAATTATTATTCATGGCAGTTGTTACGGCGCTGCTATTTTCCGGCCGTTAAAGCGAGAGAAAGTAAACAAGTAAATATCGCAATAAACTATCAATTTCCACAACAGGTTATCAAAACGGTTGCGCGCCAGATGCCTCCGTTTAGCCAAATAATTTCAGGTATAGTCCAGCTCGGGTGAATAAGGAAATGTACGAAAATGTTGATAAAATTTGAAAAGCTTAATTTCGGAATCCAATAGGATTACAGAGACATTTCTGGGTTCAATTCAAACTGTAGCAAATATACTTTGAAAAGATACGGCATAGTTATAATGAATTGAATGAATTATTCATTGGGCCAACATCATAACCAAGTCAGCAAAAAATCAAAACATTTTTAATAAAAATGGTAATTTTAACTACATAAGAAACTTTTTTTTTAAATATCATAATAATAGTAAACAATAATTACAAGTTATCATGGTGTATCGATAAAACAAGATATTTTATTGTAATTATCATCAAGTATTAATAAATAATCAAACAAACACTGTATTATATCAAATTCGTATCTTTAATCAACTTTAAATTATACAACTTGCCGGATTTAGTTACAAATGGTAAGATATCAACACCACTTAACCAAAACTCGCAAAATCTGCAAAAATAGACGACAACGGCCATTAGACAAATGACTGTTTTTAAAAATAAATTGAAATGAAACAGGAGGTTAGGAAAGCAATGTTTTTAAGTATTGCGATCATTTATTTGAGACTCTACATAGCCACTAGACTCCTCCAACACTTAAAGTGACGTTAGAAAATTGCAGCGGAGTGCCCAGATGAAAAATTGGTTTCTTTTCGGCGCTTGGATCTTTTTACTCTTTCCGACAATATCCATGTGTGATGGAAAATGTAACGTTGAGGGGTACATAACGTAGAACGAATATTTAATTTGTAGAAAATGTGTGACGTTAAAAAATTATAAGACGGCTTCTTTACAATATTTCACATAAAAACGTATTATATTCACGTAATTTTATGTGAATCACATCCACAGTTTGAAAAAAGGTAAAAAAAACGTCGCTTCTCTGTTTTAATCTATCAAGTGCATTACTTAAAGAAACCATTAGCTTAGATTCAGAAGATGCATCATATTAACTCTCAATGTGCATGTGTATTGATATTATCAAAAGCCTTTCCACAAATATTACATGTTTTGTTTCTACTTGTACCTTGTCTTTGCCACAGTTTATTCTTTTGCTGGGCCAGTGCACAAGTACCAACATAACCTCTTCGTCGACTTAGTTGACTATCAATCCTAGAGGATGGGACTGGTGCGGGACATTTCGCCTACTGCCCGTGACACTAGCCCGTTACCTGTGCCTACGACACCAGCATTAAATATTTTACTTTGCCTTCTCTTAAAATTGAACGCCTATATCAAGCTAGTTCATTTATTATTCCATGTTTTGCGTTTATTTTCAAAATCTTCACTCACTACGAAAGTACGAAAAGGTTAGTACTGGCACGTTTGTAGTTATATGGCGAAAATTAACTATGTGAAAATCATAGTTTTTTAATCTTCATAAAATAATTTAAGGGTATAATTTGTGTCTTTCTAACAATGTACTCATGTATATAATGAACTCCATCTGCAATTAAAATAGTTGTATTTATTTAAGGTTCATTCTGTATATCTTATAAAACCGGCGATGAGTCGTATTTTATTTTCCTGCTGAAACAAGCGTTTATGCCGCCGGTGAAATGCTAATTTCTGAGCCCGGCAGGCCGGCCTCCCAATAATGAATGAAACATTTCTAATTTAATCAGTATAATTGGGGTTTGTTTTATTTAGCTCTCTGCCGGAAGGACTCGTCGTCGATCCGGCTAATTTTTCTATTCTCTTTGTGTCGCGTTTCTGCGCCTGACCAACGGAGGGGTCGGACGCGATTCTCTCCTCGTTTCGCAGTTTTTATGCCGAAGAAAGAGTCGAACAAATTTAATAAAAGGCCCAGAAAGAAATTTTAACGACTGCCTGCCCTCGAAGAGGCAATCGACTTTTTACAGCCGCTGTTTATCTTTAAATTGAGTCGGGACCTTTTGTGCAAAACGCAAAAACTAACACGAAATAAATGCTAAAATATATACAGGGCGTCCATGTCATAACATAAAACCGCTGATTTTTGAGATACATGGGGCAATACACAAATAAATATTTTCGTGTAAATTATAATACGTTAATATTTTAATAGGAACAACTTTTTCGGCTAAACTCAGTGGTATATTTAAGGGGTTTTGTCTGCATTTCAATCTTCTAAAGTCATACACCAGTGCCCGGTATAAGTTTCCGGATTCCTTATTTTATCTATAAATGATACTGCAGGAAACAACTACTCCGCAGGCTAATGCCCCAACCGGCATTGAATTACACCTGCAGTATCTGTGTGAACAGCCAAGAACCCTTGTCGGCCACTCCACCAGACATAGACCGGTTTCGGGCTTGTTAGCCCTCATCAGTATGCCATAGGTGGGATGACAATTGAACTGGCTGTTCCTTCATATGTAGGTTCACATATAAATCGAGTGCATATATGTGGACCTACATATGAAGAAACAGCCAGTTCAATTGTCGGTCATCTCATTTGCATAAAAGTATTATTGAAATAAATTTCATAAAATTTGTGCCTTTAGGATTTTAAGGGATTTAAAGCAATACTACGTAGTCAGATTTGCGATAAAAAAATAGCTAATATGATTTTTGTAAAAATTAGTTACAAAAAACTCATCGAGTCATATCACGTCATTGACTTGGAATATGGTGAACGTAATATGTACATACAGAAAAAAATTCACGTAAATCGCACGCTCCAGTTAAATGTCAAATTTGGACATACTGTACATAGTACCTACTTGACACTTCAAATAGTATTTTTTTAGAGATGTTGCATTAAAATCTGGTGTGTAACCAGCAATCCACTGTGTAATATTACAAATAATTGTTGACAGAAAGTAACATTGTGACCACACTTCGAATTAGTTCGACGTGTGACGTGCGTCGATGTCAGTGCGTTCCACACAACACGAATTCCGCCAGGGTGCGTCGACTCTAATTTAATAACGACCGTACCGAAAAACTCGACTCTTTCCCTTGTCTGGCCCTAGGCAAAACATGTTTACGTCAGAACTCGCAGACGGCAGCAGTAATGCCCGAACTCCAATCTAGTAGAAAATATACCGCCGAATCAGCCAATTTGTCAACGTTGTTATGGCCTCCCCCTACCGTAGCCGCGAGGGGCAATTTTCAAAAGTGGCAATCATCCCATTCGAAATTAGAGACGTCGGGGACGCGTCGGGGCCGATTCGAATTTTGCCCCGAACGGCACATGTGTTTACTTGAGCGCAAAGTGCTTTCAGCCATAACTTCGAGCGTAAAGCATCAAATCACGTGGGATCTTAACAAACAGCGACGTATATGAAACATTACAGTTCCAGAGATAACTGATGCTCCGGATTGTGTTTCATAATATAGCAGATTGTCTGTTGCTCCAAATAGTAACTATCACCCAACCGCCAAAAATCTAGAGAGTGACTCATCAATAGCATGTAAACAAGCGCGATGGGCAAAGCCTGCGAGGAGGGAGGGTTTCATGGGTGTACTAAATTTGAAGGCGGTTAGATATAAAAAATATACAAAAATAATTGCATTACATAACATCCATTATTTGCAGTAGAAACAGTGATATAACAGTTTTTGGTAATTTCGAGGCATTAGATAATTAAATTTATTTAAAGTTTTTATCTTGTATTATCAACTACTCAAGGTCGAAAGTAATAAAGTGCGACTAATTCCCAGCACACAGATGAATACGGAAGGTGAAGGTTGCATGATTACGTGCACATTTAAATTCCTTCCTGTGCTATCCTCTCCACAAATTAAAGTGCCATCCCTTTGGACGGTGATGACACACCACCAGCCACTTACATCTATCTGATGCACACCGGAAAGATATATCCGAAATTTTACCCGCTCGAACAGCGTTTAAAATGGAACAGGTGATCCGTCAATTCGTCACAACCGATAGAAGGCTAACTTTTCGATCTGGCCCATGCGTATATGCTGCAGCAGAAGCTGTGTAATCGGGTATGCTCTCTCTCTAGATATTTGGCGGTTGGGTATATAGATTGCCCTGCTTACATTTTCACTTGGAATTCACTGCGTGTATTTGGTCACCAGGATTAATTTTCGAATAGTAAATTAAAATATCAATGGCGGCCGTTATCCGGACTGAAAGATATTTCGTTGGATAAGACCGCTTGGGATACATCACTGTGATGCATTGCACCCGCATTAAATCGACTTAAATTATAACGTTACGTTGCAGTCTCTAATAAACTGCATTCCTAGTCAGGTCGGTGTTTGTTATATTGATATACATACGAATACTCCCAGTACGAATGCTTCACTAGATACGAATTACAAATATTTGGCATAATATTTGAAGCTCCGGGAGCCTTGTGGTCGTGCTTAATTAGTAAAGGTAATTGTTTTTTCTTTAGAGTTATAGTGTTTGATTTGTTCAAATCCGGATTTATTCACTTAAAATATCACTAATGCTCAAATTGATTACAACTATAAGAATAGATTAGGCTAGCCCAGAGGTACTGACATCGGGTCCGTTCCCCCACAGAGCCTAGCCCGAGAACAACAAGGGCACGACAAAGGATCCCAGTTAAAATTTAGACAAATTTTTGACAAAAAAATCAAATGAGTCACAGCAAAACAACTATTTATTTATTAAAAGTACAACTGGCAAAGGTGCCTAGTTATTAAAATTTAACCCAACATTATAGCTACTGGTAATTTTTTTCTACTATAAAAGATTTGTTACTATGCACAGTATTTATGATCTTATTGTGTGGTGTTCTTAGTCGATGCTTAAGTATAGTTTTATAGGATTTGGATTGTTACGATCAGTAATTTCAGCAATTGTTGTTCTTGCGCACCATTTTTTGCCAATTCGCTAACAGCAGTTGACTTGTTCGAATGGTTTGTTATCTTTTTGTCCTTTACATTCATGTCAACAGTCTCAGCAGTCGATTTAATGCATCCATTAATAGTATTTTACCAATAATTAATAATGTGTACCAATTTCACAAGCCGTTAGGGCCAATTGCCTAAATTTAATGAAAATTGTATAATGTGGCAACATTGCCGAGAAGGGGACACATTTGTGACTGCCCTACTCTCAGCCAGTCTCTTACAGAACTTGTTTATGTGCAGATGTCTATTTCAATAAATCTATTAAAACAAAAATACGGTCCCCTTTCTATCATCGTCAAGTAACATTGATCCGGCTCGAAGGACCAATGTTGCTTGATGATAATAGAAAGTGGACTGTATTTTTGTTGTAATAGATTTATTGCGATAGACACAAGCTATCTTCTTTAAATTTGTACCAAACTGTATCACGTGAAATACAAACGCTTAATGCCGTTGACCACTTTAAGATTCGACCGACTTGAAAATAAAAATGGAAATCCCTCTGACGAAAATGGACCGTGAAGTCCCCCCCATTCGTCAACCGGACGGGAAAAAATGGAAATAGAAAGCGCCCAGCACTCAACTGCACCGGGCAAAAACTAATGAAAGCATAAGACCCTTGTATATCCTCGATATATCATTCGTTCGGTCCATTCGCGCAAGCCAGACCGCTGCCACATCGATCAAAGGACACCATTTACTTTTTGATGGAGTATTCCTCTGCGATTTCTCATAACACCAGATATTCAACCTGCCAATAGACTGGATGTCCGACAACCCTCCGGGACCATAAAATTTGCTTTACGGTGAGGAATGAGCAATGGCCGGCCATCGGAATAATCCGGCAGGAGCAATGGCGGCATCCGGAACGCCGCATTCAGCCAGCGAGAAAGTCAAATGTCTTCGCATTGATCGTAAGTCAACGGAAACTTGACAGGTTTAGTTATGAGACGAACCACAAACAACGAACAATTTTATAAGCGCTACTGTAAAGAAAAAAAAGTTAAGTAATCAACATAGATCATTAGACAGTTCTGCATATACAGAGTGCAACTTTGAAGAATAAAACACAACATTGTACTATACAAATCACATTTTGTTTCCAGTTAAAACTAATACTTTATGTAGAAAGTCGCAAAAGTCATAGAGAAGTAATTTTTTATAAAAAAATATTTTCCAATGCAGTTACGCTCTCTGCCACTCAGATTCAGTGCAGTTGATTTAAAGGTAACAAGCAACAACATTGAGAATACTAAGCGCGCTGATAAACTGAACTCGTACATGGTAAAAACATTATTGTTAGTTTATAATTAAAAATTTTATAATTATAAATAAATAAGTAGTTTTTGTTGAATCTAACATAACTTGAACAGAGCCAAACAAGAAAAAAAATTGTTGTAAAACGACCAACCACAAAACAATTAACAATCAATACTGATTATTCTGTCGCTTATCGACCGCTTATGCCAACGTTTGATCTATCATATCTAATTTTTTCTTTTATGAAGTTTTAGTAATACAGGATGTCCAGAATATGACAGCCGTAAGTTTAAGGGCTCATATATCTGACTAAAAGCAATAAAAAAACTCTTATGAAAAAAATGTCTAAAACGGATAGTTTGTCTACAAATACATTTCAAAAATAAAAACACAACTGTAATAATATGTTAAACTATGTTACGAAATTACAAACCAAGGTAGAATTAAGGTTAAGTAAAAGCGCTTGTAATGTAATTTGTTCATAATTTGATTTTTGGACCAGTATTAATGAAGTAACTAATTGAAGTTTCTCTGAAACTCGTTGAAACTGTGACGTTCGACAAGGTTGCAATGTTAGACTGCTGCTAAAAGTAATATTAGTCATAAACAACACAAAAAAGTGTCTTGTTCTTCTATGGTCATTTTCATAAAAGCGGCGTCTTAAACTAGACGAAGAGAAAAGAATATGTTTAGAAAAACTTATGGGCACATTTAATGGTAAGCCATATTATTTACTTCAATGTATAGGTTATTTTCTGTGCTGGGAAACATGTATTTACCCTTCAAATACTAACCTATTCTTAAAGTTACACCCTGTACAATTTAGATCTTTTGTTATCGGGTGAAAATCAACGGAAATGGAAACCCATAAAAAAGTAATAGAAGCATAACATAATAGACGTCTCGAGGAAACAGATACTGATCTTCTAATTTCGGCCAATCCTAGATAAATCAAGGCGGCCACTAAGAACCGGGATGATGTAACCTATTATTTTTCCGGCGGCGTCCGTGTTTTTTGTTTTCAAAACCTAATAACCCCTATGCGACAGGAATGACGGTGGAAAGCCGGGGGAACGGAAAAATATTAGAATCACGTAAGTCGGCCGGCTATTAGGCCTTAAATGCGGCCTAAAATTCCGCTGTTTTATCACAATTTTGACAGATGCGTTTATCCCCGCAGATAGCCGAATTTATGGCCCGAGTGTGGGTTCTAACAAATGCTCCTAACGATCCTACCGTGTCATCTAAGAGTAATCTTAGTATACGGTACGCATTTAAACTAATTCTTCGAAATGTCGGAATTTTACAAAATATCGCTCTATTAAGTACTGCCACATTTTTATGACGGAATCAAACGAAATATAAAGGAGCAATTACATCGAAAGATATTATAGGTAGGTCACTTACCTATTTAGTAACAAAATAATCCCTGGAAATTTTCTATAGATTCAGCGGCCAACAGTTAAACTGCCTAGATAACTACAGTCAGATGATAACGACGTACGATAAGGGAAACTAAAGCTGTCATTAAAAGCCGCTTAAACTCGGTGTCACTTTACGAGCACGCCACTAATGAAAGATCTATATCAGTTGTTGCTACAAAAAAATACTAAACGTACGCAGCTTGAAAAGTTATAAATATTTGTACCTGAGCTCATTAGGAACACCTTAATGGTAATTATTTTTTAGTATGGAAATATGCCGTTCAACAAGTGAATAATTGCTGACATTTTTTACATACAGCGTGTTTATTTAAGAATGAGCCATACTTTAAGGCTAGCTTCCTTGGATGAAAATAAGATGATTTAAATCAACTTACCTCAGTACTATCTTGCTTCCTTAAGAAATTATAGGTTCGACAAAGTAAGTTTATTTCATTTCTTACGCTAATTTATTTAGGACGGAAAGAAGGTGTTTTGTACGATACATACAGATTCGGAAATTGCGGATCTTTACAGAGAAAGTAGAAATTGCCGCTTCATTCCAGGGAAGGTACGAACTTTAAGAGGGGCGGCGACGTGCATTGGTCTAGCATTCCCCACTACTACGGTAATCGGGTCCGTATCGCCAACGCCAATTCGCCATTGGAAATCTAACTGTCCGGTCAACTGATGCCAGTGTTGTCAGATCTCCTGCATTCCGAGGAAATCTCATGCTCTCATATTTTGATTACAAAATCTCATGCTTTTTAATAGACAAAAAGAAATAATAAAATTATTAAAATTACTCTTTGAAATCTACCAAAACAAAGACCTAACGAGAAATAAAGGCAAAATCGAGGGCAAAATTGAATAGATAGAGGTAGGTATCTACAATACTTGGGTACTTGAAATGTCCTTTATTGTAGACTGCTCTCTTAATAATTAGCAATGAATACATAAACGGGTATGACAGTCTACGGATATGCGGTGTGTGTGCTGTATTCACGCTGTATTGCAGTGATTCTTAACTCCTATTCCGTACATTTTCTGGAAACAACAGATTTTACGACCCGTGAGTCACCCTGCGTCACGTCAACTGCGCCTCAACGTTCGCCCGGCCTAACAATAAAATAAATTAGAAAGGTTACGTGGTTAATAACTTTTAAGTAAGTACCTGTAACTACCTACTTACCATGTAATATTATGATAAAATAGCAGAACATAATGCTTTTTAATAACATAAAAATGGCATTACAAAAGTAATTAAAAATTAAGCTGTGTCAAGAGGTGTTTTTTGATAAATTAAGCCATCTCATGCTTTTTTCTCCAAACCTCATGCTTCTTTCAAATTATTCTCATGCACTGAATTTTTCCCACCTGGCAACACTGCTTGATGCCAACACGCTGCGGTCGAAGTATGCGTGTAGCATGACACAAATACATGCAAGCGGCAAAATACAATTCACCATCAAGATCCTCACTTTACAAATCTGTATAGGGCGTTTATAAATGAACTAGCAAAAATGAGACCACGGATTCCTGTGAAAATAAATCGATTTAACCTGACATACCTTATCCCAAGTCGCAGAATAAAAAATATACAAGGTGTCAAAGTTGAAATTATATTTTCGATATTTGTAAATAACTTCTTAAGAAATCCAAACATGTAGGTACATAAAATTTGTATTTCGGAGATTTTTGCGGGAGAGAAATTCAAATTGGTTTCTAATTTTGACGTCACTAGTAGAGGGCGCCCCTTGTGGCACACCATGTTTCTTTTAAATGGTAGAACTTTTCTGCAGCTTCCATGGAAACAATCGATTATTCTACATGTTTTATTTGAAAAAGGTATACCATTTTTGAAATAATTCTATTTGAAATGCTCAGTGCACCGAGTAAAAACTGTTTTACTTACAGCAAAATGTTAACTTGAAAAAGTTGTTCAGAATGGTAAATTATGGAGGCGTGCAAAATTTCAAGAAGGTGGAAAATATCTACGTCAAATATTATATTTTTGTTGCTTTAATCCCTGTTTCGGTCTGATTTTGTGTATCATGATTACCAAACCTGCAACAAGATTGGTCTATTTTATGAAACAAGCAACGTAATTAGCTAAATAACATCATGTTCACAAAATCACGTTAGAAAGAAAACAGCTAATATTTTCAAGTGCACCTATGTCTTTGTTAATTTTGTAACTTACTTATTGTAAAACTTTTCATTTCATCTATTACATGAGTAAAGTTAGGAAGAATAGCAGATGTAAATGGTTTTCCTCGAAAAAATATACTATCATTTTTTCACGAAATCATAAATGCTTTTCCTAAAAATATTATTTTCATTATTTTTTATTTCAATTTTAAGGGGATGTAATTTGTTAGGGGTGAATTTTCGTATTTGTGTCAATTAGGTTCAAACAATCTATCTTGACCTCTAGCCTCTACTGTATAAGTTTCGCTACATAATTTAGAGCGAGCCTATAGATAATGGATACGTTACGTTGTCGTACACACATCGCGACCACAGATGATAGCATCAGATCAGGAAGCGTGCAGATTTTAATTGTTGTCTTTATACTAAACAAATGAAAAAATTGGTACCACAAACGATTTTCAAAAATTTAGCAATTCGTCATCCTGTTCCTGCATTGGAAACTTGAGATCTTATCACTACAATGCAAAATAAATGGGTGTCTATGTTTAACATCAGTCGATCGAATTGATTTGTTAGAACGAAATCGAATTCCTATTCCTATTTTCTTTTCCCGGCGACCTGTTGTCGCCTGCCCAAATGTAATTGTTCCTGTTTATTAAAAACCAGGACAATAATAACGTTTGGGAGGGCGCGATAGCGGAAACGTCGGGTTGATTGAAATTCCAGAGGGACGTGGGCGGAAAACTCATTTTATGCGGACAGATTTAGATTTATCAAATGTCCGAGACATATATTGGGACGGCCTCTCCTTGTTCCTTCTCCTGTGAGAGTTTGATTGTGAAAGGCATGTCGTTGTAACCTTATATTTTTTATCGCACAGATATTGATCTGTCATCCCCACGTTAGCGCCCTTCACGAATAAGTGGTTCGCATTTTGTTGCTAATTCAGGTCAAAATGTCATTTATATTATATAAATCCTCCTTTTCAGACTGTCATCAGATAGGATTTAATCGGTACAGCTAAAAAGTTGGAAGTTAAAATCCCCTTTTAATAAGTTACCGGCGGAATAAATCGAGCATCGTTCGGGTCCGCTTTATTTTATTTTATTTTATTTTTTTATTTTATTTACACTATTCAACAGGTCAAAGACCCAGTTAAAGAATAGGAAAACACACAATACTTAGACATAACACATGTAAACAAATATGAAAAAATAATCAATCTAAAAATCTAGATCCGCTTTCCTATACAGGCGAGCCCGCCGTCGAATGGAACAGATGCACGCAGTCCGGCCTCTCTCTCTCTCTCTCCTTCATCCATCAGACGTTATTTTCGAGTAGTAGAGATTGGTGAATTTCATGTGTTTCTGTTGCCAGTGTAGTTTATAATAATTAAAAATGCAACTCAAGGTGAGTTCAGGGCCGTAGAAAAAATGATAAAAGACATTTTACTAGACATTTGCATCTGTATTTTCCATGCGTTAGTCGATACCTGCTGAACATTAGTAATGGATTTGATCGTGATTCATATTCATAATCAAATGCGATTTGCATTATTTGAGAATATCAACCTACGAGCTCAATTTGATTCTACTTTCAAGAACATAACGACAAGGTGACAACAAAATAGGTCTGTTTCATCCAAAATTATTTACTGTATACAATTTTGCGGAGATTTTGAACTTGCATTACGAAGGCATGATGAATGAATTTTACGTCACAACTTGACAAAACGCTTTATGAATACCTTAAAAATACAACCATTTTTAAAGGTACCTCAATGAATATACAAAATGCATACATTTTAGATTGCAAACAAGAAATTTATCATTAGAAAAAATAATATATCACTTCAGTACTGAACATTCTGCTATTATATGTAGGTATGTGGTCCTGAGTGGCAACGCTGTTGGTCTTCAGCATTCGAACGCGTCATAAGAAAATTTGTAACGTATCAGGATCGTCGTGTTACCGATTATTATAGGATGATGACTTGTGAAAGGTCAAGTAAACATTTTTTTTTCGATTTTCTGTCTTTATTACGCCTTTCGAATCATTCTGTATAACTCGTAAACCTACTGATTTAGAAATGGCACTACTTTAACTTATTAAATTCGTCACTGCAAAAACATTTATGGTAACGCTGTAAGAAAAAACTTTTCTCATGTTGTGAACCCAAGCTCTTAAGCCTCCTGTGCCAGCTGGGTTCGAGAAGTTATTAAAATTCTGTCCCGCTGCCCCGCTTCGCCCATATTGATTAAGCGGCGCAACAATCAAATTCGAACAAGTAGATTACGCAATAAAATTCGCAGGGGAAGAGATAAATCTGATTAGTTCGGGAAGAAGGTCATAAAAAGTGATTTGTCTGCGGGCCACCCGAACCGGGTAGCGGGAAAGTTTTTTTTTGTGCGGCGAAAATCTGGCCGAGGTCGGAAAATGGAGAGGAGGGCGAGTTATGGGGGTAATATGATTTCCTGGAGTGTTCGCCCAAACTTTTTTATCTAAAACTTAAGGATATTGGAGGCGCTCTATTACATGATACCTATAACAAATTTTATTGCCAACTTTTACTCGAGAACGTGGTCCCTCGCTCGCCTTTGTTTCATTTTACATATTTCAGCATTCGTCCTTGGATTATAAGGGACGGAAAATGAATCGCTGATTCCGTGAAAGCGAAACAAAAACATGTATCTATAGCATTATCTGTAATCAAAAATGAACCAAGCGTACTTAAAAGGTCATATTATTAAATATCGGAAAATTGTTGCCAGGAGCTCGTCTTGCCTTGGAAATTCATAAACTACCAACCAAATTTACCGACGAGAAAACGTTTACACGTGTAATGGTGCGTGATGAAATTGTGGGATCTTGTTTGAGTACCAGGATGATGCTTCTCAGACGGATGATTTAACAAAGAAAAGAATTTTAATAAAACCCGCACAACTGTTTCAATTATGACTTTTTCCACGTTCCTGTACGAGAAAAAGAAAATACATGGATAATAAGAAACAATCTCTCGTCTACATTCTACAGTGGCGTGCATACAATAGAAGCATAAAAGCATTGCCTACCCTAGTTACCAATACCACCAATACACTTTTTTTGTTAAAAAAAGATCTACTATCTGCTATGCTCTATCCTGTCTCAGTCCTCTTAAAACTCATAATAATATAATTAATAAATTATACACCTCTCGCCGCTGGCGCAAGAGGTAATTTTATTTAAGTTTTTCTATGGCGCTCAGCGCGCACTGCTCTACTGTGTATAAGCATCGTATTTAAAAAGAAAGCAAAGCAGTCTCAGCTGATTAATACAAATTCATATGGAGCGCTAAAGCACTGCTTGGCGGTAGTCGATCTGAGTCGAGCTGACCCGACCGATAACGAAAATGCGAAAATGAAGCGAATTGGGCTCGGCGAAACATTTTCAGCAGCTAGGATGTACAAATTTACTTTGCAAGACTTAAACTGATATTCTTTTTAATATAATAAAATCAAAAATCGTAGATATTGGCTATTGTTTAAAAAAATCGAAGGATTTAAAAACTTTATTGATAACTTTTACAATAACTGACAAAATTTATGAAAGAACTATTTGCGGGAGCCAACAAGAAAGCGGAATATTAATGATGTAAAAGTACATTATAAGCGAATATTTCGAGAAATATTGGACAATATCAAAATGAAAATTTCTGATCGTTATAATGAAATTATCCAGCTGCATTTTTTCGCCTTCTTGATCTAGATTGTTTTTCGCAATTCAAAAATAATTTTCCTGACGATATATTTTCGGAGCTAAAGACAAAATATAAAGAACGATTTGATTTTTACAGATTAAAAAACGAGTTGATTTGTTTATATTCTTTATCAGAATTTGCCGGTCTCAATGCCTATGAAATTATTAGATTTTACGGAAAAAAAACAGAAAGTGCCACGTGTTTCCGCAACTTGTTACATTAGCCAAGCTTGTGACGATACCAGCTAGTAGCGCTTCGGCAGAACGATCTTTTTCCGATTTGAAACAAATTCATACCTACTTACGAAACACTCAGGGACAAGAGAGATTAAGCAACTTAGCAGTTATTTCAATTCAAAAAGAACTTATGCAAGACCTAAAACAAAATACTAATTTTTATGATGATGTGTGAAATGAGTTTTTAAAAAATGACCGCCGTATTGACCTGATTTATAAAAAATAATAGTGTTTAATATTTTATAATCATTAATCTAATAGACTGCGTGCTCGACTGCGTGTTAAGTATGTTTTTAAAAGTATTTAGTTTTAAGTGTCCAAATCAATTATTGACTATTATACTGGAACTCACATTTCCGAACGAAAACATATTTTGGTGGATTATAGTAGTTTAAATGTTTGCCTACCCTATTGTAACTGGCATTGCACGCCACTGACATGCTAATACATATTTTTGCATGTTTTAAGCGTCAGTCACAATTTACATACAATGAAACAAATTTAGAACCGTTTGCACCAATTAGAAAATGTAGCATATTCTATTAATTATGTAGTTGAATTACCTTAAGGCTGTAATGTTCTCAATTCTACAAAGCCGTTTTTAGACGTCCACGCGCTTTCATATTTCTCCTCAATGGAAATTCGTATTAAGATGGAGCAAGTTTTAATCAACTAATAAAAGTCTATTTTACTAGACAGCAGAGCCATATTTTAAAAAAAAAAAACAATTAGATCTGAACAATATTTCGGTCGCAATATTGCCCACATTTAGGACTGCGGTGAGACGTTGTTAGGCACTATTATAAAAAAAAGAACGCTGTAGGCTAGTAAATCAAGTCTTCATATAACAGACAATTGCCTCAGATTTCAATTTTTTGCATTTATGTTCTTGAAATCTGTCCGCCAAGGAGACATGTTTTGCTAAATTTCTACATACAATTGCCTAACTTACAGGGGCACAAAGTTAAATTTGCCGTTGAAGGTGTTGACAACTAAACATAACCTGAACCTGTTGTTTTATAAACGCGTGTATTTTTTACTTATATATCTTTTGTAACAAATAAAGCCAGAGGTTATAATATACAATGAATAAAATGAATCGTGATAAGGATGGAGAATGGGAGGAGGTAACGACAAAATTTAATGCTGCGGCGGGATCTGGACGAACCACAAAACAACTTCTGCATTATTTTGGTTACTCTGGGATTGTATATTATCTCGAATTTCATCCAAAAGACGTCTACACGTTGGTTTCTTTAAACGAAACCTTTGGAAGAATTCTAAATCATCCATTTCTTCAAAATAATCCTTCTTAAAATAAATTACTACAGCATATCCATTATGTATTATTATAGAACAAATTTGTATCTTTCTCTGACTTTCTTTGGTTATCTTGTGACATTTATTAAATCCATTGAGACAACAGAAACACTGCCTACTTTGAACTAATAAGAATAACTATAGGTTAAATTTCTTTCAAAAAGTAAAAGTTAACAAACACATGTTAGGCAGATGGCATATGTTTTTTAGGGTTAGGAACCACTATTCCCGATTTAAATCGCCCTAACTGCCGTTGGACGGCGGAATAAGATATTCTTAGGATAAATCTAGGTATAAGCTATTCCTAGATTAACAAACAATTGTAAAATAACTTTTCCCAATTTATCTAGAAAATAGACTTATTCTCTGCTTATTCTTTACTTGTAAAACCGGCCCTTAATGTAGTAGATACATTTTTGCTACTTCCATCCCCTATCTTTCACATCGTTATTGAAATATACCGTAGAGAAAATAACAAATTTTGACCATTGTGCAGTAAAATTGACGCCAACAGTAGATTTTCCTCCACGAGATTTAGTGTACGTCCGAACGCGAGAAATTATTCATAAAAATGCTTCCCCAATGTTTACATTGGCGGCGTAACGGCGAATTTAAATCAATAACCCCAAATCATTTTTTCGGACAAGGGGGCGATATTTTCAATTCGACAGTGCCGTTAATTGATTATTAACGTCGAATCAGACCAACCTGAACCGTCGGGCAAAACGTATGCCCTCCGGTTCCTGATTCGTTTTACGAATTAGCAAACAATCTGTGGGAACGAAAACAGGTCTGTTTCGGTACTCGAATTGTACAAGTTTAGTTCGCTTAAGAACGGACTACTCCCACTGAACTTGCCTTTATTAAAAAGCATTTGAACTAACATAAAAAGGATTAGAATATTTATGATCCAGAAATAAAATTTGTCTACGTCTTTATCATTTATAAATAATTCAGCGCCAGAAGACTCTCAGGTATTTGAAGCTTCTGGTAATAACCCAAGTTGATGAGTGCATAACAAACAGAAATTACATTATACCTAAATCTGAAAACCGTTTGTAGTCGTTATCCGTTATAGAATAAAATATTTAAAGATGTTTGTTTTCTGTTGGGCGCTACCTTTATACTGGATGTTTTTGAGAAGTAGTACGATTGGCATTAGTAAATCTACAGCTAAAAAGAACGCATTTGTTTAACAAAAATTAAGTATTCAAAAATACGTATCAGATAGGCTGGTTCATTTTAACCCTTTTACCTCTCTTACTTTTTTGCTTTAAAACTAACCGTTTATTAACAAAAAAATAAAATTCATTATTATCACACGACTGCAACTAATAAATAAGTAAGTAGGCGGCTGCCATAAGTCAGGAGATCGTGGTAGTCATGATACCAGACGTCCTCGTGTAATCCATCGCCCATTTAAGGAAAAACGGTATTGGAAATTATCCCGTTGAATCGCATTAGGATTTGGACGTTATACATCCCATTCTGTGTAAAAATAGCTTCATCTGTAACTAACACTTGTAAATCTGGGATTTTGAGCATTTTATTGCAGCAACCATTCACAAAATCTAATTCGTAAAGGATAATCCCACGGTATTAATAGCTTGGACACAATTGAGATTGAGATATTCCTTGTATTTGCCTGAAACTTATTCGGGGTTTATCTTCAACAATCTCTAAAATGTGTTCTTCAACTGCTGCGATATGCCGTTAACGCCCTAGACCCCCATCTCTTCCACGACTCGTTTGCAAATTTCCCGTGTCACACCCGCGTTGCATACTGCGGTAAAAGTAGCTGCATCTGGCACATGTTTACCAGGAAATTGTTCCGCATACAGACGAGAAACTGCTAAAGCGTTTTGTGCTACTACACCATAAATTAAAATGATATCCATCAACTCCGAGTTGCTATACACGTAAATCTTTTTTAAACTTGAAAAATACATGTAAATGTTATCGCAAAAACGTTAATACTAAAAACGTGAATAGAAGCGATGTAAAGGTTGACATTACCTACAACTTCAATATATTTTTTTGGGAGCTATACCTATCCAATGATTTTATAGTGTAGCAAATATGGACCGTTTTCTCTTGAGGTGACCCCGTAGCTGTTACTATTCCTCTTCCTGACCCTCGACGGCCCACACAATGGTCACGATCGTGTGTCGGTCTCCCAGTCGACCCATTCGATTGTCGAGTCCGATTTCGCTGTATCGGCCACGACTAACTATAATTTGTCGCCCGTTCCAATGACAAAGGCTTTATTGATGCCCGTTCGGACGTGCGGACGGCGTTTTTTACGGTCATCAAAACAAGATTTATTTATTAATGCAGTCGCGTTAATTCCATTTGTTGGGAACGACGCTCGGCATTGATTATTTTTCACGCGCGATCGGAAAAATGTCGGAACGACAGGCGATATATGAAAAACCTACCAGAGATGGAAAATAAGCAAAAATTATAACATTAATAACGCTGTTACAGATATACAGAATGTTAACAATGAATTTGACTAAACTTCAGTGACGTACATAAAATATTTGAATTCGTTTACAAGTGATATTAACCGAAATAAATAAATATCAGGTAGAAGAGGTACTAAATTATACTCTAACTTAATGTAAAATTCTAAAGCTCTTACGGACAATCCCCTAGTCATAACACAGACTTAGACAAGTTAATATGTTCACGTAAGGACATAATATTCATACTTCTTCTGTTCAATTTCATTAAACAACATAGTGTGTTATTAAATTTTACTGGCAGATAGTAAAAGACGTGATATGAATAAGAAAAGTGCCACCATATTACTTTATGAAGTAGCTCGGAAAGATCTTTCGCTTTACAAAGTTTATTTTGCGGATATTAAAAACAAGAATGGATTCGAACCCCTACGGCTTACTTCTAACACAGTTCTAACGGCCTTAAGAAAATCCCTGGAAGAAAGCCGAAGGAAAAGAAAAGACCATCGCCTTTTTGCCAGGTCAATTAACTAACATTGCCTAAATATTTACTTCCGAATTCACAAAGGAATTGAGGCGGCTCCCTCTCTTGACGATGTTTTTTCTGGAAACAAATGTTTTGGGACGGATATATAGTAAATTGTACACTCCATTTTAGTCACTTAGCCAGAAAAGAAAGGAGGGTTAGATTGAATTAACACTGAAAGGGTTCTTCGAACTGCCACTCGACGACTTTCATTAAGGTCCCTTCCATGCTAATTATTTGAAAAAAAATCACACTTAGCAGAAAGTTCCACCCATTATTCCTATAATAGGATTTATCATGACTTTTATTGTTCATTCCTAAATAATTTTAATCAATACAAATGCTCGAGCTAATACCCAGGTACAAAAGTCAAGAATAATGTTTTCAGAGAGGAAAGGTTTCCGTTTTCAAGTTTTCTATGAACAACTCTAAAAGTATGTGCAAATCAGACGAGTTCAAAACATTTCTGTTTGTACTCTGTGTAAATTAAAATTAAATCACTATGTGCTTGCAAACTCAGTTTAAATCCCTTTCTATATCTAATGAAAGCTTCTTATATAATGTCGTTTTCATGTTTGCTGTTCTCGTTGCAATGCACGGGTAATTCCCTTGCACATCTTTCTTACTACGCAACTTTGTTTCTATAATGTAAATTAAATGCACTTAATTCACTGCAAATTGCTTCCCGAAGACACCTAAACCTCCTGTTAGAAGTAACAACACAGAAAATGATAAACACATTTGAGGTTATGAAAATTGATATGAAACACATGGATAACAGAATAAATATAAGACGTTACAATAAAAAATAAACTAAAATGTACAGCGTGTTACGTCCTCAAAGATATACAACCAGTATCAGTGAAGCTGTAGCTTCCAACGGCTTCACGTCGACGTTACAAAGAAAGAAACTACTAGAAAAGGTCATAAGGTTATTTAAATATCAGCAAATAGTAAGTTATGCACATGATGTGGCCATAATTACAAGGATAGTAAGGAAATAGAAAAAGTAACGAGAAAACTTATGGAGACAGCACGTAAAGTGGGATTGCAGATAAATCAAGAAAAACGTAAGCTTTTGAGAGTAGGAGAACAAAAAAATATACCAATTTCAAATTGTACAGCAGTCAACCACTTAATGAAATCAAAAAATGTGTCAAGAGGAGTAAAATTTAGAATGTACAAAACCCTTATGACGCCGACAGCGCTATATGGCAATGAGACCTGGTTCCTCAATAAGAAGTCAAGAGAAGTGAGAGACCTGTTAAGGTGGGAAAGGAAGATCTTAAGAAGAATTCTAGGGGGATAGAAGACGGAAGAAGGCTATGTAAGGAGAAATAATGAGGAAATATATGCAATGTACTAGGCACCAAAAATAGACGAACTTGTAAAAACCAGAAAAGTGCAGTGGTTAGGGATCTAGAACGTATGTAAGATGAAAGAACAGTTAAAAAAAATGTAGGGAGTACACTACAAGAAAAAAGAAGGAGACAGAGGAAGCGATGGAGAGTGGCAGTGCCAATAGATCTAAGGGAGAAAAATGTAACGGATTGGAAAAGCAAAGCGAAGAACAGAACGGAGTTGAGGAATAACGCAGCTCTGGACCTAAAAGGCCTGTAAACAGTTTTATATATAAGTGAATCAATGCCGTTCTCGCCGTATGTCATCAAGTACTGTAAGTTATTCCCATCTATTTCCTATCGTTTACATTATTCTTTCCTGTAGCTCCAACTCTTGGACAAGAGAAGCCGCCAAATCATTATTTTAGTTAATATATTGTATTGACATTGTCTTGTGAATATCCTGAATGAATCCATTTATTTTGAGGGTTATTTCTTGTTGATTGCCGAGTTAGATACCGAACCATTAAAAGCAACATCTGAATATTTGGGATTTACGACCCCAACGCAGCTTGTATCAAACAAAGAGTTTTATGCAACATTTTGCAACTTGTAAATCGAAATGGGAAGCCCGTTATGACACCTGATTTGAACCTACTATACAGTATATTATTCGCTTTTCGTATTAAATCGCAAATCCTTCTCCGTCCCACATGAAAAATCATTGAATTAGATAAAACAAGGTAAGCATGTACGTGTGAGGTTTTGTTGATAAATCGCGGAAACAGAATATGTTCGTCCTTTATATAAAAATTTGCATAAGTTATTCAGACATGTTGCCCATTAACTCTTAAAAGGCGTAAATAATTAGGTCAACGACCTGAATTGCATATTTACTTATTCAACATGTCATCAATATAGCTAATTGAAAATGCAAATTACCATTCTGTTGACTATACCAATAAAAAGAAGTTTGAAAACTTGTTGACAGTATACACATCACTAAATATGACATCATGTTCACCAGATTTTTTTAAACAATCAGGTCGTCGTCCACAAAATTTAAATCTTTATCAAGTCATCATTTCACAGATATCATATGAAAGACACTTGAATCGTTTAAGTCTAATTTTAATTATGTAAAAATCTCAATATTCGACTCCAAATATACAGGGTGTCCGGAAAAGACGTGTACAACGGAAGACCACAGACTCCTGGGTTCAAATTAAGCCGATTTAGCCCAATTTACTTATTTCCAAAATTGCTTCGTTTAGCCGCTAGAGAGCGCCAAAGTTTGAGAAAAATTTTTGTTTATTCCGAATATCTCGAAAACGACTTGATCGATTTTAACCATTTTTGAGCTACGCAGTTATAAGTCTAACCGACACTTTTTGACGTTATTTAGAATCTTTTGCAGTTATTAGAAATGTAAGAAAAATCATGTATCATGCAAATATAAGCACATATTTTTAACCTCCTGTACAATTTCTCTCAGTTTTTTTTGTTAGTAACTGACTTTATTTACAAACTTTTTTTATACTCACAGAATTTTGAATAGATGAGTAGTTTAGGCAGAAAAAATATTTTCATATGTCAACAATATCAGCATTCGTTCTGCAACAAATAACGAAAATTCCAAAACTCTCATTTATATTTTATTTAATAAATACAAGATAATAAAATATAACAAAAAAGAGTTATGATCACTTTACAATAAATGCTCAAAGTGACCACCGTTTTCTCTTATGCAACAAGTAATCCGTTTTACGAAGTTGTAGTGCAGCCTCTCCATGATTCCTGCATTACCTCGTAAAATATTAACTGCGTCTTGGATTCGCCTAAACAATTCCTCTTCATTATTAACTGCAGAGGCATATACTTTAGTTTTTACTGCACCCCACAAAAAAAAATCGCAAGGGGTTAAGTCTGGTGCTCGAGGTGGCCATTTTATAGGAGCATCGTTTCCTCTTCCGATCCACCTGTTAGGATACAGATTATGTAAATATTGACGAACGGGTATTGTAAAATGAGGGGTGCACTATCGTGCATAAACCACATGTTACGACGAAGTAATAACGGCAAATCGTCCAACAAATTAGGTAATACTTGCTGTAAAAATTTAAATAGTTGACCCCATTCAATCGATGTGGAAGCACAACCGGGCCAATAATAAAGTTGTCGATAATTCCCGCCCACGTTTACTCTGAATTCATATTGAAAATGTCTTATTTCAGTACAGTGTAGATTTTCATCAGCATAAACGTGTTTGTTGTGGTTATTAATGATGCCTGACCTAGTGAAACATGCTTCATCTGTAAATAAAATGTTTTGCTGAAGTTGATATCATGGGCTCTTTGATCTTGTATAAAATTACAAAATGCTAAACGTTTTCGGCGTCAATGGGTAGCAATTCATGTACCGATTGAATGTGGTACGGATGTAGTAATTGCTCCTTCAAAACATCATGAACTATGGTTTTGGTATCCCTATTTCATGTCCAATGCGTCTTGCACTAATTTTTGGGTTCTCTTCTATCTTATCTAGGATTTGTTCCTCCACCTCTATAGTTTTCGTGGTACGTTGACGCCCTTGAGCCGCATTCAATTGGTGGATGGAACCAAATTCGAAGGCGAAGTCGCCTTTCGATGTTGCAAATCTGTCCATGTAGACCCTAACACTTTTGCGGCCGTTACCTTGACAAAATCCATAAACCAAAAGCATATCTACTTGTTCGGAATATGTATACGTATCCATGATGAAATAATGAAAAATGAGAAAAATAAACAAACACAACAATAACGACAACAAATAAAGTAAGATCTAAAGTAACTAAGTAATTGAGCAAGAAGAATACACCGAGAGACTAATTTCAGTAGCTGATTAGATTTGACACACAACTGACACTTAAAATAACAGAGCCAACTTCTGGTACTTCATTGTTGCAGAACGAATGCTGATATTGTTGACATACGAAAAATATTTTTTCTGCCTAAACTACTCATCTATTCAAAATTCTGAAAGTATAAAAAAAGTTTCTAAATAAAGTCAGCTACTAACAAAAAAAAACTGAGAGAAATTGTACAGGAGGTTAAAAAAATATGTGCTTATATTTGCATGATACATCATTTTTCTTATATATATAATGACTGAAAAAGATTCTAAATAAGGTCAATTAGTGTCGGGTAGACTTATAACTGCCGGGCCAAAAAAAGGTTAAAATCTATCAAGTAGTTATAGAGATATTCGGAATAAACAAAAATTTTTCGCAAACTTTGGCGCTCTCTCGCGGCTAACTGAAGCAATTTTGGAAATAAGTAAATTGGGCTAAATCGGCTTATTTTGAACCCAGGAGTCTGTGGTCTTCCGTTGTACACGTCTTTTCCGGACACCCTGTAGATTAGAAAAGCGAACAACGCGTTCCAACGTCCGTCTTTCCCATTTTCCTCGACCTTCACCGGCTTTACCTGAAAATAATTGAGCTACTGCTGCGGTTTTGGGGGCAAACCAACACATTGCAGTGTGCGGCTCTTTCGTCATCTGTTATGACTGAATTTATCGACTGGGATTTTCCCCAGTTCCCGCATTTGTTCTTCGGCAGTCGCACGGAACGGAAGTATTATTAAAGACTTTTTGAAACGAGAAATATGACATTACACGCTTTAGTAAACTTGACTGCAACATCGAATACTATTTATCAAAATATTTAGTTAACGCTGACTCTTATAACAGAATAAAGTCGGGTTAGAAGTGAATAATTTTTTAATATCAATGTGTACAACAGTAGTTACATATTTTTGTTTATACCAACGAGTGTGTTCAATTGAAATCCATCTTTGGTCGATAAAAAATGTATTCAGAAATACAACTACAATTAGAACATATATTCCATTGTTTCACCACCAACCGATCCATATCCTGTTACCAGAAAATATAAACGATAGGAAACCCATAAGTCTGACATTTATGAAGAATAATTGTTTCCAAACTTTACTATACTCGCGACAAGAATTCAATGAACAAATGAATAATGCATTATATTTCCATCACAATATTGAAGAAGCTGCAACTGATACTAATAAAACTATATACTACACTAAAAGTTTGCATTATATTTTGCACTAAATTGCAAAAAATTATTATTTTTAACGCAACCAAATATCGAAAATTACGTTGACAATAAAAACAATTGTGTAACGTCAGCCGTGACGTAAGACGTCTGAATTCTTGACGCGAGTATATTAAAGAAGTTACAAATATCTCTTATTTGGTACAGATTTCATAAATTCTTCGATATCATTTCTACTATAGCGCTATTATACAAAGCTATGGAATATCTTCTTCAAAATATACGAAGGTGCATTTTTATTATTCAATGTACTACAGTCCACTTAATTTAACTCACATTATTTATGCATTCTCCCTCTCTCAAATGCCATGTTCTTCAGATAAAAATCTGACCTCTTTCTCTTAACGCAAATATTGTTTATTCACTATATTAAGAAGGTTTAATACGTCTGTGGATTAAGATTTCTTGTAAGATTTGATCCACTAAGCTCCTTTCTTTCTTATAATTAGTAACTATTATTAGTCACCATAGAAGCATAGTAGTAGCGACATCTGCTGACAACAGCCTTCCCTATCACATTGGAAAATTCAGAGGCTCCGCTACAATTTGTGAGAGAATATATTTCTGGCTGGGGGCGACGACAAAAAATAAAATCTCTTCCGTGTTTGCTGGCCACCGGTAAATTTTCCGCAGGCGCAAATCCGATCCCGTTCAATAATGAAGTCACAATAAATATGAAAACCTCTTCGTCGCTCCTGTCCGATGCCTGGGGCCCGATAAAAAATTCATCAGAAATTCAACGAGCAGAAAGAGCCTTCCCCGACAATGGGGCCTCCTAAGGCGGCGTGTAACATCTCTGATTTATAAGAATCCGATAAAGACGGGGCCACATTATACCTCGGAGGAAATTATGCTAAAATATACAAGAGTGTGAAGAATGGGACGCGGGCCCACTTTTTAGGCCCCCCCGGATGATTTATCTTAATAGTTCAGCTGCTGGAAATGAAAGTTCATGTTGAAACAAATCATCCCCGCTGATTTAGGGGCGATCCGAGGGGTACTTACAGGGTGTTGGACGCATCGCCCTAGATCATCGTTTCGTGTAAGACGTTCCGAAAGGGTTGGCTGAAATATCGGCGTTTAAATCAAGTGCCTTTGGAGCAGGAGAGAGATAGAGAGAGGGGATTTAATACCCGTGTCGCTGCTGGTTTAAAGGATGATGTTTCGCGAAAAGATAAACGCTAAATGGGGAGCGATTATTTTCGCTTCGGCGATAAATCAGAACTGCTATTTTATGAGGCAAATGTAGCAGAGTTCGCTTTAGACCGACTACCTTGTTGCGGCGACATGAATCAACTTTTGTTCTGGTTGCGCAACATCGGCAATCACTGTCACCTTTCGTTAAATATTCCTTGCTAATATCCATCTTGTATTCAATTTTATTAATAGTACCTATCTCAAGACGACACTGATGGTAATTTTGCTAAAGTATAAGATATAATTGTATACAAAAATTTTAAGAGCAATATCAACGCATGCAAAGGACAATATTGTCCTGAAAACAATTGTTTCTATACATACCGTGTCGGTGATACTGTAACCTATTGAAAAATATAGGGTGATTGGAGGGTACCCCCAATATTCGAGGGAAGAAAGTGAACAAAAAACCTAATAAACATATTGTCGAATATCAACGGTTACTGAGATAACAAGCTTATTTTATAACTGTCGCGTTTATTTTTACATGTGCGTTCGTTTAGTCGGTATTGTACACACATAATTTCGTAATACCTGCCACATTGAGGCATCGAGAATATGTTGATATTATTTTTATTTATGGGTATTGCAACGGTAGTGTTAATCGTGCAGTAGCTTCCCGAACAGAAGGGTGCCGGACAGCCTTCAACAATGCACGTGAAACTGGAATGTTTCCCAGTGTGAGAATTAGATTTGAGAAGCAAGTTGGTCCTGATCTAGCAGTGGAAGCAGAAATTCTAAATATGGTAGAACGTAGCCCGGGTGTAAGTACAAGGTGCATTGCAACCTGTCTCTAAATTACTCAAAGTACGCCATGGGAAGTCATTCACAAAAATGCTTTAAAACCTTTCCATATTCACCGCGACCAGAATCTTCAGGACGGTGATAATGATTTGCGGTTGAATTTTTGCTATTGAATAAACGCAAACCATACATTTTGTTCACTGATGAGGCTCAATTCATTCGTGACGGAGTAAATAACTGTCACAATGAACATCTTTGGTTAGATGGAAATCCGTACACCACGGTGGAAAGTAATTTGCAGCGTCGGTTCAGCATTAACGTGTGATGTGATCAATTGGTCCAGTTGTGCTAGATGGTCGTCTTACTGGGGCTAGATAATATGTAGAATTTTCAGAAAATAATTTGACAGATCTACAGAACTATGTTCCATCGGATATGGCAAAACATGTACTTTTAGCATGATGGTGCCCATGCCCATTTTAATTGTGTTGTGATCAATCATCTAAACAATACCTTTCCACAACGCTGGATTGGTCGAGGTGGTTTCCAAAATTCGCCACCAAGATCACCAGATTTGAATCTCCTTGATTACTGCCTTTGGGGATGATTTAAATAATTTGTATATGCAACAAAAGTGAGGCGCTACTCGATCGGATATCAATTGTGCAGAACTCATAGGAGAAAATCACCGTGCACTTCAACGAGCTACCCGTGCAATCCACAAACGAGCTGATGCATGCATCGATGCGGACGGTGGTATATTTGAAAATTTAATTAATTAATTTCTGTTTATTACATCTTTAATCAATGTTATAATTTATAATACCTACAGAATAAACACTTTTCTCTACTGATGCATTACAATAATTAACTCGGGTAAAAATATTTTCATTGCTATCTCAATAACCGTTGATATTGGACCATATGTTTATTATGCTTTATTGTTCACTTTTGCCCTCTGAACATCCCTTTGGAATATTGGGGTCCCCTCCAATCGCCCTGTATAATTGGGTCATATGAAAAATTGCAAAATAATGTGAGATGTAACTGGTCTGCTACGTCCTGCTCGGCCTAAGCGGCTCGACTTGCAGAAAGCGACCTACAATATCGTAGATACTTAACCGCAGACCTCTCGCCCCGGGCGATGCGCCATTAAATTTATAAATGATACTGCAGGAAATACAGACATATACTGCAGGTATAATTAAATGCCGGTCGGGGCATTAGCCCGCGGAGTAGTTGTTTCCTGCAGTATCATTTATAAAAAAATGCAAAATAATGTTACCTGATGGAAATATTAGAAATAGAAACCCTGTGAAGCACTGAAATTTTACCAACAATTTTTTTGGAGGGGTGGCCTAACACGATACTCGGTTATTAAAATGGTTAAATTAGTTTCAGTAGGTACTTACATTTAAAATAATTATTTATTATTTTGTTTACTACATAAAAGCAGTCACATTCCGATATTAATTAACATTTTTATGGTTATATGTGTATTTATATATTGACCTTGCCTGTAATTATACAAAGAAGCTCATTCTGCTATTCAAGAATTAGTATTGTCCAAAATACAGCACAGCTTGACCAAAGCTTGGACATTAAGAAGCTCAATTAAAGATAATTTAAAAAAAGTATCTATTAACATTCCATATTCGATATAATTAATAACAGGAATAAACAGTTTAAAACGCTTCAAGTTATAGACAATGATGACGTGAAAAATAACTAGCAAGAAATCCAGTTCCTCTTAAGAAATATTTTTCAATTTATATGCGTCTTCGTGCCTTATTTTTCACATTTAAAACATGAGAATCTGGACCGAGTCTTAACCGAATAGATAGACTACTGACAGGGCAAATTTTTATCACGCCGCGAGGGGCCAAACTCATAAAATTGCCGGTTGCAGTCGTCAATAACACATCGCATTACTTGATTTACTTTCAAATTTCCTGGCACGGTTCCAGATCATCTTCCGGGTAGTTAAATGCTCCACAACTTGCATCCCCCATCGATCGAGGTGCAAATGTTTATTCGGGTTAGTCGATAGCTTTCTCGTGCCAAACCAAAAGTGTAGGTACCGTTTACCCCTACTAATATTATATTGACATGAACCACTAAATGCATTATGCGCACTAAGTTTACTCTGACTGGATTTGCAGGCTTCCATAAAAGTTCTCAATGTAAAATCTAACAAAATATAAAAAAATATTATTTTCAAATTCACTTTTATACATATATATTCACTCTCTTAACAATGCTACTGTTTGAAATTTAATTCTTCCAAATATTTTTATTTTATTTATTTAACATTCATTTATATTCAGATCATTTTTGATTTCAAAAAGGACCACCTGAAGATAGAATCATCGACATAAAGCAATAGGTGTCGTTATTTGTTGTTACCCTAAAAGTAGTTAATAAATAAGTATGTACAAAAAGACTACATTACCCCCCTAGTTTGATGCGCCCCTGGACAAATTATGTTCATTTATGTTTAGATTTTCAAACTAAAAAGTTATGTACATACTTTTCACATAACGAATTTCGAAAAAAATACTTATACTTAAGATACATGACTTTTCGTGATATTTTGGGATCTAGAAAACGCAGTTCAATTTAGGTACTACTTTTAGAGTCACTTTATATATTGAATTCATCACTAGGCTTGTTCTCACAAGAGTATGGGATAGGTTCCAAACTGTTATAAAAATATTTGGCCAGTTAAGTTGCGGATATATTTTCAGTGCAAATAACTCAAGAAGTAGTTGGACGAGGACGTCTGACAGTTTCAAACTAATCTCCGACTCCTATGAAAACAGACATCTTCTCTATGGAGTTACTTCTTTAATATACTTAGATATTTTGTACCATGTAACTTAATTCATTAGCGTGCCTCTGTTACTACTCATTTCTAGTTGCAGATATTTATGGATAGGAATAATAGTGAACCCCATAACCACTTCAGCTTCTTTATCTTATCCAAAACAGAAGGTAACCAATGATAGACCAAGCAAGAGGATTTCTTCTGAAAAATATAGATACATAATAACAACCAGTTCGTGCATTGTTTATCCTCTAACTGCTGTATTTAACTACAACATACTTCAATGATTTCCTTAAGGTCACGCTTTTATCCTCCATCGTCCACCAGTATATCAAATTCATAAAATTGTTAAATCGCGTGCCACCAAATACATTAATAATAGTTAGGAACCTTCGTGTTTGTCCTGACGGTCGTTTTGTCATCGTTACAGAAATATACAGAAGAATAACAAACCATTAACCTACACTTCAAAAAGAACATGTGTTAACGTCGTTTACCGACGCCATTTCAATTCATTACTTCGATCACCACTGACAAATTAACATACAGGACGATTACTTCCAGCGACTTGCTTGAAAAACCGTATTTTTTCCGCATTTCATTCACTCCTAGATTCCGTGTCAGTGTTAAGCGAACGTAGGCAGTGGCATAACACCACAAAACATTACGCTCGCGTTCCCGTCGATCGGTAAAGCGTAACTTTTTTTTGCCTGAAATAACAAAATAAAGATACTTTCGTTCTTCCTTATGGGGCAACTCGAAGAACGTAGGTTGTTTAATATTAACGAGCACGATCTAGTTGTCTGCGATGACCCGAATGTTTCGCGACTGTTATTTGTCAAGGCATTCTAGATGTCGGCGGTTACATGGGGGAATCGTATTTACGGAGTCCACGGCATGATTATATGCTCGACTTCGAATCAGACATTTCAAAAGTTAAATTGGTAGGTAATTACCAGCCAGATATACATCCAAATGGAAAGTTGGCATCGCGTTTAATATGCGAAGTTCCATAAACTAGCATACAAGGTGAATTATTATAACGATTGTTAATTCGGTAAATCCAGTACATACAGGGTTTCATTTATTTCAAAATATTACGATCTAAACCAACTTGCCCTAACAAAATGTTGATAAAAAAAGATACAGGGTGTAGGGTAGTGCGATTTCAATAAGGACAGTGTACTCGTATTGTGTACTAATATTTATTATTGCTTGCGGGAGTATACTGTACACCCAAAATGTTATACGTTGAGTCGATGTTATTGACTGGTTACAAAAATGACTTTCCGTCGCCCCCGTATTTTAGGTAGTTCCTCGAAGGGTCTGTTAAAACAAGTGTGTTTCTTAGTTTTCACCATGCAGAACCCTGAGATAAGATTTATGGGGACGCCGGTCATCTACCTACTTATATAATATTTACAAAACATGATATCTACATTTAGCACTTAAAAACAGACGTTTTAAATCTTAACACAAAACTAACGAAAATATATGAGTAGTGAATTTATATAAAGAAAGAACTATTTTAACTTATACAGTGTGTACAGAAATATGTGAGTGCAGAATGATGAGACTAATGAAGTGAATATATACAAAAATATATATGTTAGTTTATACCGGGCGTATAGAAATATATGAGCCGCCACAAGGGTATCAAATTTGGAATTTCAATAGTGATTTTTTGTACATAATAATTATAAAGTCTTTGAATGTATCAACTTAAAAATTTAGGATATAGATATTTTTGAATTGGATAAATTTGTTGCCAATTTCAACGTTTATCCGCCATATTTGTGACGTAAATGTGAGCGTAACTTTATGGCCCTAACGTTATCATTTTTTATTATTAAACAATCTTTAAACCTACACTGTTATTGAGAAAAAAAGGTATACTTGTCATTAGTCTTAGAAATTGACCATTTTCTAGATAATAGCTTTTAAGCAATCATTTGCATAGTTCCTTGTACATTATTTTAACGCAGTAGGCACTAATAGTAAGTTAAATTTGATGATAACGTTAGAGTCAAAAAAATAACGCTCACATTTAAGTCACAAATATGGCGAATGTGGAGCCCTCTACAGCTCATATCCAACAACATTTTTTTTTTAAGTTGATACATTCAAAGACAGTGTAGTTATTAAAAATCTCTTTTTAAATTCCACCATATATTATCAACATTTTATTGAGTCATATTTGGCTTAAAGTGTAATCGTACCAAGTCTATGAAGCTGAATTTAGATACAGACAAATGCGTGTTTTAGGATAAGAATGTAATTTACTTAGTACCTTCAACTGACAGCAAAAAACCCAAGCAGAACGGCACATAACTCAAACAATCTCGCCTGAAAGCTTTTTTATTGAGCACCGAGCAACTTTTACCCAGAGATAAACATTTGAAAACGGTGTACAGAACCCATACGGGCTCCTAGATTTGTTCTTGCCCCCCATCAAACCGTCGTAACAGGCCGTATTGAAGACGTTCTCCTTGTATATATGTGCGGTTGCATGCCTTCGCCGGAAATGTGCAACAGTTAAATTATGTAACGCGTGCCAGCGTATCGCCAGAGAACGGGAGTATTCTTGGGCTGATTTATGGGTGGCGAGGATGAATTATTAAGGGAACCCATTGCCGAAAGGGGGAGACACCAAATCAGTTTTCTTTTCCGGAATTCTGGATTTTAACTTACTGTTCAGTCATCCGAACGCTAAATACATAGAAATTGTGTGACTATAAAGCAATTTTATTTGCATCTGTCACATAGTGACTTGATTTGATACTGTTTTCAATGTCGTAATGACTTACATTATCGCACATGAGCTTTTTTAAATTTATTAACGCACGCGAAAATGACACTGTAAATTAATAATAATAATAAACTTTCCGCAGACACAATACAGTGTATAGAACAAGTCACAAGAGATAAGCATAGTAAGTATATCACATTGGCAACAAACAAATGATAAAAAAACAAACTGATATACAGTGGTTTTTAAGCTTTCACGGCCAGTGCTGTAATTTGATACATAGTGATTTTCCGGGTTGTTGTACTGTGACCTCGGTAACTGGTAGCTGCCAAAAACAGAGTTAAAATGCACATCCCTAGTTAGCCGGGACTCTTTTACCTGCCCTTGTTGTTCTCGGGCTAGGCTCTGTGGGGACTCGCTGTCGGTGTCTCTGGGTCCGTCCATATATTGATTTCGGTTCCTATTGTTGGTATTACGACTGTTACGGTTGCAACCGTTCCTCGGATAATGGTGGTCCTGTGAGGAGTTCCGTAGCAATTTACTGTCATGAGCAGAAATTCATCATCGTCCGCATTTATTAAAAATCTGAATAATGCCTCAAATTTTTTTAAATTTGTACTCTTCTGATTTTCTGATACGAGTACTAATTATTATTATTAATTTCGACAGTTGTAGATACAATGTTGTGTATAAACTTTACATGCATACGGAAATAAATTCTATATCCCACGTACTGCGTAAAAAACTATTATCAATACTTTGAGGCTTTATAATAAGTGGTATATTTGTGACAATGAAAGAAATATTCAGTTTCATGCCGTCTTTTGTTTGACGATCAATAACTAAAGTTAAACAAACAAAATTATCAACCGTTCAAGACATTTCGGGTCACGGCTGAATTGCATTTCAATATTTTATTATTATTAAACAACTTGTTGGCGGTTTAAAACTTTCTAATTAATTAGCAACC
This sequence comes from Monochamus saltuarius, assembly GCA_025584915.1. Lineage (NCBI taxonomy): Eukaryota > Metazoa > Arthropoda > Insecta > Coleoptera > Cerambycidae > Monochamus > Monochamus saltuarius. The sequence continues at coordinate 56,473,562 of CM046726.1, forward strand.
TTTAACCGGTGACTCGTAAACAAAGATTTTTAAAACAACTGAAACTGCCACTGTTGTGACATAATCTCTGCGTGGTTAAACATGGAGAGACTAACGACAAAGAATTACGAATAATAAATGGTCTATGGCGGTCCCTTTTAAAGCGATCTTTTTTAGCAATTCACTGTTACAATCGCCTTTAGATTCGGTTTATTCATTTTCAAGCTCTAGAGGAATCTAGTGGTCACGATAATATCCATAATTAGACTAAACTATAAACAACAGGACTGTTTTATGAAAAAAAACGTAGATAACTGAGGAAACAGAACCACTCAACCGTTTTTAGTTGTCTACAAAACGATTATAGTTCATTATTCTAATAATAGTACTCAAACATATTATTAAACGAAAACCCTTGATAGACGGCCATACATTTTTCAAACTATTCGTTTTCGGTCCATCACAGCGACATCAATGCATAACACATCATTAAAATAGTTTTGCTACAAAAATATTCGATCGAGGCCGATATTTAAAAAACTATTGGAAGCGAGCAACTACGAATACTCACAAATGGGTTTGTGTATTAAAAAATAATCAACTGGTTCCTAATCATTACGATGTATGCTTTGCTATTAATATCTGAGAGGTCGCGGACGCCAATTTAAAATTGACTCTAGACTCGGAGAATCGACGATGTGGAAATCCTGAACCTTGCTTAACGCGTAGAATCGGAGTTATAGGCGGATGACCATGCATGTTTTTGGAGGGTACAACGGATAGAAGATAAAAGTATCATAAAGTCAAATTGTATTTTTCTAGAGATGACAATTACTAAGAAAAACATTATCTTCATGTTTATTTATGTTTACATGACATTAAAATATTTATTTTCTCGCATGTTTTCAAATAAATAACTTAAGTAGTACTTGACACAGTAATATCCCAACTAGCAAAATGGAAGTTTAAAAGAAGCGAATTATTTTATAACTATCGAATAGCGTTGTTTAATGAACAATTTGATTTTATAGAGCAAATAATTGTGATAATTTTGTTCCTGAGAACAAATGTTCAGTTCTTTAAAATGTTTACTTTTCGATTCTATAAGTATCGTATAAAGGCATTTAACCACGTTATATGAATTTGAAGCTCCTATAAAATTTATTTTATAGCAATTTATACAATCTTTATAAAATTTATTTTGCTAGTTAGGATGTTTGTCTGTCTCTACTTCCAATTTCCTAACTCATTTAGAATCCTATTTCAATTGAAAACCGCTCGGAACCTCATTAGAATCCCATTTAAATGCAATTGGAATCACTTAGAATTTTTAGGGAATCCCACAATGGATTTAAAATGGATATTTGTCAAAATATTTTAATAATGTATCTACATCGTCTGCATGAAATAACCTTCATTATTAATAATTTGTATCAATTACACGATACAATTACTTTCTCCAGTCGCACTTACAGCTAGCAATAAATCCTCTAAAGGAAAAAACTTGGTTCGAATCAATTACAACACTCCAAATAATTACTTTTTGTGCCACCTCTTCCGGAAAAAGACGGTGTAATTAATTGAATACAATTTATCAAAGCCCGGTTGCTTATCGGTAGAACTTTTTTCGTTTCCAATTTCGTGTCTACTCCGTCCACATTTAATATTTAACGGGCACGAAGTGTACATAAACGTATATTACATGTGCCAAGGCCAGAGAAGGAGTACCTGGCGACCGAGGACATGAAACTCAATCGATAATCCATCAACTAATACCAAAATATACAAATAAATTATATATATAAATGTCTCATTAATTTTAATCACGTATTCGGAAGCCCTAATAAAGGCGGAAGATTGAAAAAAATACTCAAGCTTTTAAAGAGAAGAAAAACAACCCACACTCCCGGCAACACGGCGCTGCTAGTGCGCGACAAATTTTTTGATGACGAAACCATCTAGCGTTCGAGCGTTGAAGGGAAACATATACAGGGTGAACCTTAAATAAGTACAAATATTTTAACCAGCAGTATAGGTCTGTGTGTAGAACACATAATTAATAGTTTTTTTACAAAAAAATCAGAAATAAAAAAGTGAAATTTTAAATAAATTTCGTAATTTTTCAGCAGAAAACTTGTTGAGGACCGCTGGCCTAGACAGACCCTTTCATACTTTTATGAGTCATAGTGCTGCAGACTGAACGTGTGGTTCACAGTGTTGCCAGTGTTACACAAATGTCTTTGCTTCAGGGAAGTTTTAAAACCTTGTCCTCATAGACGCAAAATTTGCGAATATTCGCTCGAATTATTTGATGGTGGGAAAAAATGTCAACTTTTAGCGAATTTCGTCAACTGTAACATTTTATATTATTTTTATTATCAAACTGTCATTTACTGTCATGACAGATTATCGGAAGCCCAAGTCAAACTTGCTAACCCCACATAATGATGAAAATAGCAATAATATTGTTTTGCGAAATTTGCTAAAAGTTGACACTTTTCCATTTTAAAATATTAGTCTAAGAGCCAGTGGCCGGCAACCTATAAGTAAATGATTATACCTGAAATTTTGCACAGTGAGTCTTTTATACCTATCATTCATGATGTGGAGACTCGCTAAGCCCGGCGAGGCCGACTCAAGAGTTACTCAGGTGCGAGAAGTATGAAAATGTAATCAACTTCGTTATTAAATTAACAAAGCTGCCGTTTGAAAATTTTAAAATATACAATTATTATTATATAAAAATAACAAAGGCAGACGATTACCGTGCTTCTAAGATCATGGCAGACACTTGTGGAATTGGCAAAAATTATAAATTTAAAAAGTATTTGATTAAATCTAATTTTTGACGTTAAAGAACTGTAAGAAATGTCAAGCATTGTTATCGACACCACCAAATCTCAGAACCTGTACCAGAAATAGAGGTTATTTGTTACTTATATCATTTTAATATAAAAGCTGCTAAATATAATAAATAATAAAAATAAATGCCTAATTTGTCAGATCTGAAATTTTAAAATTTTCAAACAGCAGCTTTGTTAATTTAATAACGAAGATGGTTAAATTTTCATACCTCTCGCACCTGAGTAACAGTTGGGTCGGCCTCGCCGGGCTTAGCGAGTCATCACCTCATGAATGATAGGTATAAGAGACTCACTGTGCAAAATTTCAGGTATAATCATTTACTTATAGGTTGCCGGCCACTGGCTCTTAGACTATATTTATAAAGGAGGAGATATGGCAACCTCGCAACAAATCATATGTTTCAATAGGTTGGTTATGAGAAATCTGCCAGCGGTCCTCAAATTGGGGGTATTTTTAATTAATCGATTAAATCGATTTATTTTCACCTAAGGAATCTGTGGTCTCATTTTTGCTACTTCATTAAAACAATTCGTATATTAAAATAATCTCTCGGCTTCTTAGTCCATCCAAAATCCCTAAAACCATTTTGTTTGGTATCTGAAGTATATCTGTTCTGTATCATGTTAAATTAAACATAAAACATAATTTCACGCGACTCACGACGTCATACAAGACTGCATTTAGTATAAATCAGGTCAATAAAAATAATCTATTCTACTTGACACGAAATCATAACCTTAACTTTCTATGGAACGCTGCAATGAATAAACAAGAGGCCGCGTAAAGTTTTGCCGATCTTTTGTTCTGTTTGGTAATTTAACAGCGACTGTGGCGAAGGTGCGCCTCGTTTTATTTTCCAAAGTATAGAATTACTGAAACTGAACCCAGCCGATCCCGAGACATGGTAGTTTACACATTCGGTAGATCGTTTAGCTGCTGCTAACTTTAACAAAACAGTTTTATAGTACTACAATGTACAGAACATGAAAGCTATTACGGAATACATAAGATTGGAAAGTAGAATATTGTAGAATAATGGTTTTGAATTTAGTAAGTCAAATGCTCTTAAAACTTTGTGCAGGATAAGTATACAATTTAAATTATACCTAAAAATGGACCGTTTCCTTCCGCATTTGCTGGAATATATTCCTGGTCTACTTTCAGAATGATTGCAGAAACAAAAACACATTCGTTGTTTTGGTCTTGCCAACTATTTAAAAGAGCCAAGCTACATTATTCTTTGTGCACGGGAACTCGTTTTTTTTGAGATAAGACAACACCGCGGATACGCTACAACTACTAGTGTGTACGTATGCCAAAAGACTAAGAATGTGGCATATTCGTCAAATTGTAGTTAAATAATTGCAAACCCTAAAGAACGAATATGGTACATTCATTGGAGGCAAACAGGCATTGGAGCAAAACATAAATATCTACTCCATTTCAACTTTTGTTGATAACTTTCATGGCTTTTTTATATATTTTTAGGTATTAACATTATTGTGTGAAACCAACTACTCTGCGAACTAAAGCCCCGACCAGTGTTGAATTACACCCACAATATCTACCCATATATTCTATATTATTAGCTTTTGTAACATTTTTTACTGTATTAGAAAGGTATTTTAGACTAATATAAATCAAATGAATATTGATTATAAGTACATCAAAGAGCGTACATATGACTTCATTGATAGGCATTGTAAGAGATTTGATTTATATTAGCTTAAAATACCTTTCTAATACAGTAAAAAAACTTTCATGGTTAACAATGTACCTATGTACATAGACGAAATACAGAAATATTGCACAATCGTGATTTTGGCATTGGCGTGACGATATGAGAAACCATAATCTATGTCGACGTATTCCATAAAGGGCGCTACATTCGCCAATTTGTGACGAAAATGTAAGCGTAACTTTTTTGGCCCTAACGTTATCATGTTTTTTATTTAAAAAATTTAGTCTTATGCCGAGAATTTTGGCGTCTACTACGGTAAAATATTGTACAATGAACTATGCAGCTGATTGTTGGAAAGCTATTTTTTCGAAAATTTCCAATTTTTGAGACTGACGACAAGTATAGCTTTTTTTCTTAAAAACAATGAGACTGACGACAAGTATAGCTTTTTTCCTTAAAAACAATGTAGGTTAAGATGTTTTAATAAAAAACGTGACGTTAGGATAAAAAAATTACGTTCACATTTATGCCACAAATATGGCGGATAAAAAAGACTTCGTAAACTCCTCACCCCTTAGGAAATACAACCCCTTAAATTTTCCAGAAAAAATATAGAATAGCGGCTACACAAATGCTCTAGTAATACATGTGCAATACCTCAACAATTTTTTCAAAATTTGTACCCCTTGGAGGGAGTTGAAACAAGCATCTCCCAAGCTTTTTTGCTACATCTTATTTGTTTGACAATTTGACAATAACTATATCTTTCTTGGTTTTCAAATTACAGCCACTATTCCATATTTTTTGGAAACTTCAAAGGACTGTATCTCCTCTATGAGGTGAACATTTAACAAATGTCATTGTCATGTAAAACATTGTTTTTAGCTCTAGATTCATAACACTCTATATAGATATTATAGGCAGAAACTCTATCAAGCTATTTTTTTCAACAAATATCACGGCGAAATTCAACATGAAACACTATCCTTGAGCAATTCTAATTAGGTATAAATTAATTACACATTTCGTTAAACTGCTACACGTTTCAAAAGCACTTCAGAATATTCCGAACCTACGAGTGGAAAAATAGGCTTTTACCCAAAATAAATACTTCCTCCTTCCATCTGTTTATCTATACGTTTTAATATGCAGGACGGATTTCATGCTAATTAATTCCGCAAAATCATAAATGTAATCCGGTCAAAGTGGAGCGCGCATTTTTTCCCAAATTCAATGTTATTGTATATATAACGTGAACTAATCCCAACTCCGGTTAATGTTAATAGATCGATACGTATTTACCCGCCTATTCATTAAACTGATTTTGCAAAGGTTATTACGGCAACGCATTAGGTACCTATTAAAGCAATCCAAATATTCGTTTTTGTTTACCGATGTAAAAGGACGCAGGTTACAGTTTACATGTTTATCCAACCACATGCGATTCATCCGTCACAGGGAATTATTAAAATAAACTGCATCGCATCGACTGAAACAATTTCAGTTTTCAAATTAACGCATTACAGTACATTAGGGCCATATTGGACGGCACGTTGCAACGTTCGACGCTGTGCGAATAAAGTGGTTTACATCATATAGGTACATCGTTTCCGGTCTATAGATCTCTAAAGCCATCCCCTGCAACATGTACAGTAAGTACATTTAATATATGCAACAACTACTCTAAAATAGGGTAAAGGTGAATGAGTAGGAATTGGCATTGCGTGATGCGAAATTTTGAAATTGCATTAAAATTTCCCTTTGTTTCAGTGACAGTCTAGACATGATTTGTAAAAGAACCGCGTGTTACACAAAGAGGATGTAGTTCATTCCAGTATATTATATAAAATGTGTATTTAATCCAATTAAAATGCCTAGCCCACTTACTTGTCAATTAGTGCAGTATATTTTTTCAGCACGCTTTCGCAAACTTTATTACTTTACTTTTACTGCAATGAAAGGTAAAGTGATATCTCACAATCCGCTGATTAGCATTTTTAGACGGAATATTCATTCATAAAGAACCACTGCCTAAATCAGATCGAGTGAAGTTTGTTTTATACGATTAGGACTAGGGACAAAAGTGACAAATTTTACTCAAATTCGAGTTTTGCGATACTATTCAGCCAGTGATTTTTACTTTATTCTGCATGGGCAATAAAAAAAGTAAATGGAAAAGGCAGACAAACACATGATCGATGAAATGGGTACTAGTAACAATGTCAAACAGACAAATCACTGTCAAATTAGGGAATTTGAAACATTCACTCAGATTTAGATACAATGTATTACGAGTTTTTTTTTTGAGAAAATTTATAATTTATACTTTATAAATACCTATTCAATATTAAGGGGCCACGTTAGATGGAACCATACAAACTAGTACCGTCTACAGAAATCATAAAAAGGTACCGAGAACAGTTAACTTATGAAGAAAATAGTAGTCGGGTAATATTGTAGTAACTTAGCTTTTATGGGTATGGGTATGGGTTTCATGATGGTTTCAATTGTACGCTGGTATTAAAATCCAGTACTACCAACAGAGTATATTAAGTTTTCCCTAAATGGATGTTCTCCAAGCTCCTCCATAGTCTGACTATTTTTAAGAGCCCGATGAAAAAGCTTTTGGGCTTCTGTATATTTTCTGTACAGTTAAGCGCCTCGTATCTCTCATCGTCTGATTCTACTTGCACGTAAGCTGTTACTTTTCACTTTCTTTGTTCCAAATTTACAGTTTCAGAAACATATGTTCACTAACAACAATTATTTACATTTAATAACATGTAAAGGTAGCTGTCTTCTCTTGCATTAAGGAAATGGAAGTTATAAACTTGTAATGGAACACTGCTCAAACTACCCTGCCAAAAGACCTGTTTCCGTTGAAACTTTATGAATTAAAATAATTAAAGTTTTTACGAAAACTAGTTAAAAATTCTTAGAATTCCCAAGTTTTATTATAAGTAAAAGAGAGTATAAAAACAAGACGTGAAATATTAAATATATTGTTTTTAAAATGGGGTTCTCTAAAATTCGAGTTATTAAAGTAGAATTATAAAATTTTCAATTAGTTCTTGATGATACATAATTCAGTAAATTAGATACGAAACGAGAAAATCAAAATTTTAAAAAAAAATCGACCAATTTTGTGGAGATTATAAAAGAGATGTCTTAAGATCGCCGCATCTCCCGCCGTAAAATGATAAAATTTGTGATGTTTTTTAGTTACAGAAATCTCGAAACATAAGACACGTAGAGCAAAAGTAATATCAAAACCAAAATTATTGATGTTTTGTTTATCGCTTTTTACTATTTAAATTTTCAAATAACATAAAAACTTTTAAAATGCATTTGTATGACACATATTATTTTGTTATTCTAACCCCACATTTTAACAATTATTTTCACATACTTATGAATAAATGTGGACAATCTTATATGCAGAACTATGTAAGTTTATGTTATAACAATATTTACATCTAGTTAAATTTAAAAAAGGCGTATTTTGAAAGATTTCTGCACTTAAAAATTTATTGGATAGACCGCTTTCAGTCGTTATACAGTGTGGAAGAAAAGTATGGAATAAATTCATTATTTCTAAAACAACAAAATTTCATAAAATTTCCTCGAACACGTCGATTTTGCTTTTTAAAGACTCTTTTTTCTATACCAACGCATTTCCGACGTTCATTTGTTTTCGCGTGATGACGTCATCGGATATTTTTTTAAATAGAACCCCTATATTTTTCATTGGATTCTTGTGGAGCTTAACTCTGAATTCAAATATGTATAATTTCAACACTTTATTTCTTCATTTTTCAGAGAAAAAATAACCGATCCAAAAATGTGAATATTGCCATTTGTGTCTGTAATGGGCTGGTTGAGAGTAAAATATATCTAGTGAATTCATCGGCAGTATCACAAAATAAGGACTCTTTATTTTTAAAACAATTTAACAATAAGCAACTAATTAATTAATAATTAAATTCTGGTTGCCTCAATCGTATTTGACCCCCTAATTTATTATTTTGTTTTATTAGATTATATGTTGGAATATTACATCTTTTGGTAGCAAAAACAACAAATTAAATCAAGTCACCTCAGAAACTCTGGCAGCTAAACAAAATCTAATCGATACTGACATCTGTCAACTGCAGCGTTTATTTGATTGTAACAAATTGATTTTATTGGATCAGTTATTTTTTTCTCGGAGGAAGTTGAAGGAATAAAGTATTGAAATTATACATTTTTGGATTCAGCAAGTTAAGCTCTACAAGAATCCGATGAAAAAATATAGGGGTTCAATTTAAAAAAATATCCGATGACGTCATCACGCGAAAACAAATGAACATCGGAAATGCGTTGGTATAGAAAAACATCTTTTTAAAAAGCAAAATCGACGTGTCCGAGGAAATTTCATGAAACTTCGTTGTTTTAGAAATAATGAATTTATTCCATACTTTTCTTCCACACTGTATATTCGTTTTACTTCGGTACCTTTGAATATTCGCAAGTAGCATGAGATAACCTGCCTGTTATTTGCTACTCTATATTATTCAGTTCTTAAATGTCTAACATTACTTGTATTTGTAAAAAACCATGTTTCAAGAATACGGCGCCCTTAAGCATATATATCCAGAAAAGTTTTCATAATTTGGTATTTGTTTGTTTTTGTTTTATGAAAGAAAGAATTTTAGTTTTCAGAAAAAATATAGTTTATAAAATTCTATAGAAAAGGAGTTCTTGCTTTTTCATAGAGTAAAGGGTGAGTCAAGATCTGATTTTAAGAAAAAATCATCTTTTACTCTAACACGGTTGAACATGCAATAAAACGTCTAGAAACTTTTTTTGTGTAATTTTATAAACTACAGTTTACTCTCTTCCATTCCCTGAAAATGAAAAATCGACTGCTCCCATTATGGCATATTTCAGGATACACCGAAATAAAGGCCTCCACAGAAAATCCAACTTGGAATTTTTCCGATGACAAAGTCTAATTTTACTGGGTTATTAGGAAGAATGCGAAAGTGTAAGTAAAAACAGAAGGGACAAAGAGGCGTTCTACTGCCTACAGGGCCCTAGTCATGATTCCGTTTTGGGTGCTTTATTTCGGCGGCGGGGCCAGAGGTCGAATGCGCCCCGTCAGATTATTATGATACATGGATCTGGGCCATTGTGTTACACGAAAAAATACAGAAAGCCCGCCGCCATACATCACGCGGAGTAATGAGGCATAAGTTTACATTTTAGATACAGCTTTTATTCCGTTTAACACTAAGGCCGAAATGAAAAAACCCTGGTCGGGATAAGACGGTGATTTACGAAATCGTTTGTTTGTACGGGAATATATATCACTTATTATGATTAAACATAGGGGAGAGAACGGAGGCAGCAACCGCATAAGCCTCAAAAATATCGCAAACATGAAACAAACTGGCTTTTCAATTCAAAATTAATGAGCATAAAGTGAAGTTGATGCAAAAATTCACAAGAAAATATAAATAATTTATAGACAAATTACAAAAAAAAATACATACATTTTACTCATATATCATCCAACATGAAAGCCAAATTGAATAGCAGCATTCACTTACCTGAAAAAAAAGATTAAAATTAACATAATAATAAATATAATAGAATCGTTTTTGGCGAAGTAGGCAATACAACGTTGGTGAAACCCGACATACACCTCTGAGCCCTTTCCACTTGTTTGTAATATACCTAAATCATGCTCAAGTACGCCCCTTAATAAGGTTCGACTAACGTTACGGAGAAATTACTTGCACTAGAGAAGGATGGCCAATAAAATGTATTTCTTGTCAAAAACAGAAGGTTGAACAGGGCCCAACTTGGAATGTGTTGATCATTCTATTGCGTTGTGTTGATTCTTCTGTTGTGGTGTGTTTGTGATACAGTGTTAACGGAATTTTAAAATGGCTCATCGTGGAGTTTTGAACGAGCAAAGTAGGAAACTTGTGTTAAATGTTTTGAAGCTTTTCTATCATTGATTATGGGAAAATTTCTCAGCCGACCCTGGCAATTTACATCCAGAAGTAATTGAGTACCGACATACCTGCACCACTCTAATGTTTCCACCGCACGCGCATTATTAAAAAAGTCCTTCCTAGCATAATTTGAGCTGGCCCGCCAGCTACCACTCTGTTACCTGTCGTAAGCAGGGATAAGTTGAAATGAAATAAATGTTGTACTTTAGATATAGTTTCCAGTTTGGTACAACACTACAATCAGACGAACTAACTCAAAATTTCACTAACACAATCAGATGTGGACCAACTGTGTTGATTTTGGGTCAAAAACGTTTTTCAAATGTGGTTCGCATTCTATGCATGATATTTTTTCTAAATATCGCATCAAACATTAACCATAATTAAACTGATACTCAAATTAAAACTGTATCAATGACAATAATTATGGGAAAATCCCATAACGAGTATTCAAGTGTGAACTAATAATACACTTTGAATAATATATTTCTTCTGCTGACATACGAGACATCATAATTTTCTCGTTATTTAATAAAATTTATAGCCATCTGATTACTAATCTCAGCTACATTAGAGCTCAGATTAACCGGCAACTTTATATACTCATGCAGGACACGGAAAATGTCCATATATAAAATGGTGACGGCCCACACTGAACGAAATACCAGTGAAACAGTTACTACTAAGTTTTAAATGAAAAAAATGCAAATAATAATAATAGTAACAATATATATTCCAAATATAGCAAATCATATAAATTCATTGTTGTGGTAACTGTTGGTGTATTGTAGTAATGAGATTATTGTAAATTTTAATATAATAATACAGTGTGTTTCACTTTGATACTTGAAAAATCAGTATTTTTTAATGGAACATCCGATTCAATTTTTTCATTTTTAAAATATATTGCACTTAGAAACCTCTACACAGTGATGTGCATTTTTTTTATTTAGGCCCTTTGCATAGCCTACTGTGGTATTAAATGTAAAAAAATTTAAAATGCGTCTAAAGTGCAAAACAATAATATGTATAAAGACACAATTTATTTACTACAAATTAAATTAAAGTAGTGTGAGTAGGTGTTCGTGTACACAAATGAAAAGCTATAATTATAATAAGCTGTAGCATATAGATCTACAATTAATTGTATAGTGATTTCAAAGTACCCTTAATCGAATCTCTGCTGTCAAAAAAAACACTGTTATTAATTGAATAATGGAGGATTATTATATCAGAGAACAGGTACATTAAAAAATGTATTAAGCTTCATTAAAATTTATAGTATCTTTGGGAGAGATTGTAATAATATCACTTTCCTGTAACCCCAATCTACAATCAAACTGAATAAAATTGTTTTATCAATTTGTACGGCTATTATATTAGAAGTAGATATGTATGTTGTTGTTTATAGAGCGTTTCAAGATATAAGTACAGAAGCAAGGCATCCATCATAGTAAAGTGCATTCTTTACAATACGCTTGCACAGCCTGTGCTGGAACAAAATCTAGGATAGTTCGGGTATATACACATCAATTCCACTGCACCCAGATACACATAATAGTGAATAAATGAATAAAATTATAGTAAATACAGAAATGTATTAAACTGGATTTAACCAATCCGGAAACATTGGGAATGCTTCCAATAATGTAGATGGCTTCGGGTGTATTTACCATGCAAATTTAAAATTGTTGGCCGGGCTATTTTTTATGTTCCCGGATAAACAAAAAAAAACTGCAGGCGCAGGCAAATTCAGCTTCGGGTACTTCAATTCGTTAAATTTATAAAGCGCTTCCGGTCTGATTTTTTTATTGGGCCAACCATCACTAAGTTATATAACTATAATTTCTATAAAATTTAACGATGCATTATCAAATACAAAAGATTAATTTTCGCGTTTAAATTCGATTGTTAGATCATTCGTTTAGACAGGTCCTAAAGTAGAACCTTGAGACACACTTTGAAGTTATTTTAAAAACGAATGGGTCAGAGCAGATCACGTACAGCAGAATTTGAAGGGTACGAAGATACTTAAAAGAAACTAGTGCGGTTAAGGGGAAATCCACTTACCGTGGATAACTAACCAGCCTTTCCAAACTTCTAATCTATGGTAATTACGAGAAAAACTATTCGATTTTCCGCTTCGACGACGTTTCATGTCAATAATTCCGACGGAATGGAGAACAATAACTAGAATTCTAGTTCTTTTAGTCCATTCGGTCCGACGAGGCTTTTCTTGGTTTTCATTACCACCAGCATTACGTTCATTACCGAATTCATTAAGTTCTTCGTCGTGCTCGGACCTTTTAACGCGCGAGGCCTGCGCGACGTGATGTAAAAACAAACGACGCATGACATTACGGGAAGGTCTAGATCTGCAGCGTTAATGATTACAAAAAAAGCTAGCTGCGGAGAACAAAGGAAACGTGGTCAAAAGTTCACGAGCAGACGGCTGAAACGCGGTTAGATGAAATAATACAGTCGTGTGAAGGTCTTCGCGGTATCAGTTCTAGTTGGCTGTGCTCGGGTTCTCACGAGATATGATTGTCACTTCTTGTATGACAATTGCAAGTCGCATACACAACACTCATTGTTTTAGTACTGTAGCGCTGTAACATTTTTTGACAATTTCGAGGCGTTAGATAATAAAAATTATAGACTTATTTCCAAATTTGTATTATCAATTACCCAAGGTCGAAAATAATAGAGAGTGACTAATTCATAGAGATGAGTACGGAAGGTTAGGGTTGCATGATTAACTAAGCGTACCACTTGAGAAGGGTTCAAAGCACACAAAATTATCAAAAATAAGTTCGCGTTGACTGAACCTAGCACATTAATAGTTTACTTCAAATATCCCCCTGTGCCATTACACATATTAGAATGCCTTCCGTTGGACGGTGATGGTCCACCATCACCCACTTGTACCTACCTGGTGCGCACTCTGCAAATATCACACTTAAGCGCGAAATTCATGGATTTTTGCACGAATTTAGGGACTTCTGTTTTAATTATTTATGGCGTTAGAATCTCAGCTTTTGCAAAACAGTACAAATATTATTACTACTTTCATTATTATGCGGTGTTAATAAGTTTCTTTTAAGCTTCTGACAATTTACCATAACAGTTTCATTATTAGAATGATAGAAAATGTTATATATTCCTCACTTGTTAAATTAGGGCTTTTACGATTCTGATAATACGTTGCAGAACTTGAATTATTCTCCATTCTCAAGAACACAAAATCGTTAATAAATTGATTACATTCATAACTAAATTAGAGGAAAGATATACGTATCCAAAATTTTATCCGCCGGAAAAATGTACCCACCCATGACAGCGCTGCAAAAGGAATAGGTGGATCTGTCAATTAACACACATATTTGATGCAGCAGAAGCAAGCTGTGTAATTTGTGTTGACCGTAAATTGTGAGCGGGTTTATAACATGACTCACTCTCTAGATTTTTTGCGGTTGGGTATATTGGAATTTCCCTAAATTATACTACAGGACAAATAAACAAAACCGAATGGCAAATGGAAATGACATATGTGTACGTTTCATAAACTTGGAGCGATATTCGACAAAGTATCCACCCTGACGGTTCAGTGAGAGGCGATTGGGAAGTATCGGCGGACAAAAGCGAGTCAAAAGAGAGACAATTGAACGCTGGATTATTCGATTTAACTTGTGTACTTCTGTATCCGTGCAATTTACTCGAGATATCAGTTCGGAATCATAATTTAATATTTTCGTTGTCGCATTCGCGTCTGGCTCGTTTTAAACTGAGTGGGAGAGAAACGTCAGGATAGCACTCTGGGAAGGTGATGAAATTCTTAATTGATATGGATTAGTTGAAATAAAATATAATTCCATAAGCTAAGAAAACAAATAAAGACAAAGAAACGCTCGCACAGAACAATGTTCTAAGTTAAACTGTACCGACAATATCGCAAATAAATATATATATGTTTCTTTAATGGGGTTTGGCAATTCAGTGGTTAAACATAATGTTATGACGAAAATGAAATGACGAAATTACGTGAGGTTTGCTTAATAAGCGTATGTCCTAAAACCACTCATTTTTGAGATATAACATAATTTTAAATAAATCAAATTTTGTATGTAATTTTTTTAAGAAACAACATAACTATTTGATTCAAATTTGACAAATATAACTTTTTGGTGGTGGTGAAAACGCTGGTGTTACTAGTTTTTTTGTACAAAGTAGAGGGCGTTAGTTGCTGGCATTTTCGTTGACATTTTATTTTCTAACTTTTTTTTAAGTTACGTTTTACCCATTCTATTTTATCACTGGTGATATTATGTAAAATTTCATTTTACGCATATGTGTCATACTCCGAAGTCTTTCATTTATGTATAGAAGTGTATAACAGAAATTACAGTAAATTGTTTATTTCCTGATTTGAATAGTAATTTGTTCAAATTTAATTATGTTTTAAATTCTACTCTGTTTTTAGGCGCTACTACATAATAATAACACAGGTCCACAAAAAAAAAGTGACGTGTCCTAAGGGTCCAATTATATTCTATGTATTTTTTCCTGCTGAACACGAATCTGAAGTCAAAATGGGAGGGTCTCACAGCAAATTTTAGAGAAAACCCATAAAAACGATAAAAATCACATCAAAAGTTTACACAGGTTGAAAAAAACAAGTCATGTGTGCTGAGCTGGCTTTATAAGTAAGAACATGTTAATTTCCAAGCAGATCTGAAATTCGCACCTTGGCCCTCCGCAGGATGAACCCAGCACGGTCCTGGCAGAAGTTCTAGCAAAAAGGATATCTTATCCTTAGATTAAAAGAGGCTCTAGTGACGCGGAGACGAGCCCCAATCTAATATCCGGTATAAGTATTTCTCGGGCTCTCCCGCCAGCAGTTCTGCCGGACTTTTATAAAGTGTAATAACTAAGTTCGAGAACTCTGTGCTAGAAGGAGAACGTGTTATTTGATGATGCCGTTAGAAATTGTTTATTGGATTCATGATTTTCTCTTGATGTTCCGGCAACAAAGGCAGCGCAGAGGCGCCGACGCCTTACACGATGTTCCCCTTTATTTGGCAATACCCCGATCTTTAGAACTCAATAAAAGGGGCCCCGCGGCCGCCAAACGTGTGGCGTGTTTCGAATCCGATTTTTGGGCCGCCGAATATAGCCGTCTACCGATAAAACAGTACACGGGCACTATCTAAGTTTAGAGAAGAAGATTACAAAACACTTCCAGTCACCTAACAGTCTTGGGGAAATATTTATAACACTTGAAAAACCAAATTTATCACCCAACAAACTTCTGACACATTGAAAATATGCCAGTCATGATTTGTGTATATGCTAAATTACAATAACCGTGTCGCAAGTAGAAGATGTTTTCAATTGTCGACTTTTTATCAGATTAGATGAAACAGATGAATTTCGTCTTATTAGTCCATTGAAAAGTTACATTTGGGGTTGCATTTTTTAGAAGACCCAATTTTATTGTTTAGATGTGAGGTGGGGGTCAAAAAAAGCTTAACTTGAAATTTGTGGGGTCACAACCCTCCAACTTCGGCCGCCATCTTGGAAAAAAGGGGTTAAATTGTTTTTAGCATTTATAAGGTAAACTATTGGTCATACAAAAAATTTTTAAAAACATTTTTTATTGCAAAAATGATTTTGAAGAATCAAAACCTTCACAGATGGATAAAAAATGAAGGAGGGTGCAGGATGTGGGATTTATTTTCGATATCAATGGGCAATGGAGGCATGCTACCGTGACACTAACGAAATTAGCAGGTATATCCATAGTCGCTAAAGAAACTGTCCGTGGACAAACAACTGGCAAAACCATTAGAATCTACACAGATAGTTGACAATCACTACTGATCTTAAGTAATCATAAGATAACAACTAGATCAGCATGGGAATGACATCAGGCGCTGGTAGTGGCCTCAACCAACAACAGCGTATCTGTATGCTGGGCAAAGGGACACGACCGGTGCAATGGCAATAAAGTAGCTGAGAAGCTGGCTAGGAGTGCACCGGGTCTCAATAGTTCCTAGAGTACTCCTGCAGGGATACAGCCAAAAAGTACCTGGCTATGTCTAAGACAAATCTTCACCCGGTGACAGGTATTCAAACTAGACACTGTTGCCTAAGGGAGCACATGAAGAAGTGTGAAACACCTCTTTGTGTGAGTTGCGAAGCCGAGACAATACTCCATGAGCTCTGTGAATGAGTTACCATCTCGTCAATAAGAGAATCCATGTTGGAAGAACGATGACCTTCTATGACCTATATTATAGAGATCCCCCTAAACAACGTCACTACATTTTTCTCCTTATTAGGTTGGTTGGCGGCTCAGGTGGATTGATCTCCTAATGGGAGGAGGTACAAGGGGTCCAATGGGGCCTAAGTGTTGTAGCATTTCTGCTTCCCTCCCCACAACTCTAGATTTGGACTAAGACAATATGGCTCACACGGTATATTTTAATATATAGAATCTACGGTACCCTGTATATTTGTATACTCTTCTGATTTCTGACTGAACAATTATCAAGTACATGTTAACCCATTCGAACCGTATACGCTCATTGTTTCTGTTTATGGCAAACGGTCCTTTCATACATCATCCGTCCTTGCGCTGCGTTATTCGGTGAATTCCTTCGAGCCATCGGCTCAATCAAGAGGACGGAAAGGGCGGCTCGGCCCCGCCATCCCACCAATACGTACGCCAAGATATTCAGGAAGCCGAGTTAAATAGTAGAAACTTGCCAGAGATAACCGCGGTCACGGAAACGGGGGTACCCTGATATTGATTGACAGTTCTATCTACGGCGCGAGAGAGTACATTACATGGAACTCTGGAACTATGTGGGCCTGCACGACAGCCGGGGCACGCCTAAATGGCCATTGGCGGTTCCCGTTGACGTTTAAAAGAGGGCGAACGCGCTATTTATTCGGTTCTCTGGGCACGTTCTACTACCAATTAATTTATTTATTATAATAAATTTAGATTTAGATTTAGAACAAATAGAGGAAAACAACATTCCTAATTTGAAACCCAAAATTATCTTTACAATATGGGTATCTGATTCACTAGTTATCTAAAAAAATTTGGGAATAGATGCGTTATGAGAAATGTAGTCAATATCGTAAAAAATATATAAAATCCTTATCGTTTTTTCGAGGAAAAAATTATTGAAGTTGTCTTTTCAACCTTCATATCGCTGGGCTACTGTAGTCTCCAACCAGGCGAGTCCGAATATTTAAATCCGATTACATATAGTAGGTATTAACGCTTTTGTGATGCGAGTACGAGAATTTACATTACTTTTTCAAGTGTCAAAAATGGATTACGTGTATAGCAATTCGGAGTTGATGGATATCGTTTAATTTATGGTGAAGTGAAAATGCTTTAGCAGAACGATTTTCCGGTAAATATGTGCCAAATGCAGCTAATTTTACCGCGGTGT
The DNA here is from genome assembly GCA_025584915.1 of Monochamus saltuarius. NCBI lineage: Eukaryota > Metazoa > Arthropoda > Insecta > Coleoptera > Cerambycidae > Monochamus > Monochamus saltuarius. The sequence continues at coordinate 56,491,558 of CM046726.1, forward strand.
GCATTGAGTGCAAGTGTAGGCAACGCGAGCGTGAGATGGGAAATTTGAAACCGAATCGTGGAATAGATGGAGGTCCAGAGCGTATTGCAGCAGTGTGACGTATCATAGACGAGGCTCACTACCAAAGGATTGGATGAGGACTGGTACCATGGCCGCCACGATCTCCTGACTTTAAATTATTTGGACTTCTCTTTGTGGAGATATACAGGCTGTATCACACAAGAGGGCCACTCTCATGTATCTCGCTTAATATGCGAGACACGTCAAAAATCTTTAATTGTTTTTTGTTGCATTTTTGGAGGCCTTTATGCTCGTAAAAACAAATTTGAGATCCATGGCCAAATTTATGAGTAATAACAAAAAAACCTGTAAAGTGCCCAAACTTTAAGGCTGTCTAACTTTTTTATTGTAAGGGATAGAGAAAACTTATTGGTAATAAATTTTTATTGCAAAATTGATACCTTTCACCTGATATAAACAGATTTTTGAAATATGGTATGTGGTTTGCTGCGCCCTCTAGGCGGATACATTTTTTTTTTATTGAAGCAGGTTATGGCCACAAAAAATTGCCTGTTTTTTCGTCTTTCATGCAATATACTACACTTATCTTTCGTATTTATTACATTTTTTCAATTTTAGTTAAAAAAAATGTACCTAAATATTTTCGTGTTGCTCAAGATAATGTAGAACCTGTTTTAAACACGCCAATTGCTAAAAAATAATAAACAGAATGTACTTTTTTATGCAAAATACAGATTTTCTTATAATATTATTTTATTACATTGTCTGTGTCAAAATAATTTTAAAGACCCAGTTGCTTCTAATGTGAAAACCAATAAAATAATATTATAAGAAAATCTGTATTTTGCATAAAAAAGTACATTCTGTTTATTATTATTTTGCAGTTGGCGTGTTTAAAACAGGTTCTACATTATCTTGATCAACACGAAAATATTTTTTTTTAACTAAAATTGAAAAAAATGTAATAAATACAAAAGATAAGGTAGGATATTGCATGAAAGACGAAAAAACAGGCAATTTTTTGTGGCCATAGCCTGCTTCAATAAAAAAAATTTTATCCGCCTAGAGGGCGCAGCGAACCACATACTTTATTTCAAAAATCTGTTTATATCAGGTGGAAGCTATCAATTTTGTAATAAAAATTTATTACCAATAAGTTTTCTCATCTCTTAAAATAAAAAAGTTAGACAGCCTTAAGCCCGCATTTCACTGAGGCTGGTCCAGCCAAGCTAGTGCAGCCCGGCTGGTCCAGCCAAATTTGAAATGTAGTATAGCAAATGGTCATACACTCACACAGGCTGGTACACGATGAGCTTGCTTTCGAGCTCAGGCGGCACAAGCCATGTTTGTAATAATTTACATTTTCAAGCGGGACCAGCTATGCGGGATCCTATATAGACCAATTAGATTTCTGCTTTTATACCACGTGAGTATCTACGTCGCTGTACAATCTCAGTCACCAGTAGACCAGGACCAGCCTGGCTGGACCAGCCTGGCTGGACCAGCCTCAATGAAATGCGGGCTTTAAAGTTTGGGCACTTAACAGGTTTTTTTTGTTATTACTCATAAAGTTGGCCATGGATCTCAAATTTGTTTTACGAGCATAAAGGCCTCCAAAAATGCAACAAAAAACAATTAAAGATTTTTGACGTGTCTCGCATATTAAGCGAGATACATGAGAGTGGCCCTCTTATGTGATACAGCCTGTATATGAAAATGAAAATAAGATTTTATTTTAAAAACACTCGTTGACCTTTAAATGACTTTGGAAAAGAGGGTCAACGGTAAATCTAAGGTCAGATATCGTTGACTACAATTTTTGTAGAGGTCATTTTCTCAGTTACTGGTAGATATGAGTTAAAATTGGAAAAAAAACGATTTCAAAAGGTTTTGTTTCTTTGAGTTAAAAATTTTTTACTTTTAAATAACATTTTAGTTCACTGAGGCTATACTTAATGACAATAGCTTATTTTCATGTAACATTGACCAATCGTTACAGTCTCTGATTATTTCACAGAACGAATATAACGCAAGTCATTGGACCTTCTTCAGAAACATTCGCAAGAAAAAATAACATTCCAATTACATAAATTTAAACGCTGCAAACATCGCCCGCGACTATTTCTTTCCTAATTGAGATACTACGTATCTACTTACAATTTTTTGTAAGGATTTCGTAAAGTTACCTTAACTGTCAACACTAATTTCCTCAAATACTGTAGGTATTTATCACCGATTAGCACCATTAACGTTTATGTAGAGACGATGCCGGTCGTTTAAATCCTCGTTGAACACCTGCTACATGTTTTCGTGTTAAAAATTAAGAAGAATTAACACAAAATAGATAGTAGTTTTTCCATTCGAACCCGTTTGTGAAGCAAGGTGACCGCCGTCATTCATTTTAACCGCATATTAGCCTTTTTTATTTATTACAGTACTCGTATGTTTGAAATAAATTATTAAATATATGATGAAAATCTAGATACGTAGTGACTCATCGTTAGCTTTTAGACAAGCGCGACGGACGAAGCGTGCGGGGAGCAACATTTCATAGGCGTACTAAATTTGAAGGTGGTCAGATATAAAAAATATACAAAAATTACAAAAGTAATTGCATTACATAACATCCATTATTTTTAGTAGAAACAGTGATATAACAGTTTTTGCCAATTTCGAAGCGTTAGATAATAAAAACGATAGTTATTTCCAAATTTAACGCTTTTATCTTGTATTATGAATTAGCCAAGGTCGAGAATAATAGAGATTGACTAAGTCACAGCACAGAGATGAGTACGAGAGGTGAGGGTTGCATGATTTCCTATACGTGCCACTTGAAAAGGGTTCAAAGCACACAAAATTATCAAAAATAAGTTGACGTCGAGTGAACCTATCACATTAACAGTTTACTTTAAATGTCTCCCCGTGCCATCCTCTCCACCACGAGTTAGAATGCGGTCCTTTTAAACGACAATGGTCCACCACCCACTTGCAATTACCTAAGGCGCAGTCCGCAGATATCACTTTAACACTTAAGCCTCGAAATTCACGGATTTTTGTACGAATTTGTTATTTATGGCGGGAAAATCTGACTTTTGGCAAATTTTGCAAATAGTAAAACAGTACAAATATTACTGTTATTTTCATTATTATACGGTATTAATAAGTTTGTTTTGAGTTTCTGACAATCTACCATGACAGTTTCATGATGAAAATGATAGAAAATGTTATGGTTGACAAAATTCGTTACAAGTAGAGCTTTTCCCACCATTTTTTCTAATCGCGACAATATTCACAAATTTCACATCTATAAGGACAAAAAGCTTTAGCATATATTGCACTATATATACACACTATTCAGTACTGGTTACTAGCACTGTCACTGTAATGGTCCCACATTAACACTTAAGCCATATCATATCGTTCCTTATGATCCTCTTGTTTCCATGTTTCATCAAAATTTAAAAAAATTCATCTTCCTTCAGCGAGTTTCCACTATTTTCCAATTCACAGTTGTTCTTCTTTGCCACTTTTTATTGCACTATACATATATGCTACTCACGTATATTATTGTTAATGAACTACATATTAACGGGAGCGTTCTGATGACGAAACGGTTACGGTGTCAAAAATAATATTAAAGCGATATATAACCTCTGCAAAAATGATATAGGGTATCATTTTCTATAATTAAAAAATGTGGGAACTCTCTAATATCTTTAAGGGAGTCTTTTTTGTCTTTCAGTGGCTGAGATAAGGCAGCAACAATTTGCAAATGAAATGCCTTCAGCTTCAGCCGATTTAAATAGTCTTATAAAAATAATCTTCTTCCGTCATTGATACAAGAATGGGTGGACTTAAGGTGCCCGTATCTCTCGCCGTAAAATGATCAAATTTGTGGTGTTTTTAGGTACTGAAATCTCGAAAATTAAAACTCGTAGAGCAAAAGTAATATCAAAAATAGAATTATTGATGTTTTGTTTATCCACTTTTACTATTTAAACTTTCCTCAAATAATGTAATAACTTTTAAAATGCATTTATATGACACACATAATTTCGATATTCTAACCCCACATTTTAACAATTATTTTCACATACTTATAAACAAAAGTGAACAATCTTATATGCAGAACTATGTAAGTTTATGTTATAACAATGTTTACATCTATAGTTTAATTTAAAAAAATACGTATTTTGAAAGATTTCAGTACCTAAAAATTCATTGGATAGATCGCTTTCTGATGTTAAATATTGATTTTACTTCGGTACCTTTGAATATTTGCAGGTGGCATGAAATAACATCCTTGTTATTTGCTAAACTCTATATTATTCAGTTCTTAAATGTCTAAAATTATTTATATTTGTAGAAAACACTTTTTCAGGAATACGGCGCCCTTAAGAAACTAAATTTATTAACAGTCTTCTCTATGCCTTCAAAATGGTTGTTTAATTGACTAATAACGATGTCTTGATTATAAAATAGAAAATTTGTATCACATTCACCATATTGTTTTTTTGGTTTATGCTGCCTTTTTCCTATAAATGATGGATTAATATTCCATCTTTTAGCAATACTAATTATGCCAGTTTTCAAACTTTCGTAATTAGTTCGATAATTTTTGATATTTTCTAGACAAATTTGCCTCCATTCGATCAGAACGGCAAAACATGAAAACAATACACAGTTCTATTACATAGAGCGCCGACGCACGACTACGTGGCAAAGTAATATTTGAATAGAGGCGGGTTAATTATTACTGAGTTATACGCGTGTATTTTTTTCTGATGAAGCTAATAGTGGCTAATGCCAGTTGACCAGTTGACGCCAGTCGAAGTTGTTTGATATTTTTTGGGCCTCCTTTACATCAGGGCCCCTCGCGGTCGCGGGCTTTGGCGGTATGGTAGCTACGCCACTGGATCTAGCGCATGAGCATTTGCTGCATCAGAAGTGTGCATGTTCTCAGAGATATGCGGCACACGATTTTATAGGAAAAATGTACGGACTGTATGTATGTTTCTTTGTATCGACTGCTATAAACTGTGAGCGGGTTTATAACAAGAGTCACTCTCTAGATCTTTGGCGGATGGGTATAGTCGGTACAATTTATCTTACATCAAAATAAAAGCACTCATATTCCCGACACCCTGTATAAAATTTTAGAAAATGGACCAGCAGATATTTTACGCTTTCGTTATACAGAGTGCTCCTTCAAAAGGGTACTCCACCGATGCCTTAAATTTCTATCCTATTAACTTTCTACGTCACGTGAGGGAATTCGCGCAACATTACGGCCAAGCCGACTAGACTCGGCCTCGACCTAATTCGGCAGCGTTTTATGTCTGCACTGGCTGTTATCATCATCTAATCCGCTCGGGCTTGATATCCCGCGACACGGCGGGAACGGTAAAAAATACTGTTTATACGACAACGTCCCAGGACTCCAAAAAAAAAGAAACTATATTATGCCGCGCTCCCAGTGCGAGGCGAGGCGAAATGCAAATGCGACAGAAATTAAAATGCGCTTCTCAAAACAATGATGTCTTGGAACTTCTCGCTATTGTTGTTGGCAATTTGAAAGTTGCGCTGATATTACGTGGGGTGTCGCAACTCGTTTTGTAATTGGTACATATTTACATTACACGCGCGAAAGGTTATTATTATTGTTAAAAGTAAACAATTATTTAGTTGGGAGAAACGCTGAACTAGGAAGGGGAGGGACGATTTTCTAAATAGCGATTTAATTTGCAAAAATAATCAGTGAAAGTTATGCCTGGATGTGTGTACCACACCATCAAAAACATTTAAAATAGAAAAAAGCGGAACTAGAGAGGGGCTAGGAAGAATTTTGACATTAAGTTATTGAATATGAAATTATTGCATTAATGCAACTATTACAATACATTATAAGTAGTAATTTAAATTTGCTACCTGAAATTTAAAGATGAACATTGAACAACTATTTGAATATTTACAGTGCTGTTTCGAGAGGGAAAACTTTTTTTGTTTTACCAAACATAACTTGAACATTGGAAATACAATCCATTTTTTACAAATTTTCTATAAAAGTTTCTTTATCTAGTGAAGCGTTGAATATTATTTCCGAAATCATTATCTTCGTAAACTTTTTGTTTCAAATACTCACACAACAAAAAAACACGTAATGCTCAAATCTGCCCTCTGATAAAAGAAAAATAATTAATTTATTACCAAACACATGATGTAACTAAGCGCGAAAGAGAAGAATTGTTTAATAGGTTAGTATAGTCCATCCAATGTCAGCTGCGAACATGTAAATCCTTATTTATTTCCTAACTAATTTCTATCCTTATGTTTGCCGATCGCCAGCTTGATTTATATTTGCCGTGAACCCAAAAATTACTTCACTTAACTTTTAAAAAATGTCAACAAATATTTGTTAATTCAATATTCCATTATTATTTTAGTTCGACGTAAAAGTATTGGTTAAAAGAACCTAAAAATGTATTTATTAAATCGACAATGTTGATTGTATTAACTGAAACAAATTACAATTACGGAGCTGTTCTATATAAAAATCATATTGTTAAACTAACGTTCGAAAAGGTTAAATTTTGTATTTGTCTTAACAGTTTTTAAATGATATAGTGCGCGCCAATATTCTTGACAGAATTAATCGACTGCGTTTGCTATCGATACAGGCGGCTCTACTAAGGGCTTCCTTCTGTCACCTATCCTGGGAAACCCCATCGGTAAAGTTTTATCTTCTACAGGGTAAGTGAAATGTCATTACTCCATCGGACAAAGCACGCGCGGTATAAATACTGCAGTATATCGTCAATAATTTTGTTTTGTTAGTTTAAATAGTCAGTATAATTTTATTTTAATCACCTTTGAGTTATTTCAAGAAAGAACTTATGGCGACAATCAAAAACTTGACATCAAGAAAACTGCCGCTCCAATAGTTTGACTTTTCTCAGTGAATTAGGTTCATATAAAATAGCTTTTGTTTGTACCCCTATATGTACCTGCTATAAGCATAAGCATATACAGCTAAAATAGTAACAAAGTAAAAATAAAACGCCTTTGATGTTTAAACTTCAGCCCCACCAAAAATTAGATACTACTTTAACTCGCCAAAATTATCGGCGCAAGATATTTGAGAAATTTAAAACAGGCATATCTCCTCGCCAATAATAATCAAAACATTGAAAAAATGTAAATAGCCGTTTCCACAAAGTCGATATCACGAAAATAGAGATAATCCAAGTGATGAAATGTAACAAACAGTCTGCATCACTATTACTAATTCAATCATATTTTATATATACATCCCAAGTTTCTTTAACCAGGGCAATAAAATGAAGGACATCGAATCAATCTGGCTTTCTCATTTTGACCCGTACAGTATCGCTCCACTTTTCGCATAAAATAAATATAAATCCCCGATAAAAAAAAACACACGAATTGTTACCCACAAAATGACCATTTGAATATTCTCGCAATTCTAAACAAAATAAATTAATGCAAACGGATTTTTATAAGCTTTAAATTAGAACATTTATATGTGCATTTTTAACACTTTTACCCTCGCGCGTGTACCAGTTTTGACCCAGAAATACTACACAATTTACACTAGTACCACGAGATTGTATTAAAGGCAAAATTAGATAGTTATTGCGTGTTGTGATCGATGTTAAGATGATGCACTGCATCAGTAGATAACATTATGTTAACGAGGCGTTAAATATTCCAACAGTTTCCAGGTCAAACTAAATGGACATTATATCGAAAACTGTAAGTACTTCAGTACAGAGAAATATAAAGTGTTCGACCTTATGAACACGTATAAAAAAATTGGAAAGAAAATTCACCATACGTATTTGAACTTAGATAATAATCGATAAGAAATGGCGCAGACATTGAAATTTGTCTATTCTATTTATCATACTTGAACACACATTAAAGAAATGTGATATTTAGAATCATGGAATCATTTCAAATTGCTAAATCCGGATAACTTAAATACATAGAGACTGTATACTGAAAATATATTTTTTACCCAAATTTTCATAATACAATTTTACTGCCTTAAGGTTTATTTTTTAACTATATTTTATTTTAAGATATTTCAGTGCTAGTCGAATTTTTAGAGAATGATATTTTTGCAAATCAGTTTATGTATTGTAAAGGAAAAGTACACTTAAAAATGAAAACATACAGGGTGTTTGTTAAGTATATCAAATAAATCAATTTTCTTGTTAATCGGTTTGGAATAGAAAAAAGTGTAAATAAACAAAAAATGAAGATAATGCAATAGCGCATATGATGACCAGTGAAACAAAGCAACAGTTAATTATTACTGATATTTATTACACACTGTACTCAACTAAACACTATTTAATTAATAACTATCTAAGTCGCTTTGATCTCTCCAACTAAACACTCCAATTCAATACTGTAATACAAGACTGACTAACTTGGCCGTTTATTCTTCTCTTACAGATCAAGCGAATATTCCAGGTATTTTCTAGCATCTCTAGATCCATTTTCTCGAACGACTCGAACGCTTCTCGTCGATTCCCCATTTTGCCAGTCACACCTCGATACTTGGCATTATTTGTTTCTTTACCAGAATCGCGTGAGGGCGATCGGGGCAATCTAGCGTTTCGCAATACCACAGTCGTCGAATTGGGTGCGAGTGGGGCAAATTCCGAGACAATATATATTTTTTGGAAAATAATTAACGATGGTACCCACACCTCCGCCACTGGTAAGTTTCTAAAGCTGGTAATTTTTAGTTTACTTTAGTTTTATACTAAATATACCCTTATTTTTTATCATATAATAGGTCCCTGGATTGTTGACCTCTACTTAAGAAACACTCTGTATATTAAAAGGAGGCACTGAACTATTTAAAGCAACAAATCGTTTTAAGGTCACTAGATTTATATAGGTTTATTTTCACTAAAAAAAAAATAATCTCTATAAGGTATGAATTTGCAGAAAATGAGAAAGATATAGAATTTCTTATTTTTCTGTAATTATTATGGAAATATAGATATTTAGTGTACCTATAATAAAACATAATTAATAATTTATAGGCAAGTTAACGAGGGATTCTTTAAATTTATTGTAATTTATAGAAAGTGAATTTTAACTAAGGCCACGAAACAAAATTATAGTCAGCTATTCACAGTAAGTAAATGTGCGATGTTGTAATTCTATGTATTTCCACTTCCAAATAAATGATGAATTATGTATTCAATTTTGTTTGTCACTTATTGAACCAAGGTCGGATACGACCAGATCACTTATACAAAAAAGATTCATCTTTTACATTAATAATAGTAATTACAACAGTTTTCCGCTATACAGGATAAAGCACTTCTAGTTTCAGTACTGTTCTATAGATTTTTGGAATTAAAATAAAGAAAAATATTAACTATTCATAATTTGAAGAAAGAGGAAATCCAAAAAATACAAACAAAATCCATATCTCATATAATTTCTGTTAAAGCTTTACTTTTTAGATGACATGTAGTGTGATTCTATCTGAATATTATTAAGAAAGTAGTTTTATCAAGTATTACAGAGGGCGACAGGTTCTTTCAAAAACTTTTATTTCCATTTATTTTTCTAAATTCTTTGCTAGTGCATTAGAAGCAGCCTTTGATTCTACACAAAAAATTATTTTTTACTTTTTTCATTTGAAGGTTAATATTCAAAAAAAAAAATCTAAAGCTGAGATCCATCCATCGACAAACTTGAAAAATTATGAATGTATAAAATGAAAAAGATAGCTGCAAAGATAATTCTAACAGATTGAGTGACAGATGTTGATTCGTGATTACGCTGTTACTTTATTTTTTTTCAAGGGATTTAAAAAATTACATCATTTTACAAAATTTCAAATATCCGTTTAATTGCTAAAGATAATACCATAAATCAGAAATTTGTTTGTAGAATACCAAACCTAAAATGAAGAAAACATTTGTTCTGGCATTTAGAAAAATATTCGTATTATAATATTCTTATCAATTATAGGCTCTACATTCTTTTTATGAATTTTTCACTTGCATTTGCCAATGCAAGTCTACTCTACAGCTTTAGGTACATTTTCTGGAAAATTTAAACTTCAAATTAAAAAAAGTAAAGAGTAATTTTTTGTGTAGAATGAAACGCCTTTTCGAATGTGATGGCAAAGAATTTAGAAACAAAAAAATGGAAACAAAAATTTAAAAACAAAACAGTGGCATTGTGCATAACTAACAGCGCCCTTTGTGGTACTTGACAAAATTCATTTCTTAATGTTCAGATAGACTCTGTATAACCCATAGAAATCATAAAATATATAGAACGCCAGAAGCCTTTACATTAGGCACTCAAAAATAGTCAGACTATGGAGGGGCTTAGAAATCAGCCATCTAGGGAAAACTTAATGTAAGCAGTTGGTTACACTGCATTTTAAGCCTAGCATACAATTGAATTCAAAACGGAAGGACCATAGAAATCACAAATTGGACGTAAAATTTTCATATTTTGAAATTCCCGCCTATTAGTGTGAAGCTGCCTCGTTAGTGTAACCAACTCATTAAAGCTAAGTTACTGTAATATTACCAGACTCGCGTTTTCTCCATAGGTTGACTATTTTCGATACCTCTTTTGGCGTTCTATATATTTTATGATTTCTATGGTACAACCCCATATCAGGTTCTGAAGACATTAGCAGAAAACAAAATTTTAGGCCCAAATTCAAGAGGCAGTAGGGTCCCAAAAATTAGAAATCGGAAGAACAAAAAAACAATACGAGTCAATTTCTCACGTAGATTCTTTACTTTTTTTCTTAGTATTTCTAAATCACCCTGTTTGTACGAAAATCAACATCAAGTTTGCGTCTGAAAATAACGTTCCAATTTCGGCACGAAACGTAAAACCTAGTTCACATTCCCGTGAAATATTGGAAGCAGCTTGGGGCGGGTATATATATATACGTAATATAATAATTCCAACTATATACTTCCATGAATTCGAGATGTGGCGTAAACCCCTCCGTGCATAACTCAGGGCGCAACTTGCACGAATAATAATGTAATCAGAATCAGCAAGGTGAAATTGAATACAACAGAGGATAATTTACGTGACTTTTGCCGGGGCAACAGCTCAATATCGGAGTTCGCCAACTTTAATTAAAACACACAGAATAGCTACTGCACCGGCGCTTATTAATTTCGTGGATAAAATTCGAGACTAAGACAACTTGTTACAGCGTGTAATAAACTAGACAGAACACGCCAGCTCGAAGGAATGAGCAAACTACCTCTTCTTGAAGCGACTCATTCGTAACTCGAAACAGAGCCATTTTCAGGAACTGCGTCAAGATTGTAGAGAAACGCTCAGACACGTCGATTTTAGATTAAAGGGGGACATTCTTTGCTGGTATTTTTGACTGCGCCACTTTCACCACCAAGCAAGAGTAAGCATCACCCCAAAATATTTAAATGCCATTGGGGGTTGAGTACTATTTAATTTGAAAGCTCTTACAATTCTCTTTACAATAGACGTTAAATTTTATAATTCCGCCCAATACTTAAGAATTTTCATTTTAAAGTTGAAACTTATGTACCTACAAACAATTAGTAATGGTAAAAATGTCACTCATTCGAGTTAAGTACGCCAATGGTATAAATTTTGTATTTCTTGCGTGAGATTGGTTTTTCCGGATTTGTTCAAAAAACAATTGTAAAAAGCAGAAATGAATACTATACACACACAGTGAACAAGAAAGCAAACTTGCGATATGTGGATATGTGTTTCGTATAAATATTGATACCCATTCATATTTTTACCCTGTATATCCCCGTAAACAAAATAGTACCTATGTCCTTACATAATACTTTCTTAAGAGAAGTAAACCATTTTCAAACAAATGTTTACGAAACATTAAGCTACATTTGGGGAACTTTATGACTCCATGCTTCAATCATGGGAAAATTTGAGATCGATAATGAAATCATTGTAAGTCGACGGTCAAATTAAAAACTTAATTACTTTGAAATTGAATTAATGCTAATTGTTAGAATATTCTCTTAAGGTCGCCGTATTTCTCGCCGCAAAATGGCCAAATTTGTTGTATTTTTTAGGTACTGAAATCTCGAAAAATAAAACACGTAGAGCAAAAGTAATATCAAAAATAAAATTATTGATGTTTTGTTTATGCACTTTTACTATTTAAACTCTCCTAAAATAATATAATAACTTTTAAAATGCATTTGTATGACACATTACTTCGCTATTCTAACCCCACATTTTAACAATTATTTTCACATACTTATAAACAAAAGTGAACAATCTTATATGCAGATCTATGTAAGTTTATGTTATAACAATGTTTACATCTATAATTGAATTTAAAAAAACACGTATTCTGAAAGATTTCAGTACCTAAAAGTGTGTTGGATAGATCGCTTTCTGATGTTATATATTGATTTTACTTCGGTATCTTTGAATATTCGTAGGTGGCATGAGATAACATTCTTGTTATTTACTGAACTCTCTACTATTCAGTTCTTAAATTTCTAAAATTACTTGTATTTGTCGAAAACACTATTTCAAGAATACGGCGCCCAAATTAAAAACTTAATTACTTTGAAATTGAATTAATGCTAATTGTTAGAATATTCTCTTAAGTACAATAAACCTATTTCGTTTCAAATAACATTATTTTTATAGTTTTGATATTCAAATTTATATTATTTTTTTATAGTAAACAATTATTTTATTTCAGTGGTCTACGAGATAAAAAGTTTGGAACCAATGCCATAAATAAACAACGATTCCATTTTGTGCTTTTATCGCTCAGATCTACTTGAAGCAACACTAATCAACGAACCTTTTGATTTAAGACACATTAGCATTAACCCTAAGCCACAGCTACTTTTTAAACTAACACAGTTGCCATCATTTAGCCAACATATTTTCAAGGGCATACCAAACACTTTCCCAATTTACGATTACAGAAGAGGACATTGCAAACTTCAGAAATTTCGCCTTCTACAAGCACAACCCGTTCAATAAATTTTATAATAGCATTTAATAATTAATGAATTCAATAGAAAGTGTTGGACATCACATTCTAAATATAAGAAGACGCCATATGGTTTTATTAGTACATCACTGTTTGACAAGACTTCGAAGAGAACCTTTCACGAATCGTAGACGAATAAACAAAGCAAGACAAGACAAGGTGGTATGGTCGTTCTCCCCGCTCGCTCCGCCTATGGCCGCTCCGATAGACTATCCGTCTGTCAAGGCGGGCGCTATCTAATTCTCGCCGGCAGCAGTAAAATTAACGTTCGGATTGAACCCATTTCCACGATTCGATCGGGTAGGCATATCACGTCTTTCATTTGTTTATAGCGAGGGCACGCCGAAAAGCAACATGAGGAGAACTTTTCATTTCTCGTCTTGCTTTCGGCCCACTGACCGACCGGCTCTTAAGCTTATATACAGGGTGAGACTTTCATAATGTACGAAAATAGCTTCTTTAGATCATTTTGAATAAATAAGTCTTACATGAGAGTTCGACCGTTACGTATTTTCACGTAATTAAATTAGAATTTCTGCAACGCAAATTTGCCTAGTACGGTCCTGGATGCAGTGGTTATAAGCGCAATTTTTATTTAATTATAACGAGTTCTAGAGCGATTTATGTGATTTTAAGGAACACTAAACGCATTACGTCAGACAATGGTCGTTTCCTACACGTTTGATAAATTATTACAGGACCGGCGTTGGCCCTTTCTTCGAAATGTGGTACCTAGTCAATTTAAGTATATGAAAATGTGTAATGATCGAAATTTTTTCACATAAAACTATTTTATACCAAAAATTGTCAAGAAACTGTCTTATAGTTTTTATACATTATAAAAGCCACATCCTGTATGAATGCGACGCGCAGCGTAACGGTACCGGCCGCCTACCTACTTTTAATTTTAATTGCACCGATATTTCTGACGCGTTTATATTTCCTAAGCCAACATTTCGATGCGGGAGAGTAGAATGAATTAAAACATTTCCGATTATAATTATATTGCTGTTGAATAACTACTCGAATTGCATCTAAAAACAGTGGGTGTCCCACATAACAACCGACACATAGCAGGCGCATGTAGAGATGCAGAAAATGTGTAATATTAGTAAACGAAACTATATACAAAGTTGCGCCCAAGCAGAGTTACAAAGTGAGGCCCTAAATTTCGAAAAAATATCTGCAACGTTTTGACATACACAAAAAAATAATGGCGTTGTGTAAAATTTCAAGAAGATTGATCTGCTTTGATGAAATCTTCATGGGTTTGATGAAACCATTGTTGGAAATCTAAAGATAGTGGTTTCATCGAACATTGTTGATCTTCTTGTGGAACATCGCCATAACTTACCATTTTGAGTAACTTTATGTTTTCGCTAAACGCGCTGGTTTTATTAACATTTTTGCTTTGAAAAGTGAATAAATAAACCAATAATGGCGCCTATACAAAATTCCAGGAAGGAATTCAGTAACAGAAAAGTGCAACTTCCACCTATTAAAAAATACACACACCATTTCTCTGTTTCTGTAAATTTCTTGGCTACAACCTAGTTTGTCAATTGTGTGGCCACTATAAAAACTAACTATGGCAAAGAAAACAATAATTCTTCTCAGTGTACACAAGAAAAAGCTTTTCTTAATTGTTTATGAACAGCATGCATTTTTGATATATACTTTTAATTTCACAGGGTGGCTTTCCCTCTTCCAGTTATTCACGAGCGAATGTTTTCGAGAAAGGGGCGAATGAAACATAATGGAAAGGGGACGACGCGTAAAATTACAGATTTCATTACCACGCCAAACAGATATTCTCCTGCGAACCCGCCCGTACGAGCAATTTCCATTCGTATGATAATTTCAAACGTACCCCGTAAACGCGGTGGTGTGTCGCCCAGGTACAAATTAATGTACAACAGGTGGAAGGTCTCGGATCCAGATGGGGGAGTAACGGAATGGGTAGGCTGCATTTTAAGGCTTTTGTATAGCGAGTAGAGTGAAAAAAAGGTAATCGTAAATGGTGGCCTAAATTCCCCTCAATCCGTTACATGAATCGTTGAAATCTTAGTAAATGCATAAATAAAAACTTGTACTGACAAAAAATTGAAGTAATTTTCCTTATTTATGAATTTTTATTACTTATATTTTATCGCATTTGACTAAGTATGTCTACAAAAAAAATAATTGTATAAAGAGTTCGGTAAAATCGAGGGAATAATTAAATCTACTTTTATTTACAACCATATACAGTGTTTTCGAAAAGTAACGAATAAATTAATTATTTTTGAAATTGAGAAGTTTTCGAAAAAATCCCCTAGCACGTCGATTTTATTTTAAAAAAGGCACTTTTTTACATACGACCCATATTTATGACGTCATCGACTTTTTTTTTAAATAGCAACCCCCAACTTTGACCATGCATTTGAAAGAGCGTGTCATTCTACATACATACATCATGAAAAATTATGAGATCGCAAGATATTTCATCAAAAATTCTTCAATCAAAGGATACACGGATTATAATTAAAATTTTTGTTACTGTAATGTAGAAAGTAACGACGATTTATTTTTAGTTGACAGCAAAAAGATATATCAATTTAATGCTAATTTAAATTATATCGTATTAATGAACCATTTATGAATTACCTAACTGTAACCAAATAGGAAATACTTATAAGAAATCGATTATCGCAAATGAATCAACAGATAAGAAATTTTTAATACACTTTTTTCGTTAACATAGATATTTCGGACATCTGTGAAATCCCTGGATTTCAAATGTAACTGAACTTTTATCATTCACGTTATGATATTACAACAACAACAGCAGTATAAAAATATGTAAACTGATGTAAAAATTTAATCGTCGAAGACCGAAAAGCAGGTTACTTTCAGCAAACGCATTTATAGCACTAGACACAAATCTAAAAACATTTAGATATTCTCACACCAGAAATTTAAGAAAAAAATGTTTGGCACATGTAACGTGGATATAAATATACCGGGTGATTCATTTAACTTGACAAATTAAAATAATTAGATAAATATGCCTTATATAAAAAAATCGGATGATCTATTTAACTTGACAAATCAAAATAATTCGATAAATACGCATTTGGTATATAAAGAAATTGTCCTAAAATCAGCATTTTTCTTGAAACTCTATAGGTGTAGTAGGGCCAAACCTTGAAAATTGAAGTGCAGATCCGAAGTCTACGCTAAAAAATACAGGGTAAACCTTAAATAAGTACAAATATTTTAACCAGCAGTATAGTTCACTGTTAAGAACACATAATTAATAGCTTTTTACAAAAAAATCAGAAATAAAAAGTCAAATTTTAAATAAATTTCGTGATTTTTCAATAGAAAACTTGTTGAGGACTGCTGATCCGGGAGTCATGGTGAATGTGAATTCGACAACGTTGCCAGTGATACACTAATGTCTTCGAATAGGCTCCAACAGAGTTAACTAGAATTTTTAGACATGAATTATTTATCTTACTGACGATATGACAATCTCGCCTTCATTAAATCATATGGTTTATTTTATTAGGTTACGTTGGTGGTCTATCTAGTCAGCGGTCCTCAAAATGTAGGTATTTTTAAGAAAATATAATATCTATCTCTGATATTTGAAAATTTTAAAAAATAACTTTTACGAGACCTATCTATATCACGAACTACACTTGCAGTTAAAATATTTGAACTTATTTAAGGTTCACCTTGTAGATAAGTTTTATCGAAAACATTTTTTTTCGTAATAGATGACGCAGAAAATAAGATTTTTTGCAATTGTCGCGAAATACACTTTACAGGTTTTTTATTTCTCGATAAAAAAATCTTATTTTCTGCGATTGCGTCACCTATCAAGAATGAAAAACATGTTTCCCAGGTTCCCCTCAAAGAAATAACTTTTCATATGGTATTCTTTTATAAGTATTTTTCAAGTTATACTCGTATTTCTTGTGATTTAGACAATAGACGGTCTATAGCTGATGGTGCTTTTAAACAACCATTAAATTTTATTTGATTTATAAATCATTAATAAACAATGACGATTGTACTAAAAATTAATTAATATTTACATTATCGGTTCATAATGTAAAGCACTTAAATTTAAGTACCACATACCCAATAATTCTAAAATAACAATACTATACTACAGGGTTCACGGATATACCCAGCAAATATTGGAAATATTTTAAATAACACTGCATGCTAATCTGTATAGTGAAACGTTCCATCGCAAACTTTGGGAGAAAGTTTTTGGCAGAAAAAGTTGCTGCGTGACTATAACAGTTAAACATCCAAGTTTATACTGTTAATAATAAATATAAAGGTGGCTAGAACACTTGGGAATCAAGTTGTATCCGAAGTTTTAGTCAACAAGAAAATAGACCCGGTAGATAAATCCAAATAAATATCTAAATATTGTTCAAACGATGATGATTTCGACGTCGATTCATTTATTAACTGAAACATATCAGCGAACTAAATCCTTCTAGTTGGCTACGACTTTGTATCATTTGTTTACACGACAAGCCGCAGGCTACTTAGACTTACAAGAAGATTTGCATGCAGTCACAACTCTATGAAATGTATTTCACTGGGTTTTAAACTAATCCTTTGATGCTTATATCCCGGGAAATTACGATGAATTTGACGCCGTTTTACAGATTACTCAGCTTACGTGACAGCAGATTTATAATACAAGTCGCTTTAAAAGGTTCTATTACAAAAAATCCTCCTTTAACTGCAAAACTTACAAAGGATATTAAATGGCAATGAAAATGACTCGCAGACAAAAATTTACCTAAGTGGTTATTGACAAAACAATCGTACATTCGCCAGCAATCCGTTACAAAATTAACTACGTTCACTACTACACAACAGAATTAAGAAAAACAGTGGGAATTGTCCGACTAACTTCGAGGCTAAACCGCTTTACAACAAGACGACCGTCCGTATCAAAGACCACAACTTTTCACGTCATACGGGATCGCCAGAATAAACATTTCGTTTGTTAGGTAATTTAACATAGCGCTTTCTAAAACTAGGTACGATTTAAGGTACGTTCTAATCCGTGAAGTCAGGGTCGTACCAAAGCGTAGACAGACCAGCAATTTCACTCCACTGCGGCACTTTGATCTAAATTTAGGCGTCTGCGGTGACCTAGAAATGCGCATGCGACCATCGCATCCGAGAGAAATAGAGAACCGGCGATCAGTACCGTATCAAGAATTATTTATTTGTAATCGTATCCCACCTGAAAAAAATTTACGTTATATATAAAATATTTATGCACAGTATGGAACAATTACTGATACATTTTTGTAGTGTTGCTACACTAGGCAAATATACTTTTGTAACTAATTAATTTTTTTATAATGTTTGGGCAGTTAAAATCCAAACCATAATTTTTAAAATCACTAAAATATTTTCGTTTAGGATATTTAAAATATTCGATAACCTGGACATTGACTGGTGGACACAACTGATATATCAATACTTTATATTCATCTTAACAACTTTTTAGTCGTTTTGTATTTTGTTTAAAGTTTTAATTTTACAACTTTTGCATAAATGCTCTGTATTTTTCTTCTTTTGTACGTGAATAGAAAGAGAGATTTTTACTAGTTTAATTGATTCTGTTGTCCGGATTTATTTAAATTCGATTGTGGATTCTGCTGGTTTTTCTATGCTAATAAAATCTAAAGTAAAACCTATAAGAATCTAATTATAATAATTCTCAAGCACATTGTAATAGGCAAACAATGGGAACGAAATTTACAAACTCCATCCTCAGAACTACGCCCCTTCGTACGTCTCATACCGAGTGTCCCACTTAAGACGGATCCTTCCGCACCTAGCTCTGGTAATATAATGGTTTGTAAAGTTCAGGTCTTTCCATTTTGCGTAAGAGAAACAAAATAACTGAATATAGACACAATAACGGCTACAAATACTGTCCATTTGTAGTAGGAATCTTTCTCCATAAAATCAAATCTTTCACAACGACAAGCCAGACACCGATATTACGTGGGTAGGTAGGAAGAAGAGCGTTGGTGGAAGGGAAACCTTAGGCGGAAGTGGAGAGTTGGTTCAAACATCCTGTATAAGTACCTACTTAACGAGGGGACAATCAAAAACTAAAACTGCATAGGCATAATAAAATTTGAACAAAGTCACTTGTATCGTTTTGTTTTTTTTTTACATTTTTCTCTCGAAAAAGAAACGTTTGCAAAAACATAGGGTAACATTTTTACACAGAATATGTTATTTAAGTTCAACGAAGTAAGTTGTACCCTGTCTAGGTATAACCGAGGGTGTAACTCTTGCAAGCGCCTCGTATCTCGTTAGAATTGCATAACGCGCATTGCTGCAAGTGACATTACCCACTAATGAACTACCTATCGAAGCTTGTAACACCCATTTTTCGTTACGACTGCTAAACTCGACCGAAATACACGAATTTTTTGTTTTGGCTCTTGCGGAATATTTCTAATAGGTTTATGAATACCAAATCAACGATTTCATACACCGGATAAAGTGAAATTTTTATAGTAAGAGTTAATTTAATGTTTTTAGACTGAATGTTATTTATAAAGATTAAAGCATTAAAACAATGATTACTCTTCAAATAGGTAGGTAGGTACATATTATTCATAGAGAACAACATCTTCGTTTACGACCTCCTGCAATACAGAAATTTCACAAGGATAATTAAGTTTATTTTTAGAAAATGATTCTAAATCGGCGATAAAGAATGCAATTCTCTTGAGAAAATTGTGAAATATACATAAATAGGTAGCTGCCAGCAGTACCTAGTAAATATATCTTAAAAATACTTATATCTAAGTTGCATATAGCATAAAATGTGAGTAAAGTAGGTATACCTACCCTATTATCATACTCGTGACTCAGAACTCTGCAATTTCTGTTTCAACAAAACAAAACAAAACAAAATTGCATTGATCTAACCTAATAACAATACTTTGTGAAACTTTTACTTGAAAAACTAGTATAGAAAACCTATACCTAAATGTTTCATATATCCACCAACAGATTTAAATTAACCCAATAAAAGTACTTTTTTCCGAGATATATAATTTTTTTAAAAGAACACAGTGACCTACTTGACTAAGTATTTAATAAAAATAAACTTTTTTGTTAGACAAACGACATTATGAGGCTATCAAGAGACATGTCGAAAAAATGAGAAAGATATTATACTAAGTAGATGACACCAAAATCCACTGAACCCCTACCTTTTTTATACGACTTTTCCGTATCAATCCATGGTTTTATCAACGCAGATAAAGCAGAAGAAGAGTACGTATCAAGGAGAAGGTCTTCTGACCCCAGATAAACAACATTTAATATTTATCAACCGCTCAGCAATAAAAAAAATATTTGGTTTCCGTTCGATACGTAGCATATCATTCTCAACAAAATTTTATTCCGAAAACATTCGTGGTATGCAATAACTGTTTTAATCTTAATAGGGCATTCCACGCCAAGTCAACAGTCGATCCCACGTCACCCTCTCAGATCTGGCTCAACATTGGTACATCGATTGATACTATCGAAAAAGGATATTCCCAAATTTTCAGCCCCTAAGACCGCTTCTTGTCACCAGGGGCCCATAGTGAAGTTTTTCGACCATCATTTCACCCCCAGGGGCCTGAAATCGGTTTTTCGTTTACTGACCCGGCATTTTGGTCTAAAAATATTATCAAAAATGCATAGAATATGCCAAATTTCCCGTAGAACACGATGCCGCCATCCGTTTTCCGATATCTAGCAAGGGGAGTCCGGAAAACGCGAAAAACCTCGCTTTAGTAAAAAAATCTGATATCTCAAATACGGTCGTTTCAAACTGGCTGAAAATTTACCAAAAGGCTCTTCGATTATTGCTCTTTCGAATGTTCATACGCGCGTGGTGATCATTATATGTAAAAAAAAAGTTACACGCGTTTTACAGGTTTTATATGGGATTTTCTGCAATTTTTCATTATAACCGCTCCACTGGCCCTATCCAGTTGGGTAATAATTGGATTTTTTTCTCTCACCAGTCGGCTCTTTTGTCTCCCTATCTTTACAAACACAGAAATTTCTCTCTCGTCAGTATTAGAGAAAACATTATTTAGATAGAATGCTGATTCATGTATAAGGACATGTAAAATAGTGAAAATAATGTCGAGATGTATAGTGTCAACAATGATTGTAATGTACGAGTAGGTTTTCTTATTTCTTACTGAGATTTTCATTCGTTATATTATATTATATTCATATTTTTTACAAATAATAGAAGTAAGCTGCAGAAATTGTAAATTTGCTCAAAAATCATAAAATTGACGAAAAATTGTGAAATAAATCATTGAATAAATAATGTTTTCTCTAATACTGGCTGGAGAGAAGAATTTCTGTGTTTGTAAAGACAGGGGGACAAAAGAGACGCTTGGTGAGGGAAAAAAATCCAATTATTACCCAACTGGATAGGGCTAGTGGAGCTGTTATAATGAAAAAATTACAGAAAATCCCATATAAAACCCGTAAAACGCGTGTAACTTTTTATTTACATATAATGATCACCACGCGCGTATGAACATTCGAAAGAGCTATAATTGAAGAGCCTTTTGGTAAATTTTCAGCCAGTTTGAAGCGACCGTATTTGAGATATCAGATTTTATCAAAGCGCGTTTTCCGGGCTCCCCTTGCTAGATATCGGAAAACGGATGGTGGCATCGTGTTCTACGGGAAATTTGGCATCTCCTATATAGTTTTGATCATTGTTTTAGACCAAAATGCCGCGTCAGTACACGAAAAACCGATTTCAGACCCCTGGAGGTGAAATGATGGTCGAAAACTTCACTATGGGCCCCTGATGACAGGAAGCGGTCTTAGGGGCTGAAAATTTGGGAATATCCTTTTTTCGATAGTACTAATCGATGTACCAATTTTGAACCAGATCTGACAGGGTGATGTGGGATCGACTGCTGAGTTGGCGTGGAATGCCCCAATAGCAAGTGGGATTTTATCTAGATCTATACCTATAACAGCATCAGGGTTTTAACAATACATATACAAGGTGTGTCACGATGAAGGTCCGTTAGATGTATCACAAAACTCGAAACACAACTATTCGAAATTGAAATCTGAAAATGTTTGTTTAAGTTGTTGTTGTTTAAGTGGGTTTCTTGCAGGAATATGCCTACAGTGCATAAATGATTACAAGCCACGTGACCAGGACTGTGATTCTCGAAGAACAACTCGCATGCAAATAGATTTCTTGTCTCTCTCAATTGCCGTAGTGGGGAAAAGGATATTCGCATATGAATTGTTCTGCGATTGATTCGAAAATCTCGACCCTGATCACGTCGTTTCTAATCATTTATGAAGGCACTGTATATCCAATAAAAATAATACGAGTGTGGTTGGTACTTCCAGTTAGGAAATGAGTTACAAATTTTAGATATTTTATGCCTAAAGAGATAAGCATTTGACCATTTAAGACATTTTTGACAGACGCAAGATCTTACAAATGACTATATTCACAATATCTTGTGTAAACCTTGAAACCATCAGTTAATTTTTGGGCAAATAAGCCGATCAAATGGTGACTGTAGCAATGTTGTACCGTGTTTCGCTTTATTATCGTTTCATTTTGGAAACAACGAAAACTTTTTTTTTACTCTACATCTATCAAAAATTTCACAAAATGTCAGATATCTCTAACAGGGCAATGTTTAGGATTTTTGCCCACAAATATCACGTTTTCTTTTCAAAAATGCAATAATATATACGTAAGGTGTTCCATTTAATAAAAAAAATACTTATACTTATCCATTTACAATCGTTTGCAATAATAATGACACTCATTAAAATTAATTTTGTGATTTCTTTTGAACTGCTGACGTATTCATAATGCAATCTACTTTAAATTTTTAACATTAATTATTAGTTGTTTTACTCACCAGTCACGATTTACGGAAATTAACAAAAACTGTTTTGAGAGAGTGTCATTATTATTGCAAAAGCATGCACCCAGTTCAATTTTGACAAATAATTTATTTTTGGCGACACAAGTTACCGTTAAGCTTTCATAACGGAAATAAACAGCGGTAGGTACACCACAAAAACCGCAGCGTCTAAAAACCCTCTTTATATATTAAAAATTATTGTCCATAATGTTTAATTCCATCGAGGTCACGATATACATATTCAGGAGAACCTTCACCTAGATCTAAAAACCGTACCATTTCTGCAACTAGAAATTAACGATTTACTATCGATTTAAAGACCTATATGTGTACAACCAGTAAATAATAATTTGAGGTTGAGCAATAATGGAAATTGCATATTTTCACAAAGTGATTACGCGGTGATTCCCAATCCAAGGTCGAAGTCTTTGTTTTATTTACACACACACATAGATAGTTACACGTTGTAAAAATCCCCGTTTATGCAAGTACAGTCAGATGTATACAATAAGATGCAAAAAAAATCATTAAAGTGCCTATGATGTGCCATGTGTCGCGCCCTCTACTGGTAAAGTCAAAGTTAGAAACCTAAAAACCTCCTATCTGCAAAATGTATGCAATAAAAAAAATTTCCATTAAATTAAGTATTGCTATAATTCTCGTATACTCGCGACAAGAATTCAGACGACTTTTGTCATACGAACAAATGAATAATTCATTATATTTTTATCAAAATATTTAAGAAACTGCAACTGATAGTAATAAAACTATATACTACACTAAAAGTTTGCATTATATATAGCATTAAATTGCAAAAAATGATCGTTTTTAATGCGACCAAATATCGATAATTACGTTGACAACAAAAACAAATGTGTAACGTAAGCCATGACGTAAGACGTCTGAATTCTTGACGCGAGTATATGTATAAAACAGCTAAAAAGTTTCACGAAAATTTATGACATACATTTTTGCTATAATTCTTGTGTGTGTAAAACAGTTCTTAGACGCCCTGTATCTTTTTAACCATCTACTTTTGAAATGAGGTAAGTTTGGATATCGCATTATTTTGTCGTTAGGAATCTATCTCGCTATATGTTCGAGACACCCTGTATAGCAACACTAATAAATTGTTTTGGCCTAGCATATCTACACATCATATTACTCCTAATAATATGACAGAGTACGTATAGTTTAGACGATTTTGAAATTTTACGTAATCTAAACACCTTTGCTGAGCATTTTAGTAGTTTTTTTTTTTTTCATTAAACGTCAATCAAATCAAAGTTTGTAATCGAAACAGGCAACTGAATTATAAAAATCGGTATAAAATGACAAATAACAATAATATCTAGTAGGCGACGAGGAGAGTGCCGAAGAATTTATAAATACTGCACCCGACTTGTAAGAGGAAGCTAGCAAAGTTACTCGGAACTCTACAAAGTCAAAAAAACGGTACAAAAATACTAATACTACTCCAAAGAAATGTTTTAACGCAAAAACAATACATACAGTTTTTTAATCTGTCTGCTTCTGCCACAGCTCTGGCTACTAGATAACTCTGGGAGCGATTTGTTAACACTCAAAAAAGTACAAGTTATAAATAATTAGGTATGTAAGTATAGATTACCTGATTCCGTTAAATGAGCAATTTTCTAAAGTTTTTACGTTGCGAATTATTTATTTAAGGTAACTTAATTTTTACAGAAAAAGTCCAAAATTATATTTACCAGTTTTAGCCGGATTCTCAACCGAATTCCTCCGAGTTCCAAATTCTTAATGTAATAACCAGACAAGGTCTTGGATGATCGAACCTAAATATCAAAGAAAAAAATATTGTAAATCGCTATGTAAACTGATCTAGAATAAAAATGTATCTAACAAAGGTAAATCTAAGACAAAGTATAGGTACCTAAACTATCCATTAAATTTCTGATTTTTAATTATCGTTAGTCCTAGCAAAATGTATTCTTCGTATTTCAAAATAGAGAAAAAGAGTAAAATCGACTACCTCCCATCACTGCTTCTAAACAATATTTAAATATGTTCATAGCCAATGAATAAACAAATCCTTACGAATAAGAATAACAAGTTATTGGCTAGATATTAGGTACAAAATGTTTAGGTTAAGTAGGTCCAATTATGTGCCCAATTATCAAAGAAGAATCATATTTAACTTGCTTTCTACTGACAATAATAATTTATATCTTTGTACTTAGGTAAGTATATGAAATCCGTCATGCATATTACAAAATTTAGAGCATACCGAAGTAACGCTAATTTTCAGGTACAAATTATGAAGTTATTTGAACACTGACCTTCATTATAACACAAATCTGTCAATCAATATGACAAAGTTAATCAAAATGACACCTTTCCACTGAAAAAACGTATTTTAGTTAAACGACACCACTACAAACACATTTTTATACTAAACTTATTGGAA
Source organism: Monochamus saltuarius (assembly GCA_025584915.1). Classification (NCBI taxonomy): domain Eukaryota; kingdom Metazoa; phylum Arthropoda; class Insecta; order Coleoptera; family Cerambycidae; genus Monochamus; species Monochamus saltuarius. Next base: position 56,517,071 of record CM046726.1, read on the forward strand.
ATTCACACGAAAATGGCTGTACTGGAGACGCTTGTTGTTTACGCAACAATTGAATGTAAGTTATTGTTATTGGTTTGGTGAGGAACATGCCACCCCAAAATTGCACGGGCGGCTTGATTTGATTTAACCTATATGTGCAGAACTTTTAACCACAAAGTATTTATAATTTGTGATTTTAACATATTAAAGTCAGCCGATTAAATGTAGGTATGCGAATAATAAATAACACATTTTAGTTTTATATTTGGGCACTACTTTGTTTATTATACCTACTTACTTACATCCTGTCGATTATGAAGCGGATAATCGTCCTTGTACTGTTAACTTTCGCTTACTGCTGAACTAAATAAATGACATTTCAGAATATATCCTTATACGGAATATTTTTAACAATCACCGCTTTTACTCTTGCCGCAAAGCCCAAGAATATGCATGGTTATTGTTTACCTAGAACAAGAGTACCTTTACCTAACCTAACAAAACTTCCTCGGGCTAGAAACGACGAATTCCATAAATGTTCGATGCCGAAATATACAATGTATAATAACTTACCGTGTCTCGATTCCTTGCGAAACTGACAAACTCCAAGAGCAAATCCACTTTCTACAATACAACACTTTCCAGCGATCGGCTGGGTACACTTGCACAATTTTATACACACAACTAAATCTAGCATATTTTGGTGCACTAACATGTAAGCATGATACTTTTGGCGTAATTAGATACAAAAAAGATACAGTTCCGGAAGGATTACGAAAACATCGTAACCGAAGTGACAGAGCTCGCAAGAAGATCACACGACTAAAGTCAGCTGCGAACTGCCGAGCCGAGAAACCGAGACTTTATGGGAGAACTTTGCTATCAATGTGCTCGCGCTCGCAATTCAGTGGCAGATGCGCGCCGCTAGATGGCGACCGAGTTTCAGTCACGGGCGGCGAATCCAATCAATAATTCATAACAGTACAATATTGTCGTAAAAACATTCGTTATGATAATTAACTGTGGGACATTATTGCACTCGAATAGTTTATCTTATTAATTGATTTCGATCGGGTTTCTTATTGGTATAGGTATTTGATGTCGATTGCTTCGTTTTTTAAATTCGTCAATTTGGATGGCTGTCTCAATTCAATAGGCGTAGGTTTCCCATCGTCCGTAGATGTTTTCGCAACATTTTTAATTTCTACTAAACAAGGCTTTTGTTACATACATATGTAAAATTGACACAATACAATAGATTTAAATTTTAATTATACATAGGTATTATTATTAAAGATTTTAAATTCAATATATTTAAGGGTGAAATTCATAGATCACACTAGATTAAGTGTGTAGTGTGCATTTATTGTATAGGTATTAGCTTTGCAATTTACATTTGCAAGCTAATAATGCAGGGTAACAACTTAATAGTTTCGTACCACACTACTACTACTTTCCAATAAGTTTAGATTATGAAACAAAGTATTGAAGAGCATCTTATTCAAATATAGATACGCCATATTTCTTAGAATTATCAAATGTGTGGTGTTTTTATGTATAGAAATCTCGACAAATTAAACACAGAGCGAGAGTAATATCAAAAACAGAATTCTCGATATTTTGTTTATCCACTTTTACTATTTAAATCTACTCTCCTCAAATAAAAGCGTTTATAAGACACACATTATTTTGCTATTCTAACCCCACATTTTAGCAATTATTTTCACATACTTATAAACAAAAGTGAACAATCTTATATGCAGAAATATGTAAGTTTATGTTATAACAATATTTACATCTACAGTTGAATTAAAAAAATACTTATTTTGAAAGATTTCTGTCGCTAAAAATGTATTGGTTAGACCGTTTTTCAGGCGTTATATATCTGCTTTATTTCGGTACCTTTGAATATTCGTAGGTGACATGAGATAACGTTGCTGTTATTTGCTAAACTCTATATTATTCAGTTTTTAAATGTTTAAAATGACTTGTATCTCCAAAAAACACTATTTCAAGAATACGGCGCCCTTCATGTCACACTTAAGTGAAGTGCTGACTATGAATTCCGCCCTAGATACTTACCTACCTACATGTGACTTTTATAAAGAAACTATAGATATATTTTTGCAACAAAATTGTTTATTTAGCAAAGAATATTTTTGTGTAGGAATAAATAGAAATAAAAAAATAATAAAGAAACTATTTTATTTACATATGCTCAAACAATGTTGAAATAAATAATTGAATTGCACCTATTTCTAGAAAAATGTTTGTCCTTAAAAATACATCAAATTCTTTCAGTCGTTGAAATTCCGACTGGGGCACAGGCAATAGCAGAGTTTTTCCCAAAACCTCCTCTTGTCATCACTGTCATTCGAATCGCCCACCGACGAATCCAGTTTCCTAGTCTTTTCTTCATCTGAAACTAAAGAGTTTTCTGATTGGTACAGTTTATCCGGAGAATCCATAATTCTATTTTGGATATTTACTACTTTCTGTCCTATAATAGTGTGTTTGTTGTGTTTTTTTGCCGCTGCTATTTTATCCAGTTCGTTTTTATATTGAACGTATTGTTGAATGTATTGGTTGAGATTTGATTTTCCTTCAACATGGCTACTTTTCGTCAATTCGGCTAATTTGACTTTCTGCGATAACTGACCTATATACCTATTTAATTTACAGATATCATAAGATGCATCACCTGTTTCGGCATTCCCTTGGCCCAGATTTGTGTTATCGTTTGTTCCGGAACGCAGTCTGGTGATTTCTTCGAACATACTCAACTTCTCCTCAGACACCTCTTGCTTCATAAACATTTTGTTCCTGTGTTTCTTCTTCTGACCTGCTGTGTTAATAGTTGTCTTCGTTATTTTCACTGGGCATGATTCGTCTTCGTCTGAACTGCCTCTCACGCTATTCAGAGATAATATGTTCCTGGAACTGGACGTGTTTGTACGATTCTTTCTGTAGGAAAACTGCGAAGATAAACTACTTTCTTCTGTTTTGTGCGTCTGTTTGGCCTCTATGATAACATTCGGAAAGAGGGATCCGCTATTTGGACTCTCATATTCAGTGTCTGTTTCCGTTTCGAAGGATAGATTCAAAATACTGAATCTGTCACCTGTACACTGAGATGGAGTCCCAACATTGACGTTTTCGTGAACTGATTTTACATTTTCGAACTCTTCTTCATTACACTGAGTCTGTCTGGTTTCTGTAAATTCATTCGCCACGTTGCTTACGAAATTATTTGCCTTTTCTTGGGGATTAGTTTCTTCTTTGAAGAGTGAGTCGTGTATACCTATCTTGGTGTGGTAAGGTACATTTCCTTCGGAAGTCGAAGTGAACCTAGGTGTTTTTAACCTCTGGCACACCTTCTTCGTGGGGGGACTATAGTCTGATTCAAAGATATTCGTGGAAGATCCCGATTCCATATTGTAGTTTAACGAAAAAGGATGAATAGTGGTGAGCTCCAAGCCCTTAGGTTTACTCACTTCCTTGAACAATCTGTCATTAGACATGGGTGTTCCATACAAAGCACTATTTAATATTCGAGCACTCTCGTCTTGCTTGCAGCTTCCTGGTTCGTCTTCTACGATTTCAGTGATCGTACATCCTTGATTGCCTCTGTCGGAGAGTTCCATCAAATTCAAATTCTTTCTCACAAGATTTAGTTGTTCTGTGTAGTTGTAGCCCACGTTGTAGAGGTCTACGTCTGCTTGGCTACTTTCCGAAGTGGCTGGAGTGTTTTCCTCGTTGTGAAACATGATCAGCAAGTAGTCTTGAAAGGCGTCTTGGACTTGGTCGTAGGGAGAGTCTCCAAACGGTCCTCCGAATATATCTGAAAGTTACAATTATGTACATATTATTTATGAACTGACAACAATCAATCAACACGATTTTTAGTTAGAGAGGTGGTTTGTGAAATGTTTTTTGTGGATTTTTTTGATTAAATGAACAATAAATATCTAAAAGAATTTGACTACAAACAAATATTTAAACCATTTCAAATTTAGTTAGATACTACGTAAATGACAGTAATTTGACGTTGTCACAATGTCCTTTAATATACTCAGTATTTTCAGTACTTATATCTTAAAAAATCTATCTAATTTTCAGCGCAACTGATTCACGTTATTCCTAGTACACTGTCATGTTTCTATACCCACTTCTGTCATTATACTTTACACTAACCTCTTTTGCTCTTGCAGGAAGAAGATCCAGAACGTGCGTTGATGTTGTTTGGAACGTCTTTGACTTCAACATCACCCTCGCTGCCTGTCCTGGCCGTCGATTTTTGTGACATTCTCTCAAAGGCAGACACCGATCACGCGACAGAACGGGACCGACGAAACATCACGAGATGACATGCCTCAAACTTTTTTGATCGGACCCGAACGAGCAATTGTTTTACTTTTTCACCACCGCATCCGATCCCAATTTGGTTTACAAAAGAACCGGGTTTAATGAAATAAATAAAAACAACTACGGATGCCGAATCCAAAAAGGAATAAATAGACTGTTAGCTTTTGATAGGGGTCTTTGTGCTTCCCGTTTTTATCGGCCATATTTCACGTGTGTCGTAGGGGGCGGAAATCAGTGGTGTGCGCCTCAGGGGGTCTACAGGGTCACCATATCTTTTTGTTTTAATTAGGTAATTAAATATTCGCAAAGAAATTGCTATACCTGTTGCTAAGCGAGTTTAGATAATGAATAAATAATTTAAGGAGAAAAGTTTGTCGAAATGCTTTTTGGAATTAAGTAGGTACCCGGTCAAATTATGCGACTTTTTTGCCAAATTCGTCGTATACATTTTTCATGGCAGCGACGTTAATTGAGCCCCATAGAATTCAAAACAGCCAGGCACATCCGCAGCTGTTGATTTAATAACTTAAGAGAAAGAAAAATAGAAATTAATTTAGTTGGTACACAAAAAGAATACATAATTGGATGCCATTCGCAGAGGAAACGGGCACAATAGGAGGGAAGAAGACGACTAGAAAAACATATAAATTTTTATTTCTTTTCCTATTGTTGTCGAGGGCTGCCTGCAGATGACATAATTGATTTTGTTAACAATGCAAGGAACAACGGCGGCCGCATTATTTTATTATTCCTGCTCGAAGTTGGAAATTGTGTCTCTGGGAAGCTATATGTTTAATTAAAATATTTCGTTTCTGTTCCACATGCCATTTATGATTTATAATATTTGTTCAAAGAAGTCACAATTCAATTAACCCACAAATTATACATATATAATCATTTGCTATCACTATAGTTTTATTCATTTGAAAAATCAACTATACAGTGTGGGAGAAAAGTATGGAATAAATTCATTATTTCTAAAACAACATGGTTTCATGAAATTTCCTCGGATACGTCGATTTTGCTTTTTAAAAAGACTCTTTTTTCTATACCAACGCATTTCCGACGTTCATTTGTTTTCGCGTGATGACGTCATCGAATATTTTTTTAAATAGAACCCCTATATTTTTTCATAGGATTCTTGTAGAGCAACTTGTTGAATTTAAAAATGTATAATTTCAGCACTGTATTCCTTCAACTACTTACATATATATAGCTTTAACGAAATTTGAAAATGGCTCATCGTGAAGTTTTAAACCAACAAAGTAGGAAACTTGAGTTAAATGTTTACAATTTACATCTAGATCTAGAGATAATGGAGTGCCGACATACCTGCACTACTCTAATCTTTCCACCACGCATGCGTTCCTAAAGACGTCCTTCCTAGCATAATGTTTTCTAAACTAAATAATGGAAATAGGGTCATTTGGTCAAGCGATATCTAAAATTTGATTCCGTTATTTTAGTGACTTTAATAATATCATAGTTGACTGCCTGTGCTGCCAAAAGCAAGTAAACAGTAGCGAGCGCAACCTTGAATGTTATAGAAGGCAGTGACGTAAGGCTTTAGAAGTGTTAGAAAATTATAATTTTGTTCAGATAGCACTAAAATTACAAAATCTTTCAGAAAATGTTATAAAAAAAATCTATATGACCCCATATCATATATATTAAGAATATTTATGTAAAATCGTAAAAATCACATCTTAAAATGTATAGGTATTATTACTAACTTTAACAAACACAATATTTTTCTAACTGGCTGATAAACATGAATGCGTATGTAACCACAACTAAATAATAAAGTTAATGCGATATCCAGCATGTTATAACTTGAAATTTAATCACCTAATACGTCACTCCGCAACCAACTTGGGACAATATCCATCTCAATCCGATCATCATAATTGAGTTATACGAATCTTGATGTTATCTGCAAGTTTGTACGTGATACAGACTGTCCTGGTTGATCTGTGGCCTACTGGATCTGATATATTAATAGTTCACTTGATAAATTATTATTATTGTGTATCAAGTCCTCCTTGGTAAAGTCCTATAAAATGTTTGCTTTTGTTTCACGACAGAAATATTAATCAAACACACTAACATTGAATATAAGAGGACTGATGTAATGATGTTACAATGGAGAAAGAACAATTAAACCGGGAAACGTAGCAGTACTTTGCTTAATTGCAAGCAATTAGTTTTATTCCTCTTGTGTTTACTTAAAAAAGTGTTCAAAGGCGCTACGGAATCAATTCGTATTCAACGAACGCGATTCAGGCATCAATCACGTCTCCTCGCGTTATAATCTAGTGACCTGACAATTTCCTACGCCCTTCCACCGCTTTTATAACCCTTTTACGATCGCAACGCGACATTATTTCTTGTTAACACCGGCCACGGAAATATGTTTTTTACGTCCTCAGGTTTACCTACGGATACAACATTTTTTGTTGCGTCTCCCGGATTTTGGGATACGGAGGTACATGTGCTCACCATAAAGGAAAAGGGCGTGGAAACAACGAACAAAGGCTAAGGATTATAAGGGACAGTGATGGAACAGCGAAATTTTTAACAGTAACAGTACAAAAACTATGTATACGAACGCACTATATTTCGGTGTCAAAGTTATAGAGCTTGGCGTCATTTTAAACATCAAATCGACATACTTATACAAATTTATCCTCACCTTGGTATAATTCATATATTCAATAGATCGGTATATACTTTTTATTTATATTTACAGAGTTTTTTATTATACAGGATGTCCCATAATGAACTGTATATAGATTGATTTGTGATGTCAAAATACTTACCTTAGTGCAACTGCAACATCTCCTTTTCCATCATTATTACATCAAATATATATACCTTCTTAATGTAAGTTTGCTTTATCATTGATTTTCTAAACGCCCTGTATATATTCTGGAAGCTTAATACAAAAGTTTAATTGATTTTTTGCAACATTTGAATATTTGATGATACTTGAATCGAGGTGACTAGATCGGTGTTGGTTTGCGCCCAGCTGCCGGTAGACCGTATATAAGCTATATTCGTGGAGAGGATTGGCACCCTCTCTGCAGGTATGGTAGGGTGGATGAATGTTGGCTTGGGTCAATGAGAGAGATTGATACCGGTTGATATTTGACTACCCCCCTAATTAATGAATACTGAATAGTGGTTAGGGCCTACCAACGTAAGTCGTTCCTGGGCGCAAATGCGACCCCCTCTCCCGCACAAGTCTCCGACTTCTGGGCTAATCCTCGTGATTAGAATGAGGGGTAGAGATATTATTATTATTATTACTTAAACCTATCTGTATTTGCAATTGAACTTGCATTAAAATAGTCTTCATAAACAAACAATGCTGCAATGATTCCTTTCATCACCTTATACCACATTTTTCTTTTATTTATTTATTTATTTAGAACACAGGGACACAAACGGGATTAACCCCATGAACAGTATCCACAAGTAACATTAACAAACATAAACACCATAGTGATTACAAGCACAATTACAATTACAAATTGAAGAAAACAAAACAACAAATTATAAGCTCAAAAATAAATCAGTCAACAAAGATTTCAGTGATTTATCAGAAACCGCAAACAAATCAATATCAGAACAAAATCTGTTGGAAGAATGCATTATTCTACATATAGGGGAATTACCCGTATAATTTGTTCTTTCAAATTTCAAAATTGCACTTTTCCACGGCATCATTTACCGATATATTCGCGTTTAATTCGCAAATTTACTGGTAAATACTTCCAAGTATAGAACGCATAAACCAATTTTATCATACTGACGACTTGTAAAAGTATTTTCATTTGTTTATGAGGTAACTTTCTATATATTTTGGCAGCGACGCATATCTAGCGTCAGAAAATAAAACATTAATTTCATCGACCTTGATATTTGAATTCGAATAGAGTGAATTTAGTTCGTAAACTACACAAATTTGTATTTATGACAATTGCGGCTTGGTTAATGGACCGAGAACAATGTACTACAACCCCTACATCTGGAGCATCGTCAAAAGTCCCGCATTTCGAATCTTCACGTTTGGCGGACTATTCCCCAAGGTACGCTGCTGTGTTGTAATCCATGTACATTTCGTCCGGGGTATGAAGAATTACAGGATAGATGGCATTTGACCCGCAACGCAGCCCGTCCTGCCTTTCCAAATAACTGTCCATTTTACTCCTGTGGGACTGAGAACAGGGGTGTCCTCAGAATGCTGTCTATGGATTTTTTAAGACACTCGCCATACGGGATGTCCTAAATAAACAATATTCATGCAGTAGCTTGTGGAAAAAATAAGTCAACTCACTTATATGTAAGAACTGACGTAAGATATATGTTCCATAACCGTTAGTCCTGCCGAGTCAAACTATGTCGAATTAAATGATTGATTAATTTGAAGCATTATTAATAGCCGAAAAAAATCAAGAGCACATTTTTAATCCGAATATACTGGATATTTAATGCAGAAAATATAAAATACAGATTTCTGGAAATATTCAGATAAAAGTCAACATCTACTCTAGCAATTTTAAGTTAATACTCCATTTTCTTCACCCATATGATAACGTGTTTTAAATATATTTATAATTTAAGGTCAAAGTCCACCCCTTGAGAGCCTTGATAGCCAATCTGTTTCTAAGAGAAACTTAATTCCTCTATTCTACATCTACTCTGAGAATTATAAGTTGATTCTCCATTTTCTTCACCCATGTGATAACGTGTTTTAAATATATTTTTAATTTAATATCAAAATCCACCAAATTTTCTTTACAATGGTAAAATTTAGATCAAATTTCTTCAATATCAAGAAAATACTCCCATCTGGCAACACTGATCTTGTAGTCTCCACTAAATTCCACTCCACAGGCCAGGACTGGCGTATTGGTCCGTACTTTTTGCAATTTTTTATTAAGTATTTTTAATATTCACATCTCCTTTTCGACCTATGATTACATAATATATGATTATACTTCATTTGCTGTCAGTAATCGAAGTTTTTAATATTTTACATTAAAGACGTCACATCCTAAGATATAAATCGTTCCTTTTTTAAATTTCGGACGCGGGTATGAGGGTTGATGTATACTGCTTTTTTCACCTAACAGTGCCTTAATTCTTCGAAAGCCGGCCCTGGTCAGCGTAGGTCCAGAAACTAAATTGCTCTGCTAAAGAGGAAACGTGGAATATTAAAAGATAGTGGTCCCAAACACGAAATATTACGTAATTTAATAAGAGAAGTTTAATGATAGCGCAGCGCTTCGCACACATACACGTTAACGAGCGCGTTTGGGACATGTGTATGGGATGGAATCACCGAAGGACCTCCGAGTTTGCCATTATTCTTGTTTTTGTGCCCGAAATAAATTGAGGTGTGACAGACGCATGAATGTGTTTAAGTCCGGTTTTTCAGGTCTTTGTGTTTAGGAAATAGTTTTTGTAGACTTTATTCGCAAAGGTCCGAAGCGCGGGCTTTCCCTTGTTGTAAATCTTCCGCAATTTACTAATACCAGTGTTTTCTTACCCCCTTATTAATAATCCTAATCCTGACGTACATCGTCGAAACATTTTTGCCTTCATTCTAAGTGTGTTATTTACTTCCTTCCAATGTCTACCGTATTAATCAGAGATAAACATTCTATTTTTAATTAATTATTCTGTAGATCGTATGGTCATTATTTTTCTGATGTTCCTGAATTCACAATCCCTAGTGTAACCAATGCTCAGAGAAGCGAATGTGGGGTTATAAATCCAATAAAAAATGTATAGAAAACTTAAAAATCAATCAATTCCTTGAATTTTAACCATTTGAAAACATTTTTTTTCGCAGAGATCAAATTTTGGGTCAAAAATGTGAAGACAATATTCAGATATGGCAACACTGGTCTCATAGTCTTCACTGTACTCCACTCCACAATTTTGTATTAAATATGTTTGATATTCAAATCTCATAATCGACTTATATTATTTTACTTCATTTGCTGTCAGAAGTGGAGGGTTTTAATATTCTACATTAAAGACAGGGGTCTATCCATGGGGGGGTAATGAGAGTAATACCCCCCCCCCTCCAAGAAGCTTACTGAAATGAAATACATTACTTTATAATTATCCATGTAGTAAAACAGGGTTGAAGTATTTGTAATTTGAATTACTTGATAATCGCATGCAAACAATATCAAATTGTGTAATAAGTAATATTTCTATAAGCAATATTCAGCGTTTACTAATGTGACTTTCAAGCCTAAATTCTGTAATTTTGCTCGATGTTGCTGCATATATGAATGCTGAAAATACATTGCTCTTCTACATATACATAGACATTTTAAGTCAGACATTTCAATTATTGATATGCGAGTAAAAAAAAAATAGAAAAATTAATTTAATTTCCATTATCTTTTATTTTTATAATACTGCTGCAATGCATACAATTTTAATTTATATTTTCTTATTGATATTGGATATTAACTTCTTTATCTATTTAACAAAAGTCTTTATTTATGTTTAGTTCTTTAGTCTGTTGATGTTATAAGTCTTTACAACTTTACCCCTCCAAGATAAAATCATAGATACGCCCATGATTAGAGACGTCACACTTTATATGCCCCATCGTTATATTCATATCACATTATTCGGAAAAGTGTTAAAGTCGTAAAGGTTAATATTGGAACATTTTAAACGCCTTTCGTTTTACTAACTATATATTTTTTATTCGTCGTAGAGATAAGAACTGTAAAACTACCGTTAATTTAAAACCAGTCGTGGGATATATTTTTTTATGTAAAAAGCACGATAGACGCAGGAATTACACGATTCGGAATAGAAATAAGCGTCTATTTTGTAAATAGCGCTGACGGCTTTATTTTTCCTTCAATTTTTTTTCCTCGGCCGATTTATGCATATGACTTCATAAAATAAAATCACACTACGCGTTTTTTTGCGGCTCTCCCATTATTAAACATAAGCCATAAATTCACGCAGACCGTACACAAAAAGGGTATATTAAATCGCACCAGACTGCTTTGCATATTTTAAAGTAAGTCTATTACACCGCCACAATGGGGTAGGAGCGTATACGCCGCGCGGCACTTTGCGAGACGCGGCCGCCTCTGAAACAAAAGCCGGTATGGATTGAGACCAAAAAAACCCAATTAGCCCTTGTCGCTGTACGTGCAATAGACGCATGTACTACAAAAATTTACATATTTCCGCACTATGATCAGCTAGGCCAGGACGGATCTACCCTCTACTGGCGGCAAACGTGAACTTTTGAACCCACTGTGTCTTATACGGTATAATGAATGAGTAATTTTAATTCATTGTTACAAAATAATGTGTAAGCTTAATAGTGTAACCTCTACGTCGATTTAGCCTTGAAACGCGTCACGTAGGGAAACAAACTTTATTGTCACTACTTGATTACACAACCAAGATATTTTAAACAAATTCTCAACTGTCACATCTTTACTTTGACGTTTCTGTCACTCGTATATGATTTGCGTTCGGCTGCTCTGTATATTGACACAAAGGGTTCTCGCAGATTCCGCTGTATCGAGAACGTGTCGGGCCCTGAATCGAATATGTCCTGGAATGTCCTAGAAAACGCCAAAATAGAAGTATCACAAACATTATAAATTGTAACGCAAACAGGAACATAATTAACAAACTAAGAAGGTAGGTGAACTTCCGGAACAATATTATATGCATATCTTTGTACTGGGCTTTGTAAAAGTAACCATCCTGTATACGCAATAGCCTAAATGTAGAAACATTGATTGCAATTTTGTTTGATCTGTTTTGTAATAATTCTAGTAATTAAGTATATTATCATTATTTGTTGAAGACGTCTTGTCTTGCATTTTAATTTTAACAAACCCCTTTACTTTTTACAATAATTGTGTTTGTATTAGTAAATCTCACTGCATACATTTGTCTTATCTACAGCTGCACGAATATTTCGCAGCATTTTTATTTCCGTGAAGATATCGATTTCCCCATTTAATTTAAATTAGATTCTCCTTTCGTCATTGCGGCAGAGTTCCATACGTACACTCGAGAACCCAGCCGTCATCTCTCCATCCTGCCCAGATGTCATAAGCTCAACACAAACAATTCAGAAAAGTTAAATGAGGACCCAGCCCGTTTGTACATCATCCAGAATGTTTGTGTAATAATAAAGTCTCCGGAGTTTTCATTGGCGAGCTTTAAAACTTTATAATTTAGTTATTAAGTCTGAGCCTAATTTCTATATTGGCTGAATTAATTCTCGAGCAAATATAATTTAATAACAATTTTCTTGGGGAACTTTTCTCCGGCCGAAGACAAGCTTCGAGACGGTTTAGAATAAATAAGGGTAAATTGGCGGCGAAGAGGAAATTCTTTGGAAAATTTCATCGCCGGTGACGGCCTTCGGTTTTATTGGAGACGCGATTTAACCTCAGGATTTCACTAAACTAAATCTTGTAGATAATTTGAAACTAAAGCCATTTCAGCAAAGTTTCAAGTACAGAACCACAAAAAAAAACAATTATAATACATAGTTGCCCATAATTTGTTTAAAACTTTGGGTCTTTAATTAAATGATTCAAGAACGATTCTATACAGGGCAAAATATAATGATTTAGCCCTACCTACTTATATACAAAAATGTATCCCTTATAAGACATGTCGTTAAAGTTGAACTTTGTCTTTTCGTTATAATTTCTGTAACATAAGGAGTGCCCCAGGGGTCGATTCTTGAACCACTATTTTTCATAGTTTTCATCAATGATTAATTGAGGAAACAGATGTGTCTTATTTGCTGTATGCGGATGATGTGAAAATTTACTGTGCCATAGATACTAATTCTGATTATTTGAGGCTTCAACACTGTTTGAATGGAGTAAACAGATGGTGCAATTTAAATAAACTTCCCTTAAATGCAACAAAATGTAACAACATGAGATTTACAAGAATGTGTTTCCATTTGTTTATAACTACAATATCAGTGGTACACTTTTAAGTAGACCAGATTCCATGAAAGACCTAGGGGCAACGTTTGGCACTAAACTCACTTTTATCTTGCATGTAAATCATCTTTTAGGAATCTGGCATTTGTGATATGTAACTCAAAAGGTTTCACTGATACACAAACTGTAATGCCTTTGTCAAGTCCAAACTCGAATACGCGTCTCTGGTGTGGCATCCTGGATACAATGTATATGTAGAAACTTTGGAAATTGTTCAGCGGCGTTTTCTAAAATTTGACTGGTCATATTCTGTGGTATGCGGCGGTTGAACATTATTCCACCCCAAAACATTACGGGTACTCCCTTCATACGGAGCAAATTCACGGGAAAAATGAAGTGGCTGTTGATGACCTGGTTATCTCCAGACTCTTTGTCGATAGTCATCAGTAACCAGCCCAATTCTGGTTTCGTCTGTAAACAAGACCCACCGCCACTGGCGTAAAAGCCAACCCCTCTGCTCTCGCGCCCACTGGAGACGGCGGAAGTAGAGTGAGGACCCGTAATGGTCTTCTAGCATCGCATTAGCGATGGGGAGTCGTCTTCGAATAGTAGGTGTCGATATAACACGGCGAAACGTACCTTGCAAGTGGGCCCTGAGAGGTGAAGCTGAAGATGTGCGATGTCTACGGGCATATTTCACCAAATACCGATCCTCCCTTTCATTAGATACTCGAGGACGTTCACTACTTGGTCTGTTTTCCACTGTATCAAATTTTTCATATCAACAGATGATCTAGGAATGCCCAAACATGTTCGATATCTGATGATTAGAATGTCCTGTCCTGTAAAGCAGTTATTCTTGCTGGGGTAAACGCAGAAATTTCATGTCCTAGCAATATAATGTACAAAAATTCAAAGGAACACTTGGCTGAATACACTGCCAAACTGAGCAGATTTGTGAGAACATTGGATTATTCTAAATAAAAGTCTGCATTGTAACGTTATAAAAAATCATCCATAGACGTATGTCAGAAAAAATGGGGAGATAAAATAACCCCTTCTCCCCGTTTCTACGTTTGTTCTTTTTTCAAATTTGGCGCACTTAGGTTCCATATTATTTCTTAATTAGCATCAACTAGTATTACCTAATACTCATTATGAAAATAGGTTTTAGAAGATATTAAAATTTGCCTACAATTATTATTTTATAGTTCTCGCATTAACAAAAAATTAAAATTTAATTTTGGTTTTTGAGTTATTGCAATAAATATTTCCATATATCTAAAATGAGATTCATGGATCGTATATTACCTTATAATAATTTTTCAGCTTTCTCATATACAGATACATCTAATAAATAGATATTTACGATTTGCTCTCTCTTTAATTTCACTTTACATTATGCAATCTACCAGAATTTAATAAAAATTATGACTGATGATATCATATGATTATAAATCATTTCACCATTTCTAGGCATATGCTTATTTCCTCAATTGCTGGTTATATTTTGCAACATTATTACACTAAATATATTGCCGAATTAATGATTTAAAGGAATTCTAGTATTAGTTTTCTCTTAATTTCATAGAACTGAATTATTTGTCTAGTTTCGCTTGAAGTTTCACCATTATTCTTATTAGATTCCTCAGAAGGTATCTGAGACTGGCCACCGCTGCCAATCCGTCCTGTACATTTCTGTCGCATCACTATCTCTTAATAACAGCATCAATCACTCACATTTCGCTAAACTTCCGAATTAATCGCTTCGACGTAACAAGCTCGCCTCGCAGAAATCCTCCAGCAATGCGGTCCGCGTTGATGATAGATGACAGCGGACTCGATAATTCGGAACGCGTGCATCTCGACAAACGGAATTAGATACGCGCGGATTGGAAGCGCTGAATCAGACGGATTGGACGTCCACCAGGACGTCCGGAACTCCAAATCCTCCCGATTCCGCACAACACACGTGGCGGCGTGTTTAATCAGACCGATTGCAATCATTAATAATGCTACGTTCGATTTGGTAAAGGCATTTTCCTACGGATACACGTTCTGTGTACACTTCTAAAAGTGATTAAGGGTTGAGAGGCTTGGTAAACCCAAACAAAGTTAATGTTATCATTTATTTCGTGTTCACCTAAGTAGTGTATCTATCATGATTATATTTTGGTGTCTGACCTTATTGAAAGCAACGAAGTAGTGGTAAAAATGTAAAAATCCGAATTTAAGAGGTTTGCCAAAGAGGGCGGTGTTTTGACACCTCACACAAATATAATAATAATAAAAAGGACACAAATCTAAACATGCAACACTGAGAGAAACTTTCCAAGTAAACTATGATGCTAACAAAAATAATTACCGTAAATAATGTTTTATCTGGTGTAGCTGTCTTAAATATTATCCAGAAATAACATTTGTACATGTATACCACTGATAACCAACTGCGTGTAGTTCAATTCGGCGCCATTAATTTTTGTGTGGTTATGGTGTATGTTGTTTTACTAACTATGGAATACTAAATATTACTAATGCATCAGTGGAATTCAACTCTAAGCGCTTATATGAAGGCCCATTCATCAATTAATTCAAGAATAGTTATAACTAGAGACCGTATATGGTTCGCACTTGACGTCATTATCAGCGCACTTAGGACGCTAACGTTAAGGTTGGTGGAAGTCAAGTAAATACATACATTTATTGTCAAATACAGTTAATATCAACGTTTTACCTTGTACTGGTGATATGTATGTTGTCCAATATGGTCCATATTAAGTTGTGTAGTTTACTATAGGTACTATTCACTTTTAGTACTGAAATAAAACTGAATAACCAGCAAGTGTTGTAAATGTTCAGCTGTTAAGTTGTGGCGTTTATCGCTTAAAATCCATTTCAGTTTCGAAAACGTACGTTCAACGTCCACAGAGGTCACTGGGGCATATTTAAAATATGTATATGGGTTCAGCAAAATCTACTCCTTTACCTTCAAAAAGCTCTAGTATACGGCATACAGTTAAAAATCCTGGATGGTTCTGCAAAACGATATTAAATTTCTTCTTCACACGTTCAGCACTAGATCCTGGTACCTGAGAAATAAAATGTCGCAAGTCTAAAACACTATTTACCTCATTATTTATTGAAAAACCTGATGCTGGCACAGGTTCTTTGTATTGTTCCGAGCGCATATGTTCCACAATACGTGTTTTATAATTCCACGATATAACTCTTTCACAAATTTTGCACTTTAATTCTGTCCCGTCAAATTCTAAATCTGGATAATCTTTAATCCATTTCTCCACCGTAGAACGAGTGGGAGGCCGACGGAACATATTCAAGCACCGAAACAGACAAACCAACAAGAAACTCGACAAGAAACTAACATTTGCTAATAACGCGGTATCGTCCCTACAAAGATCCGACACGCACAACGTTTCACTGCAAGATTGATATTGGCAATTAGAAAGCGGATTCGCTACACGTCGGAGAATGACTGCTATAGATGGACTGCGACCTTGACCAATGCCGATAAATTAACAGGGTGAGGTTCGTCAACAATGGCCATCATTTTGAAGATGATATTTGTTTTTAATTAGTAATATTTAAATATTACGATTTTCAACCGACGGACCTGAGTACGAACCTGAGATGTGCGAACGATATACTATCTTTAGTTATAACCGTCCTCGTGCAAATTTCAGTGCTTGTTATTCTGTATGCGGGTATGGCTTGTTTCGATTTATTTTGTATTATTTAACTTTTCAGCGTATTTTCAACCATTTTGCCGTCATTTTTAATTATTTATGGATTTTTTGTGTATATCTACAACTAGGTGTAGTGCGGAATTTTATTAGCTTGTTTTGTTTTCACATTAGCAATTGTGCTATTTTTGTATCTATCTGCATATTAGCATAATAGATTTTGTCTCTAATAATAAAAATATACCTATTTGTTTTCATCCTATATAGTGATTATATCAAAAATGAGGTTGTTTTACAACACGGTAAAAACTGAAATTTGTTAGTGTCACAATTCATAGTTCATTCTATATGTAAAGTAATGTTTTTATTGTAATTTATTTTAATGTAATTATTGTATCTTTATTGCTGATATGCCTTTATTCTGTGATTTGTATAAATAAGTATGCAGAAAAATTGTTGAAAGATATTTCTGGATTCTGAACTATAATGTAGATAGTAGATTCATGTTGTCGCAAAAAAAATGCACGTTCGCCTAGTTTTCAAAGAAAATATAATAATACTTTACTTCTATTTCTTTCTTTTTGGAATTATGGCCTAATTAATTCATTTATGTTAAATGAGTATGTACTTTATGGTAAATACAAAATTTATACTTTTATTATCTAAAGTACCGCTAACTTACAAATTAAAGGGTACTACTGTGGCAATATAACATGTAGTACAGTCAACTAACTTTTAATGTAAAAACAAACGTAAAAACTAGACGTAGATGCCACCCTTATTTTGGCAAAGCTTTTAAATTCTGATTTTCGCATTTTTATTGAAATATTAGGTTTTTTCAATAATTTTGTAATGCAATCTCATACAGATTATACATACAAGTTGCTTCCAAATAAGGACAGAAATCAGGGTAGTTCCATTTAAAAAAAATCAACATTCGGTGTCATAGCAACGAAATTACTAGCTACGAAACAAACACGGGTTGCAAAGATGCAAAAATTTAAACAATTTTGTCAGTTTTGTTTTAAACACCGGGTATATTTCACGTTCTAATCAGTTTACTGTTTTAAAGTCTTAAATTTACTAACCTATTAAATTTTTACTAGGTTTTCAAAGATTAACTCACAAATTTTCATTTTCATTGTGCTATTAAATTTAAACGTGAATGAGACATTTTACTGAATTTACCAGACCCAACTTTTAATTACACTAAAATATCTGTAAACGTTTAAACTACAAAGGATATGTATGTAACTGAATGGACCTATTATTTATATTTCACTGTTTTAATTAGCGTTACACTGACCAAAGCCTAGAATTTCTAATTATATGATTGCCCACGTATCCAACGTAACAATTTTTAACAATTTACCGCTTCGCTAGAAAGCCATATTCTCAGTCCTCTCGCATTTTCAGTCCGCAAGAGGGAGTTTGCGCCGAAAAATCGATTTTCAGGATGTCAAACTGGTCCAGCCCAGCATCTGGCCGTCAAATATGTGGGCGTAACAATCCAATCCATGAATTGTTGTTAATATTATGAATTTGTTGAAATGTGAACTTTGTTTATGTTTTGTTTCTGTATTACTGCTCAGGGATGCCTCAGGTAAGTGTAAAAAGTCGGAATTTGCGCTTACAACGCGTCATGGGAAAAGATGCTTTGTACCTTTTTCATACTTACAAAACGTAATTCCAGAGCGGAAGAACATTAGCTTTCACAAGACTGAAGCCAGTGAAGTTCTTCATATTTTTTTCCTCTAACATAAATTATATCAATTTAAAGGTGGAAATTAAATAATATCTTAAAATAACAGATGTTGTTGTGTCTTATACGAGGTGCGATCAAAAATTAACGGGAATTTTGTAATATCTCGGGTTGTATTAGTCCGATTTGCCTGTTATTTTCGTTGTTGTGTTGCAGGATTTTTCTACATTCTTTCCTGCACAAAATTATTACTACATGCAAAATAAGAAGAAATACAGCTTGAGAGCTTGTTTTGCTATTGCTTTTGCTGTTATTTATAGTTTAACAAAGTACACTGTTTTCTAGAGAGCTTAAGAGAATTACTGCATTATAACTTTATTTTGTTGAAGTTATCAGCAATATAAGAAGAAACGCAGTTTGTTTTGCTATTGCTTTTGCTGTTATTTATAATTGTATCAAGGTGTACTGTTTCTTAGACAGCAAAAGAGAATTACTGTATTCTAGCTTTAAGTTATCAGCAAAATAAGAAGAAACATAGCTTGTTTTGCTATTATTTATAGTTTTAAGCAAAATAAGAAGAAACACAGAATGTTTTGCTATTGCTTTTGCTGTTATTTATAGTTTTAACAAGGTATACTGTTTTCTAGAGAGCATAAGAGAATTACTGTATTCTAGCTTTAATTTTTTGAAGTTATCAGCAAAATAAGAAGAAACACAACTTGTTTTGCTATTGCTTTTGCTATTATTTATAGTTTTAACAAGGTACCCTTGTCTCTAGAGAGCTTGAGACAATTACTTTATTCCAGCATTAATTTCTTGAAGTTATCAGTGAGACTAGGCACTCATAGTCATGAAAACTCATGTTTTAGCCGGAATCAAGCACATCGAGGCTAACCCGGATGCGAAGAGGCTCTACGACGACTTGCTGAGTAATTACAACAGACTCATTCGGCCAGTTATCAACCATACTGAAACCCTGACAGTATGGCTCAGTCTCAAACTGTCACAACTCATAGAAATGAACCTTAAGAACCAAATCATGACTACGAATCTATGGGTGGTTCAGGTAAGGATGCTTTTGAACAGACAAATGTTTTGTTATATAAAACTAAAGGAAAATTGCATATGAGAACACATAAAAGAGCAATGAATTTATGGGTGTATTGTTTCAGAAATGGAGCGACTATAAATTGACGTGGAATCCTGTTGAATATGGCGGAGTGGAGATGTTGTACGTTCCTTCTGAACATATCTGGTTACCAGATATAGTGCTTTTCAATAAGTAAGTCAATGTTGGTCACGTTATAACTTTCTATACGATTCCACTTATTTAGTTCGTAGAAAAACATATAGCCTCAATACGTAGGTATTTCTTTTTCTTGATGTTGAAGCAATTTTTATACGACAAATGACTGATTCCCTTTCGATAGCTTCTTCAATAGCCTCAACTTATGAACGCATAAATTCCTTATTTTTGAGCGATTGACAGAAATTCTATGCGTATCGTGTGGAGCTGGAGCTCACATCAATATTATGTTATTATGCAAAATGGAAAACCAGATCAAGATGGCAACGTGACTGGAGAAAAACATTTTTTACAGTTCGACGTGTGAAAACTACGTAACATTCCTGAAAAACGTTCATTCCATATCAGAAATTATTCCGCCTTCTCTTATACTGGAAAATAAGTATATGGGAGATTCGATAAAACGCGACGCGATATGAAATTTAAATGTAACTTTTACTTTACCTTGTTTTGGAGTAATTGGCAAACTTTATTTAATTTCTAAGACCTTGTAATATGCCGAACGACATTGTTGATGCGAAAGAAATTTCCATCCACATCCCATAATGAAAAACAAAGACTAACCGTTTAAAAACTTTGTAACTGGAATGGCGAGGCGACTGAGGATGAAACAAACTTGAAAACAATATTAATTACCTTCTCATTTGTGCTGACAAACCCTAAAATTTCAAATTATAACTTTATAGATACCCCAAACAATTAGTCTCCGTAAAGCGGAAACGCCAAATTTAACATTTTGTATTAAATCAGCGTGTCACACGGAACTTTATCTTGTTTTGACGAGCTTTTACTGGTTAAAATTTAATAAACTGACTGCTACATATGAAACCCACATTGCCAACGAAAAATATCAAATTCCAATACGCAGCTGAACGGATAACTAGATTGGCGTACCGTTAAATGTCAGCAACTGCAGTGATACGTCTTCAATCAATTGAAGAAATCATACAAAATATTTTATTATAATTTTAATGTTATATAGATAGATCTGAGGTAGTTAAAGATATTGAAGTACTTACTATTTGACGAAACGTTATTGTTCACTGAAAACACATTACTACACAGACATAATAATACTCCAAATCCACTAAAATCGTGACACCGTCGCAGAAGCATTTTTTGTAAATAATTATAACATGTTTTATGCAGAATTTGATGAAACGACTACTTTAGGGAGTAATACTCCGACCAGCATTAAATTATAGATTAAAAACTTATAGCAAACAACCACGGTAGATAATCAGCGTTGCCACCAGACTTATACCGGATTGAAGCTTGTCAGCTATTGACTGCACTTAAACAATAATTTATTTAAATTTACCATAATTGTCATTATTTTTAATTTTAGATATTTCAATATTGTTATTTAATATTTATTGACTTAAAACTTCATCATGCCTATCCCCACCACGTAAAAAAATGCGCCTCCGGACTCTACCTCGTAGGTGGTGGGGAAAGGAGTCAATAACTATTAAATAACAATATTGAAATGTCTATAATAAAAAACATTATTATAAAAATAATTAAAAACTATGCCATATCATTGATATAAATTTATACTTATCAGTAGGGAAAATTAGTGTTCACTTCACAGCGCTGTAAAACCCAAACTAATGAATATAATAAAAAAAGTATATAATAAAAATTCTTCGTTGAAAACCACTCTACAAAAATGCTCTGATGTCATTTTTTTCTAAATAAAAAAATAAATAAATTATGGCGTCCAAAAGAAAATTTGTCCAAAAATGTTGATGGTTTTTCTTTAATATCTTTGTTATCAAAACAAAAAGTTACTGGGTTAAAATTGTAGAGGATTCAATTTGCAATAAAAAATGTTTTTAAAAAAATTTTGTATAACCAATAGTTTACCTAATAAATGCTAAAAACAATTTAATCCCCTTTTCCAAGATGGTGGCCAAAGCTGGAGGGTGGTGACCCCACAAACTTCAAGTTAAGTTTTTTTGACCCCTCCCTCACATCTAAATAAAAAAATTGCGTCCTCTAAAAAATGCATCCCCAAATGTAACTTTTCAATGGATTATGTTAATCCCGTGGGATGCTGTAATTCAAATTCTAATATATTAAAATACGCGATTGCCTCTCGCTCCCACCGGGGGCGCGAAAAAGTGGGGTTTTGCCGCCACAAAGGCTTTTTTTGCGAGCCGAGCAGCGGCGAGCCCGGGCCCGCGCAGTCGAGTAAGGCATTTAATGCGTAGCTTAGGCGTATTTCGGTAGGATATTTTTACTCTTTTCGGGGCGAATTTTGCGTTTTGCCGGAGGTCCGCCGGCGTTACTTTTCCGTTTTCGCGAGGAAACGAGACAAAAGTCGAAAAAAACGCCCCTTATCGGAAGTCCGGAAGCCGCCCGGAGGCCGGTCTCGCTCCGCTCCACGTTTTTCGGGCGGGCCCGTCGCGGACGCGGCCGCGGGCGAGTCTCCTTATTTGGTCCTTTCTCCGTCGCGACGAGGCGCTCGGCGGGCCGTTTTTCGCGTTTTTCTAGGTAAATTTCCCGTTTTTCGGAGGGTCCTCGCCGGCCGATCTCGGCGAGCGAGATGGATATAGCGGAGGCGGAGCTTATCGCCCGGGAATCGGAGAAACGTCAGTCGGATATGGGTAGACGTCAAACTATTTCCGATTCGATATTTTCGTATTTTCCCGCATTCATTTCCACAAAGCCATGTCGAAACGTAAACTTTGAACCTTCTACAATGTGTCGCGTGCCTCAGATTTAGGTTTAAAATTCGATTTTATATGGAAAATAGCGAAAGTTTTGGTCAATTACACGTTCGGCTGCATTCGCCTTCGCTCGGCCGTCCGAAACGTCAAACGTCTAGCCGGACGGTGCACGGCCGGTGACAGCTCCGGATAAAACGTAGGAACGTTCGCTAAACGGGCAGATCTGAGACCCGCCAAGGCCGGAAAAGGTAAATTTAAAGTCTCTAGATACTTTCTGTTATGCGAGCGCTGGGCTTTGAATTCGAATTTGTATCGAATTTTGCGTAATACCGAACCGAGACGTGGAGAAGAGCCTGGCAATATGGCGGGTCCTCACAAAACCTTCAAAACGATTACATTCTGAAAAGTAAGTACCCCTTTATTTCCATAAAGCCATATCGAAACGTAAACTTTGAACCTTCTACAATGTGTCGTGTGCCTCAGGTTTAGGTTTAAAATTCGATTTTATAGTGAAAATAACGAAAGTTTTGGTCAACTATACGTTCGGCGGCAATCGCATTCGCTCGGCCGTCCGAAACGTCAAACGGCTAGCCGGACGGTGCGGTGCCGTTGACAGCTCCGGATAAAACTTAGGAACGTTTGCCAAACGTTCCGTCGGAGCCCCCCGAAGGCTAGAAACGGTAAGTTTGAAGTCTCTAGATACTTTCTGTTATGCGAGCGCTGGGTTTTGAATTCGAATTTGTATCGATTTTTGCGTAATACCGAACCGAGACGTGGAGAAGAGCCTGGCAATATGGCGGGTCCTCACAAAACCTTCAAAACGTTACATTTTGCAAAGTAAGTACCCCTGTATTTCCATAAAGCCATATCGAAACGTAAACTTTGAACCTTCTACAATGTGTCGTGTGCCTCAGGTTTAGATTTAAAATTTGATTTTATAGTGAAAATTGCAAAAATTGGCGTCGGCTACAGAAACGTCAAATGGCGAGTGCGCGGTAACATTTCCGAATAAATCGCAGAAATTTTCGCTAAATGGGCCGTTCTGAGCCCTCAGAAGGCAGAAAACGGTAAATTTGAAGTCTCTAGATACGTTCTGTTATGCGAGCGCTGGGTTTTGAGATCGTCTTTGTATCGAAATTTGCGAAAATCCTAACCAAGACGGGGTCAAAATGACGGAAGCCATAAAACAGCTGTCAAATATTTCCATACGCGTATTTACGGGGTGACTCAAAAAAGCTCGATGTACGGGGTGTTCCAATAAAAATTGACGAGAAAAAAATAAAAATTACAGATTCGAGGAAATTTTCGGTTTTTTCGCTTCGGAGGGGTTCTCTGACGTGCGTAGAACCGTTTTATATACAAAGTGTTGGAAAAATGTCGAACGTTAAAAAAATGTCAAAATTAAGGGAACTAAAAATTTTTTTGGTACGAAACTTCCGTCGGGGATCTCTTACCGCACTAATTATCGAAAAAAATATAGGGTGTTTACAAAAAACCCACCCGTTCCCTAAAAATCATGAAAATTCGTTGCTTTCTGATGAAACTTTTTACAATAGTTTGTAAAAAACTATAAAAAATATATACTTTGGTATTATTATGTATATAAATACATACGTATGAAAAAATACAGGGTGTAAAATAAAGAACCATTCTGTAGATCCACAAAATTTAT
The DNA here is from genome assembly GCA_025584915.1 of Monochamus saltuarius. Taxonomy (NCBI): domain Eukaryota; kingdom Metazoa; phylum Arthropoda; class Insecta; order Coleoptera; family Cerambycidae; genus Monochamus; species Monochamus saltuarius. Next base: position 56,541,446 of record CM046726.1, read on the forward strand.
GGAATTTATTTTTTTTATGAAACTTTTCACGATTGTAAAAAAATATACTAATGGAAAAATACAGGGTGCTTAACGAAACCAAACCATTCTCTAAGAATCCTCACAATAATTCATTGAATGTTTTTTTATGAAACTTTTCACAATTATCTGTAAGAAAACTATACTAATTAAAAAACTACTGAGTGTTTAAGAAAACTGAACCAATATTGAAACTCCCAAAATTCATAGAAAAATTTTTTTTTATTTATTAAACTTTCGTCAAGGATTTATTATGACACTCACTAACGAAGCAAATACAGAGTGTTTAAAAATAACGAACCATTCTCTGAAAATCCTCAAAATTCATGGAATTAAAAAATTCTTTTTGATGAAACTTTATAAAATGTTCTGTAGGAAAAATAGACTAATGAAGAAACACAGAGTGTTTAAAAATAACGAACCATTCTCTGAAAATCCTCAAAATTCATGGAATTAAAACATTCTTTTTGATGAAACGTTTCACAATAGTTTGTAAAAAACTATACTAATGAAAAAATACAGGAGGTTCAAAAAAACCGAACCATTCTCTAAAAATCAACAAAATTCGTGGAATTAAAAAATTCTTTTTAATGAAACTTTTTACAATGTTCTGTAGGAAAAATATACTAATGGAAAAATACGGGGTGTTTAAAAAAACCGAAACGTTCCCTAAAAATCTTGAAAATTTGTGGATTTAATTTTTTTTTTTTGCTTTCTGATGAAACTTTTTACAATAGTTTGTAAAAAAACTATAAAAAATATATACTTTGGTATTATTATGTATATAAATACATACGTATGAAAAAATACAGGGTGTAAAATAAAGAACCATTCTCTAAATCTACAAAATTTATGGAATTTATTTTTTTTATGAAACTTTTCACGATTGTAAAAAAATTGTACTAATGAGAAAATACAGGGTGCTTAACGAAACCAAACCATTCCATAAGAATCCTAACAATTCGTGAAATATTTTTTATGAAACTTTTTACAATGGCCTGTAAGAAAACTATACTAATTAAAAAACTACTGGGTGTTTAAGAAAACTGAACCAATATTTAAACTCCCAAAATTCATGGAAAAACAATATTTTATTTATTAAACTTCCATCAAGGATTTATTATGACACTCACTAACGAAGCAAATACAAAGTGTTTAAAAATAACGAACCATTCTCTGAAAATCCTCAAAATTCATGGAATTAGAAAATTCTTTTTGATGAAACTTTATAAAATGTTCTGTAGGAAAAATAGACTAATGAAGAAATACAGAGTGTTTAAAAATAACGAACCATTCTCTAAAAATCCTCAAAATTCATGGAATTAGAAAATTCTTTTTGATGAAACTTTATACAATAGTTTGTAAAAATCTATACTAATGAAAAAATACAGGAGGTTTAAAAAAACCGAACCATTCTCTAAAAATCAACAAAATTCATAGAATTAAAAATTCTTTTAATGAAACTTTGTACAATGTTCTGTAGGAATAATATACTAATGAAAAATACTGGGTGGTTAATAAAAGCGAACCATTCTCTAAAATTCGTCAACCTTCGTGCATTTCAATTTTTTTTCTGAAACGCTTCGTAACAGTCTGCAGGAAAACTTCGCATATATATAGTACGACTCAAAAAGCTCGATGTACGGGGTGTTTCGATAAAATTGACGAGAAAAAATATAAAAATTACAGATTCGAGGAAATTTTCAGTTTTTTGCTTCGGAGGGGTTGTCTGACGTGCGAAAAACCGTTTTATATACAGAGTGTTGGAAAAATGTCGAGCGTTAAAAAAATGTCAAAATTAAAGGAAGTGAACATTCTTTTAGTACGAAACTTCCGTCGGGGGTCTCTTACCGCACTAATTATCGAAAAAAATACGGGGTGTTTAAAAAAACCGAACCGTTCCCTAAAAATCCTGAACATTCGTGGATTTAAATTTTTTTGCTTTCAGATGAAACTTTTACAATAGTTTGTAAAATCTATAAAAAATATATACTTTGGTATTATTATGTATATAAATACATACGTATGAAAAAATACAGGGTGTAAATTAAAGAACCATTCTCTAGATCCACAAAATTTATGGAATTTATTTTTTTTATGAAACTTTTCACGATTGTCAAAAAAATTATACTAATGAGAAAATACAGGGTGCTTAACGAAACCAAACCATTCTATAAGAATCCTAACAATTCATGAAATATTTTTTTATGAAACTTTTCACAATGGTCTGTAAGAAAACTATACTAAATAAAAGACTACTGGGTGTTCAAGAAAACTGAACCAATATTGAAACTCCCAAAATTAATGGAATTTTTTTTTTATTTATTAAACTTCCATCAAGGATTTATTATGACATTCACTAACGAAGCAAATACAGAGTGTTTAATAATAACGAACCATTCTCTAAAAATCCTCAAAATTCATGGAATTAAAAAATTCTTTTTGATGAAACTTTATACAATAGTTTGTAAAAATCTATACTAATGAAAAAATACAGGAGGTTTAAAAAAACCGAACCATTCTCTAAAAATCAACAAAATTCATAGAATTAAAAAATTCTTTTTGATGAAACTTTTTACAATGTTCTGTAGGAAAAATATACTAATGAAAAAATACGGGGTGTTTAGAAAACCAAACCATTCTCTAAGAATCCTCACAATTCATGAAATATTTTCATATGAATCTTTTCACCATGGTCTGTAAGAAAACTATACTAATTAAAAAACTACTGGGTGTTTAAAGAAACTGAACCATTCTCTAGAAACATTCATGGAAGTATAATATTCTTTTGATGAAACTTTTAACAATAGTCTATATGGAAACTATTTTAATGGGAACAATACAGGATGTTTAAGAGAATCGAATCATTCTAAAAATCCTAAAAACTTGGAATTAAAAACTCTGTTTTGGTTTTGATGAAACTTTTTAAGATAGTTTGTAAAGAAACTATAAACAATATATACTTAGGTAGGTATTATTATGTAGCTATATAAATACATACTTATGAAAAAATACAGGATGTAAAATAAAGACCAATTCTCTAGATCCACAAAATTTATGGAATTTAATTTTTTTTATGAAACTTTTCACGATTGTAAAAAAATTATACTGATGAAAAAATACGGGGTGTTTAACAAAACCAAACGATTCTCTAAGAATCCTCACAATTCATGGAATATTTTCTAATCAAACTTTTCACAATGGTCTGTAATAAAACTATACTAATTACAAAACTACTGGGTGTTTAAAAAAACCGACCCTTCTCTAGAAACCTTCATGGAAGTATAATATTCCTTTGATGAAACTTTTAACAATGGTCTATATGGAAACTATTTTAATGAAAACAATACAGGGTGTTTAAGAAAACTGAACCAATATTGAAACTCCCAAAATTCATGGAATAATTTTTTTTTTGCTTCGGATGGGTTGTCGGATGTACGATAGACCGTTTTATATACAAAGTGTTGGAAAAATGTTGAACGTTAAAAAATCTCAAAATTAAGAGAACTGACAATTTTTTTTACTCAACTTCCATCGGGGGTCTCTTAAGGCACTCATTATCGAAGAAATACATGGTGTTTAAAAAAAACTAACCCTACTCAAGAAAGGTCAAGTCGGCGATAGCCGACTTGCCACCTTTCTAGTTCTTATATATTAAAATCCGTTGTTTTTTCTCGCTCCCTCCGGGCGGGCGGAAAAGTGGCAAAGTATCTCCTCAAAGGCTTTTTTCGCGAGCCGCGCCGCGGCGAGCCGAAGGGCGCGAAGCGCCCTTCGGTCCCGGGGTTGTCGCTTAGGCGTATTTCGGTGGGTTCTTTTTACCTTTTTCGGGGCGAATTTTGCGTTTTGCCGGAGGTCCGCCGGAGCTACTTTTCGATTTTCGCGAGGAAACGAGACAAAGTCGAAAACCACGCCCATTATCGGAAGTCCGGAAGCCGCCCGGAGGCCGGTTTCGCTCCGCGCGACGTTTTCGGGCGAGCCCGTCGGGGACGCGGTCGCGGGCGAGTCTCTTTATTTGGTTCTTTCTCCGTCGCGACGAGGCCGCTCGGCGGGCCGTTTTTCGCGTTTTTCTAGGTAAATTTTCCGTTTTTCGGAGGGTCCTCGCCGGCCGTTCTCGGCGAGAGGATGGAGATAGCGCGGGAGGAGCTTATCGCCCGGGAATCGGAGAAACGTCAGTCGGATATGGGTAGACGTCAAACTATTTCGGATTTGATATTTTCCTATTTTCCCGCATTCATTTCCAGAAATGCATGTTGAAACGTAAACTTTGAACCTTCTACAATGTGTCGCGTGCCTCAGATTTAGGTTTAAAATTCGATTTTATAGGAAAATAGCGAAAGTTTTGGTCAATTACACGTTCGGCTGCATTCGCCTTCGCTCGGCCGTCCGAAACGTCAAACGGCTAGCCGGACGGTGCGATGCCGTTGACAGCTCCGGATAAAACTTAGGAACGTTCGCTAAACGGGCCGTTCGGAGATCCGCAAAGGCAAAAAAGGTACATTTAAAGTCTCTAGATACTTTCTGTTATGCGAGCGCTGGGTTTTGAGTTCCAATTTGTATCGAATTTTGCGTAATACCAAACAGAGACGTGGAGAAGAGCCTGGCAATATGGCGGGTCCTCACAAAACCTTCAAAACGTTACATTTTGCAAAGTAAGTACCCCTTTATTTCCATAAAGCCATATCGAAACGTAAACTTTGAACCTTCTACAATGTGTCGTGTGCCTCAGATCTGTTTTTAAAATTCGATTTTATAGTAAAAATTGCGAAAATTTGCGACGTCAAATGGCGAGTGCGCGGTGACATTTCCGAATAAATCGCAGAAAATTTCGCTAAATTCCCCAAAGGCCGAAAACGGTAAATCTGAAGTCTCTAGATACGTTGTGTTATGCGAGCGTTTGGTTTTGAATTCGTTTTTGTATCGAAATTTGCGAAAATCCTAAGCAAGACGGGGTCAAAATGACGTAAGCCATAGAACAGCTGTCAAATATTTCCATCCGCTATTGCTATTTGCATTGAACTTTGCATAAATAGAACGAATAGGTAGGTGGTATCAGTGAGCTAGACAATATGGCAGACCAAGACGGGGTCAAAATGACGGAAGCCATAGAACAGCTGTCAAATATTTCCATCCGCTATTGCTATTTGCATTGAACTTTGCATAAATAGAATGAATAGGTGGTATCAGTGAGCTAGACAATATGGCACACTTCAAGTCGCTTCGCTTATATACAGTGCGACTCAAACCAGCTCGAAGTAGGGGGTGTTCCGATAAAAATTGACGAGAACAAAATAAAAATAACAGATTCGAGGACATTTACGGTTCATTCGCTTCGGAGGGGTTCTCTGGCGTGCGTAGGACCGTTTTATATACAAAGTGTTGGAAAAATGTCGAACGTTAAAAAATGTAAAAATTAAGGAACTGAAAATTTTTTGGTACGAAACTTCCGTCGGGACTCTTACCGCACTAATTATCGAAAAAAATACGGGGTGTTTAAAAATTCGAACCGTTCCTAAAATCCTGGACATTCGTGGATTTAAATTTTTTTGCTTTCCGATGAAACTTTTACAATAGTTTGTAGGAAAACTGTAAAATATATACTTTGGTATTATTATGTATATGAATACATACTTATGAAAAAATACAGGGTGTAAAATAAAAAACCATTCTCTACATCCACAAAATTTATGGATTTTATTTTTTTTATGAAACTTTTGATGATTGTAAAAAATCATACTAATGAGAAAATACAGGGTGCTTAACGAAACCAAACCATACTCTAAGAATCCTCACAATAATTCATTGAATATTTTTTCATGAAACTTTTCACAATGGTCTGTAAGAAAACTATGTATACTAATTAAAAAACTACTGGGTTTTTAAAAAAACTGAACCAATATTGAAACTCCCAAAATTCATGGAAATTTTTTTTATTTATTAAACTTCCATCAAGGATTTATTATGACACTCATTAACGAAGCAAATACAGAGTGTTTAATAATAACGAACCATTCTCTAAAAATCCTCAAAATTCATGGAATTAAATAATTCTTTTTGATGAAACTTTATACAATGTTCTGTAGGAAAAATATACTAATTAAAAAATACAGAGTGTTTAAAAATAACGAACCATTCTCTAAAAATTTTCAAAATTCTTGGAATTAAAAAATTCTGTTTGATGAAATTTTATACAATGTTCTGTAGGAAAAATATACTAATTAAGAAATACAGAGTGTTTAAAAATAACGAACCATTCTCTAAAAATCCTCAAAATTCATGGAATTTGAAAATTCTTTTTGATGAAACTTTATACAATACTTTGTAAAAATCTATATTAATGAAAAATACAGGGGTTTAAAAAAACCGAACCGTTCCTAAAAATCCTGAACATTTGTGGATTAAATTTTTTGCTCTCTGATGAAACTTTACAATAGTTTGTAAAACTATAAAAATATATACTTAGGTATTATTATGTATATGAATACATACTTATGAAAAATACAGGGTGTAAAATAAAGATCCATTCTCTAGAAATCTAGAAATTTATGGAAGTTATTTTTTATGAAACTTTTCACAATGGTCTGTAAGAAAACTATACTAATTAAAGAACTACTGGGAGTTTAAAAGACTGAACCAATATTGAAACTCCCAAAATTCATGGAAAATTTTCAAAATCATTGAATTAAAAATTTTTTGATGAAATTTTATACAATGTTCTGTAGGAAAAATATCGCAATAAAGAAATACAGACGATTTAAAAATAACGAACCATTCTCTAAAAATCCTCAAAATTCATGGAGTTAAAAATTCTTTTGATGAAACATTTCACATTAGTTTGTTAAAAACTATACTAATGAAAAAAATACAGGAGGTTTAAAAAACCGAACCATTCTCTAAAAATCAACAAAATTCATGGAATTAAAAATTCTTTTGATGAAACTTTTTACAATGTTCTGTAGGAAAAATATACTATTGAACAAATACAGGGTGTTTAAAAAAACCGAACTGTTCCTAAAAATCCTGAAAATTCGTGGATTTAAATTTTTTTTTTCTGATGAAACATTTTACAATAGTTTGTCAAAAACTATAAAAATATATACTTAGGTTTTATTATGTATATAAATACATACGTATGAAAAATATAGGGTGTAATATAAAGAACCATTCTCTAGATCCACAAAATTTATGAAATTTATTTTTTTATGAAACTTTTTGTGATTGTAAAAATTATACTAATGAAAAATACAGGGTGTTTAGCAAAACCAAACCATTCTCTAAGAATCCTCACAATTCATAGAATATTTTCTTATGAACACAATGGTCTGTAAGGAAACTATATTAATTAAAGACTACTGGGTGTTTAAAAAAATGAACCATTCTCTATAAACCTTCATGGAAGTATAATATTTTCTTGATGAAACTTTTAACAATGGTCTATATGGAAACTATTTTCATGAGAACAATAAGTGCTTTTTAAGATAATAAAATCATTTTAAAAATCCTAAAAACTTCAAATTAAAAACTCTTTTGGTTTTGAAACTTTTAAGATAGTTTGTAAAAAACTATAAAAATACATACTTAGGTATTATTATGTAGCTATATAAATACATACTTATGAAAAATACAGTGTGTAAAATAAAGACCAATTCTCTAGATCCACAAAATTTATGGAATTTAATTTTTTTATGAAACTTTTCACGATTGTAAAAAAATATACTGATGAAAAATACAGGGTGTTTAACAAAACCAAACCATTCTCTAAAAATCCTCACAATTCATGGAATATTTTCTAATGAAACTTTTCACAACGGTCTGTAAGAAAACTATACTAATTAAAAACTACTGGGTGTTTAAAAAACCGACCGTTCTCCAGAAACCTTCATGGGAGTATAATATTCCTTTGATGAAACTTTTAACAATGGTCTATATGGAAACTATTTTAATGAAAACAATACAGGGTGTTTAAGAAAACTGAACCAATATTGAAACTCCCAATATTCATGGAATAAATTTATTTTTTGCTTCGGATGGGTTGTCGGATGTACGAAAGACCGTTTTATATACAAAGTGTTGGAAAAATGTTGAACGTTAAAAAATCTCAAAATTAAGAGACTAATTTATTTTACTCAACTCCCATCGGGGGTCTCTTAACGCACTAATTATCGAAAAATACATGGTGTTTAAAAAAACTAACCCTACTCAAGAAAGGTCAAGTCGGCGAATGCCGACTTGCCACCTTTCTAGTTCTAATATATTAAAATACGCGATTGCCTCTCGCTCCCACCGGGGGCGCGAAAAAGTGGGGTTTTGCCGCCACAAAGGCTTTTTTTGCGAGCCGCGCAGCGGCGAGCCCGGGCGCGCGGGGTCGAGTTTGGCCTTTTTTGCGTAGCTTAGGCGTATTTCGGTGGGTTCTTTTTACCTTTTTCGGGGCGAATTTTGCGTTTTTCCGGAGGTCCGCCGGCGTTACTTTTCCGTTTTCGCGAGGAAACGAGACAAAAGTCGAAAAAAACGCCCCTTATCGGAAGTCCGGAAGCCGCCCGGAGGCCGGTTTCGCTGCGCGCGTGGTTTTTCGGGCGAGCCCGTCGGGGACGCGGCCGCGGGCGAGTCTTGATTTGGTCCTTTCTCCGTCGCGACGAGGCGCTCGGCGGGCCGTTTTTCGCGTTTTTCTAGGTAAATTTTCCGTTTTTCGGAGGGTCCTCGCCGGCCGATCTCGGCGAGCGAGATGGATATAGCGGAGGCGGAGCTTATCGCCCGGGAATCGGAGAAACGTCAGTCGGATATGGGTAGACGTCAAACTATTTCGGATTCGATATTTTCGTATTTTCCGCATTCCTTTCCACAAAGCCATGTCGAAACGTAAACTTTGAACCTTCTACAATGTGTCGCGTGCCTCAGATTTAGGTTTAAAATTCGATTTTATAGGGAAAATAGCGAAAGTTTTGGTCAATTACACGTTCGGCTGCATTCGCCTTCGCTCGGCCGTCCGAAACGTCAAACGGCTAGCCGGACGGTGCACGGCCGGTGACAGCTCCGGATAAAACGTAGGAACGTTCGCTAAACGGATCGAGCGGAGACCCGCCAAGGCCGGAAAAGGTAAATTTAAAGTCCCTAGATGCTTTCTGTTATGCGAGCGCTGGGTTTTGAATTCGAATTTGTATCGAATTTTGCGTAATACCGAACCGAGACGTGGAGAAGAGCCTGGCAATATGGCGGGTCCTCACAAAACCTTCAAAACGATTACATTCTGAAAAGTAAGTACCCCTTTATTTCCATAAAGCCATATCGAAACGTACACTTTGAACCTTCTACAATGTGTCGTGTGCCTCAGGTTTAGGTTTAAAATTCGATTTTATAGTGAAAATAGCAAAATTTTCGTCTACTACAGAAACGTCAAATGGCGAGTGCGCGGTGACATTTCCGAATAAATCGCAGAAAATTTCGCTAAATGGGCCGACAGAGGCCCCCTAAGGCCGAAAACGGTAAATTTGAAGTCTCTAGATACGTTGTGTTATGCGAGCGTTTGGTTTTGAATTCGTTTTCGTATCGAAATTTGCGAAAATTCTAAGCAAGACGGGGTCAAAATGACGGAAGCCATAGAACAGCTGTCAAATATTTCCATCCGCTATTGCTATTTGCATTGAACTTTGCATAAATAGAATGAATAGGTGGTATCAGTGAGCTAGACAATATGGCAGACCAAGACGGGGTCAAAATGACGGAAGCCATAGAACAGCTGTCAAATATTTCCATCCGCTATTGCTATTTGCATTGAACTTTGCATAAATAGAATGAATAGGTGGTATCAGTGAGCTAGACAATATGGCAGACTTCAAGTCGCTTCGCTTATATACAGTGCGACTCAAAAAGCTCGATGTACGGGGTGTTACGATAAAAATTGACGAGAAAAAATAAAAATTACAGATTCGAGGAAATTTTCGGTTTTTCGCTTCGGAGGGTTCTGTGACGTTCGTAGGCCCGTCTTAAATGCAAAGTGTTGGAAAAATGTGAAACGTTAAAAAAATGTCAAAATTAAGGAACTGAACATTTTTTGGTACAGAAACTTCCGTCGGGGACTCTTACCGCACTAATTATCGAAAAAAATCAGGGTGTTTAAAAATCCGAACCATTCCCTAAAAATCCTGAACATTTGTGGATTAAAAATTTTTTTCTTTCTGATGAAACTTTTACAATAGTTTGTAAAAAACTATAAGAATATATACTTTGGTATTATTATGTATATGAATACATACTTATGAAAAATACAGGGTGTAAAATAAAGAACCATTCTCTAGATCCACAAAATTTATGGAATTTATTTTTTATGAAACTTTTACGATTGTAAAAATATTATAATAATTAAAATATACAGGGTGCTTAACTAAACCCAAACATACTCTAAGAATCCCCACAATAATTCATTGAATATAAATTTATTAACCTTTTCACGATGCTCTCACAGAAATATATAATAATTAAAAAACTACTGGGTGTTTAAGAAAACTGAACAAATATTGAAACTCCCAAAATTCATGGAAAATTTTTTATTTATTAAACTTCCATCAAGGATTTATTATGACACTCACTATCGAAGCAAATACAGAGTGTTTAATAATAACGAACCATTCTCTAAAAATTTTCAAAATTCATGTATTTAAAAAATTCTTTTTGATGAAACTTTATACAATGTTCTGTAGTAAAAATATACTAATTATAAAATACAGAGTGTTTAAAAATAACGAACCATTCTCTAAAAATTTTCAAAATTCTTGTAATTATTAAATTCTGTTTGATGAAATTTTATACAATGTTCTGTAGGAAAAATACACTAATTAAGAAATACAGGGGTTTAAAAATACCAGAACCATTCCCTAAAAATCCCTGAATATTTGTGGATTTAAAATTTTTTTTTTTCTTTCTGATGAAACTTTTACAATAGTTTGTAAAAACTATAAAAATATATACTTTGGTATTATTATGTATATGAATACATACTTATGAACAAATACAGGGTGTAAAATAAAGAACCATTCTCTAGATCCACAAAATTTATGGAATTTATTTTTTTTATGAAACTTTTCACGATTGTAAAAATATTATACTAATGAAAATATACAGGGTGCTTAACGAAACCAAACCATACTCTAAGAATCCCCACAATAATTCATTGAATATTTTTTATTAACCTTTTCACGATGGTCTCTAAGAAATATATACTAATTAAAAAACTACTGGGTGTTTAAGAAAACTGAACAAATATTGAAACTCCCAAAATTCATGGAAATTTTTTTTTATTTATTAAACTTCCATCAAGGATTTATTATGACACTCACTATCGAAGCAAATACAGAGTGTTTAATAATAACGAACCATTCTCTAAAAATTTTCAAAATTCATGGAATTAAAAATTCTTTTGATGAAACTTTATACAATGTTCTGTAGGAAAATATACTAATTAAAAATACAGAGTGTTTAAAAATAACGAACCATTCTCTAAAAATTTTCAAAATTCTTGGAATTAAAAATTCTGTTTGATGAAATTTTATACAATGTTCTGTAGGAAAATATACTAATTAAGAAATACAGAGTGTTTAAAAATAACGAACCATTCTCTAAAAATCCTCAAAATTCATGGAATTTGAAAATTCTTTTGATGAAACTTTATACAATACTTTGTAAAAATCTATATTAATGAAAAATACAGGGGTTTAAAAACCGAACTGTTCCCTAAAAATCCTGAACATTTGTGGATTAAAATTTTTTTGCTCTCTGATGAAACTTTACAATAGTTTGTAAAAACTATAAAAATATATACTTAGGTATTATTATGTATATGAATACATACTTATGAAAAAATACAGGGTGTAAAATAAAGAACCATTCTCTAGAAATCTAGAAATTTATGGAAGTTATTTTTTTTATGAAACTTTTCACAATGGTCTGTAAGAAAACTATACTAATTAAAGAACTACTGGGAGTTTAAAAAGACTGAACCAATATTGAAACTCCCAAAATTCATGGAAAATTTTTCAAAATCATTGAATTAAAAAATTCTTTTTGATGAAATTTTATACAATGTTCTGTAGGAAAAATATCGCAATAAAGAAATACAGACGATTTAAAAATAACGAACCATTCTCTAAAAATCCTCAAAATTCATGGAGTTAAAAATTCTTTTGATGAAACATTTCACATTAGTTTGTTAAAAACTATACTAATGAAAAATACAGGAGGTTTAAAAACCGAACCATTCTCTAAAAATCAACAAAATTCATGGAATTAAAAATTCTTTTGATGAAACTTTTACAATGTTCTGTAGGAAAATATACTATTGAACAAATACGGGTGTTTAAAAACCGAACTGTTCCCTAAAAATCCTGAAAATTCGTGGATTTAAATTTTTTTTGCTTTCTGATGAAACATTTTACAATAGTTTGTCAAAAACTATAAAAATATATACTTAGGTTTTATTATGTATATAAATACATACGTATGAAAAATATAGGTGTAATATAAAGAACCATTCTCTAGATCCACAAAATTTATGGAATTTATTTTTTTATGAAACTTTTCATGATTGTAAAAAATTATACTAATGAAAAATACAGGGTGTTTAGCAAAACCAAACCATTCTCTAAGAATCCTCACAATTCATAGAATATTTTCTTATGAACACAATGGTCTGTAAGAAAACTATACTAATTAAAAGACTACTGGGTGTTTAAAAAATGAACCATTTTCTATAAACCTTCATGGAAGTATAATATTCTCTTGATGAAACTTTTAACAATGGTCTATATGGAAACTATTTTCATGAGAACAATACAGGGTGTTTAAGAGAATCGAATCATTTTAAAAATTCTAAAACTTGAAATTAAAAACTCTTTTTGGTTTTTGATGAAACTTTTAAGATAGTTTGTAAAAACTATAAAAATACATATTTAGGTATTATTATGTAGCTATATAAATACATACTTATGAAAAATACAGTGTGTAAAATAAAGACCAATTCTCTAGATCCACAAAATTTATGGAATTTAATTTTTTTATGAAACTTTTCACGATTGTAAAAAATTATACCGATGAAAAATACGGGTGTTTAACAAAACCAAACCATTCTTTAAATATCCTCACAATTCATGGAATATTTTCTAATGAAACTTTTCACAACGGTCTGTAAGAAAACTATCCTAATTAAAAACTACTGGGTGTTTAAAAACCGACCCTTCTCTAGAAAGCTTCATAGAAGTATAATATTCCTTTGATGAAACTTTTAACAATGGTCTATATGGAAACTATTTTAATGAAAACAATACAGGGTGTTTAAGAAAACTGAACCAATATTGAAACTCCCAATATTCATGGAATAAATTTATTTTTTTGCTTCGGATGGGTTGTCGGATGTACGAAAGACCGTTTTATATACAAAGTGTTGGAAAAATGTTGAACGTTAAAAAAGTCTCAAAATTAAGAGAACTGACTAATTTATTTTAGTCAACTTCCATCGGAGGTCTCTTAACGCACTAATTATCGAAAAATACATGGTGTTTAAAAAAACTAACCCTACTCAAGAAGGTCAAGTCGGCGAATGCCGACTTGCCACCTTTCTAGTTCTAATATATTAAAATACGCGATTGCCTCTCGCTTTCACCGGGGTGCGGAAAAGTGGCGTTTTGCAGTACCAAAGGCTTTTTTCGCGAGCCGCGCCGCGGCGAGCCGAAGGGCGCGAAGCGCCCTTCGGTCCTGGGGTTGTCGCTTAGGCGTATTTCGGTGGGTTCTTTTTACCTTTTTCGGGGCGAATTTTGCGTTTTTCCGGAGGTCCGCCGGCGTTACTTTTCAGTTTTCGCGAGGAAACGAGACAAAAGTCGAATAAAACGCCCCTTTTCGGAAGTCCGGAAGCCGCCCGGAGGCCGGTTTCGCTGCGCGCGTGGTTTTTCGGGCGAGCCAGTCGGGGACGCGGTCGCGGGCGTGTCTGGTGATTTGGTCCTCTGTCCGTCGCGTCGAGGCGCTCGGGGGGCCGTTTTTCGCGTGTTTCTAGGTCAATTTTCGGGTGTGCGGCGGGGCCTCGCCGGCCGTTCTCGGCGAGAGATGGAGATAGCGGAGAGGAGCTTATCGCCCGGGAATCGGAGAAACGTCAGTCGGATATGGGTAGACGTCAAACTATTTCGGATTCGATATTTTCGTATTTTCTCGCATTCCTTTCCACAAAGCCATGTCGAAACGTAAACTTTGAACCTTCTACAATGTGTCGCGTGCCTCAGATTTAGGTTTAAAATTCGATTTTATAGGGAAAATAGCGAAAGTTTTGGTCAATTACACGTTCGGCTGCATTCGCCTTCGCTCGGCCGTCCGAAACGTCAAACGGCTAGCCGGACGGTGCGGTGCCGTTGACAGCTCCGGATAAAACTTGGGAACGTTCGCTAAACGGATCGAGCGGAGACCCGCCAAGGCCGGAAAAGGTAAATTTAAAGTCCCTAGATGCTTTCTGTTATGCGAGCGTTGGGTTTTGAATTCGAATTTGTATCGAATTTTGCGTAATACCGAACCGAGACGTGGAGAAGAGCCTGGCAATATGGCGGGTCCTCACAAAACCTTCAAAATGTTACATTTTGCAAAGTAAGTACCCCTTTATTTCCATAAAGCCATATCGAAACGTAAACTTTGAACCTTCTACAATGTGTCGTGTGCCTCTGATCTGTTTTTCTCTGGTCTGAAAATTTGCGACGTCAAATGGCGAGTGCGCGGTGACATTTCCGAATAAATCGCAGAAAATTTCGCTAAATGGGCCGACCGGAGCCCCCAAAGGCCGAAAACGGTAAATCTGAAGTCTCTAGATACGTTGTGTTATGCGAGCGTTTGGTTTTGAATTCGTTTTTGTATCGAAATTTGCGAAAATCCTAAGCAAGACGGGGTCAAAATGACGTAAGCCATAGAACAGCTGTCAAATATTTCCATCCGCTATTGCTATTTGCATTGAACTTTGCATAAATAGAATGAATAGGTAGGTGGTATCAGTGAGCTAGACAATATGGCAGACCAAGACGGAGTCAAAATGACGGAAGCCATAGAACAGCTGTCAAATATTTCCATCCGCTATTGCTATTTGCATTGAACTTTGCATAAATAGAATGAATAGGTGGTATCAGTGAGCTAGACAATATGGCACACTTCAAGTCGCTTCGCTTATATACAGTGCGACTCAAAAAGCTCGATGTACGGGGTGTTACGATAAAATTGACGAGAAAAAATAAAAATTACAGATTCGAGGAAATTTTCGGTTCTTTCGCTTCGAGGGGTTCTCTGACGTGCGTAGGACCGTTTTATATACAAAGTGTTGGAAAAATGTCGAACGTTAAAAAATGTAAAAATTAAGGGAACTGAAAATTTTTTTGGTACGAAACTTCCGTCGGGGACTCTTACCGCACTAATTATCGAAAAATACGGGGTGTTTAAAAATTCGAACTGTTCCCTAAAAATCCTGGACATTCGTGGATTTAAAATTTTTTTGCTTTCTGATGAAACTTTTACAATAGTTTGTAGAAAACTGTAAAAATATATACTTTGGTATTATTATGTATATGAATACATACTTATGAAAAATACAGGGTGTAAAATAAAAACCATTCTCTACATCCACAAAATTTATGGATTTTATTTTTTTATGAAACTTTGACGATTGTAAAAATCATACTAATGAGAAAATACAGGGTGCTTAACGAAACCAAACCATACTCTAAGAATCCTCACAATAATTCATTGAATATTTTTTCATGAAACTTTTCACAATGGTCTGTAAGAAAACTATGTATACTAATTAAAAACTACTGGGTGTTTAAAAACTGAACCAATATTCAAAATCCCAAAATTCATGTAAAAATTTATTATTAATTAAACTACCATCAAGGATTTATTATGACACTCACTAACGAAGCAAATACAGAGTGTTTAATAATAACGAACCATTCTCTAAAAATCATCAAAATTCATGGAATTAAAAAATTCTTTTTGATGAAACTTTATACAATGTTCTGTAGGAAAAATATACTAATTAAGAAATACAGATGGTTTAATTAAACCTAACCATTTCCTAAAAATCAACAAAACTCATGGAATTTAAAAATTATTTTTGATAAAACCTTATACAATGGTTTGTAAAAATCTATACTAATGAAAAATACAGGAGGTTTAAAAACCTAACCATTTCCTAAAAATCAACAAAATTCATGGAATTAAAAATTCTATTTGATGAAATTTTATACAATGTTCTGTAGGAAAATATACTAATTAGGAAATACAGAGTGTTTAAAAATAACGAACCATTCTCTAAAATTCCTCAAAGTTCATGGAATTAGAAAATTCATTTTGATGAAACTTTGTACAATAGTTTTAAAACATCTATACTAATGAAAAATACAGGAGGTTTCAAAACTGAACTGTTCCCTAAAAATCCTAAACATTCGTGGATTTAAATTTTTTTTTGCTTTCTGATGAAACTTTTACAATAGTTTGTAAAAACTATAAAAATATATACTTTGGTATTATTATGTATATGAATACATACTTATGAAAAATACAGGTGTAAAATAAAGAACCATTCTCTACAGCCACAAAATTTATGGAATTTAATTTTTTTATTAAACTTTTCACGATTATAAAAATTATACTAATGAAAAATACATGGTGCTTAACGAAACCAAACCATACTCTAAGAATCCCACAATAATTCATTGAATATTTTTTTATGAAACTTTTCACAATGGTCTGTAAGAAAACTATACTAATTAAAAAAATTCTGGGTGTTTAAGAAAACTGAACCAATATTGAAACTCCCAAAATTCATGGAAATTTTTTTTATTTATTAAACTTCCATCAAGGATTTATTATGACACTCACTAACGAAGCAAATACAGAGTGTTTAATAATAACGAACCATTCTCTAAAAATCCTCAAAATTCATGGAATTAAAAATTCTTTTTGATGAAACTTTATACAATGTTCTGTAGGAAAATATACTAATTAAGAAATACAGAGTGTTTAAAAACCTAACCATTTCCTAAAAATCAACAAAACTCATGGAATTAAAAATTATTTTTGATAAAACCTTATACAATGGTTTGTAAAAATCTATACTAATGAAAAATACAGGAGGTTTAAAAACCTAACCATTTCCTAAAATCAACAAAATTCATGGAATTAAAAATTCTATTTGATGAAATTTTATACAATGTTCTGTAGGAAAATATACTAATTAAGAAATACAGAGTGTTTAAAAATAACGAACCATTCTCTAAAATTCCTCAAAGTTCATGGAATTAGAAAATTCATTTTGATGAAACTTTGTACAATAGTTTTAAAACATCTATACTAATGAAAAAATACAGGAGGTTTAAAAACTGAACTGTTCCCTAAAAATCCTAAAATTCGTGGATTTAAATTTTTTTTTGCTTTCTGATGAAACTTTTTACATTAGTTTGTAAAAACTATAAAAATATATACTTTGGTATTTTATTATGTATATGAATACATACTTATGAAAAAATACAGGGTGTAAAATAAAGAACCATTCTCTACAGCCACAAAATTTATGGAATTTAATTATTTTTATTAAACTTTTCACGATTATAAAAAATTATACTAATGAAAAAATACAGGGTGCTTAACGAAACCAAACCATACGGTCTGTAAGAAAACTATACTAATTAAAAAACTACTGGGTGTTTAAAAAACCGACCTTTCTCTAGAAACCTTCATGGAAGTATAATATTCCTTTGATGAAACGTTTAACAATGGTCTATATGGAAACTATTTTAATGAAAACAATACAGGGTGTTTAAGAAAACTGAACCAATATTGAAACTCCCAAAATTCATGGAAATTTTTTTTTATTTATTAAACTTCCATCAAGGATTTATTATGACACTCATTAACGAAGCAAATACAGAGTGTTTAATAATAACGAACCATTCTCTAAAAATCCTCAAAATTCATGGAATTAAATAATTCTTTTTGATGAAACTTTATACAATGTTCTGTAGGAAAATTATACTAATTAAAAAATACAGAGTGTTTAAAAATAACGAACCATTCTCTAAAATTCCTCAAAATTCATGGAATTAAAAATTCTTTTGATGAAACTTTATACAATGTTCTATAGGAAAAATATCCTAATTAAGAAATACAGAGGATTTAAAAAAACCGAACCATTCTCTAAAAATCAACAAAATTCATGGAATTAAAAAATTCTTTTTGATGAAACTTTTTACAATGTTCTGTAGGAAGAATATACTATTGAACAAATACGGGTGTTTAAAAACCGAACTGTTCCCTAAAAATCCTGAAAATTCGTGGATTTAAAATTTTTTTGCTTTCTGATGAAACTTTTACATTAGTTTGTCAAAAACTATAAAAATATATACTTAGGTTTTATTATGTATATAAATACATACGTATGAAAAATACAGGGTGTAATATATAGATCCATTCTCTAGATCCACAAAATTTATGGAATTAATTTTTTTATGAAACTTTTCACGATTGTAAAAAATTATACCGATGAAAAATACGGGTGTTTAACAAAACCAAACCATTCTCTAAAAATCCTCACAATTCATGGAATATTTTCTAATGAAACTTTTCACAACGGTCTGTAAGAAAACTATACTAATTAAAAACTACTGGGTGTTTAAAAACCGACCTTTCTCTAGAAACCTTCATGGAAGTATAATATTCCTTTGATGAAACGTTTAACAATGGTCTATATGGAAACTATTTTAATGAAAACAATACAGGGTGTTTAAGAAAACTGAACCAATATTGAAACTCCCAAAATTCATGGAATAAAATTATTTGTTTTGCTTCGGATGGGTTGTCGGATGTACGAAAGACCGTTTTATATACAAAGTGTTGGAAAAATGTTGAACGGTAAAAATCTCAAAATTAAGAGAACTGACTAATTTATTTTACTCAACTTCCATCGGGGGTCTCTTAACGCACTAATTATCGAAAAATACATGGTGTTTAAAACACTAACCCTACTCAAGAAAGGTCAAGTCGGCGAATGCCGACTTGCCACCTTTCTAGTTCTTATATATTAAAATCCGTTGTTTTTTCTCGCTCCCACCGGGGGGTGAGAAAAGTGGGGTTTTGCGTCCCAAAAGGCTTTTTTTGCGAGCCGCGCAGCGGCGAGCCCGGGGGCGCGAAGTCGAGTTCGGTCCAGGGGTTGTCTGTTAGGCGTATTTTGGTTGGTTCGTTTTACTTTTTTCGGGGCGAATTTTACGTTTTTCCGGAGGTCCGCCGGAGCTACTTTTCGATTTTCGCGAGGAAACGAGACAAAAGTCGAAAACCACGCCCATTATCGGAAGTCCGGAAGCCGCCCGGAGGCCGATTTCGCCCGCGCGACGTTTTTCACGGAGCCCGTCGGGGACGCGGGCGCGGGCGAGTCTCCTTATTTGGTCCTTTCTCCGTCGCGACGAGGCGCTCGGCGGGCCGTTTTTCGCGTTTTTCTAGGTAAATTTTCCGTTTTTCGAGGGTCCTCGCCGGCCGTTCTCGGCGAGAGGGATGGAGATAGCGCGGAGGAGCTTATCGCCCGGGAATCGGAGAAACGTCAGTCGGATATGGGTAGACGTCAAACTATTTCCGATTCGATATTTTCGTATTTTCCCGCATTCATTTCCAGAAAGCCATATCGAAACGTAAACTTTGAACCTTCTACAATGTGTCGCGTGCCTCAGGTTTGAGTTTAAAATTCGATTTTATAGTGAAAATAACGAAAATTTTGGTCTATTACACGTTCGGCGGCATTCGCGTTCGCTCGGCCGTCCGAAACGTCAAACGGCTAGCCGGACGGTGCGGTGCCGTTGACAGCTCCGGATAAAACTTGGGAACGTTCGCTAAACCGGCCGATGGGAGGCCCCCCAAAAGCCAGAAACGGTAAGTTTAAAGTCTCTAGATACTTTCTGTTATGCGAGCGCTGGGTTTTGAGTTCCAATTTGTATCGAATTTTGCGTAATACCAAACAGAGACGTGGAGAAGAGCCTGGCAATATGGCGGGTCCTCACAAAACCTTCAAAATGTTACATTTTGCAAAGTAAGTACCCCTTTATTTCCATAAAGCCATATCGAAACTTAAATTTTGAACCTTCTACAATGTGTCGTGTGCCTCATATCTGTTTTTAAAATTCGATTTTATAGTAAAAATTGCGAAAATTTGCGACGTCAAATGGCGAGTGCGCGGTGACATTTCCGAATAAATCGCAGAAAATTTCGCTAAATGGGCAGACCGGAGCCCCCTAAAGGTCGAAAATGGTAAATCTGAAGTCTCTAGATACGTTGTGTTATGCGAGCGTTTGGTTTTGAATTCGTTTTTGTATCGAAATTTGCGAAAATCCTAAGCAAGACGGGGTCAAAATGACGTAAGCCATAGAACACCTGTCAAATATTTCCATCCGCTATTGCTATTTGCATTGAACTTTGCATAAATAGAATGAATAGGTGGTATCAGTGAGCTAGACAATATGGCAGACCAAGACGGGGTCAAAATGACGGAAGCCATAGAACAGCTGTCAAATATTTCCATCCGCTATTGCTATTTGCATTGAACTTTGCATAAATAGAATGAATAGGTGGTATCAGTGAGCTAGACAATATGGCACACTTCAAGTCGCTTCGCTTATATACAGTTCGACTCAAAAAGATCGCTGTACGGGGTGTTACGATAAAAATTGACGAGAAAAATAAAAATTACAGATTCGAGGAAATTTTCGGTTCTTTCGCTTCGAGGGGTTCTCTGACGTGCGTAGGACCGTTTTATATACAAAGTGTTGGAAAAATGTCGAACGTTAAAAAATGTAAAAATTAAGGGAACTGAAAATTTTTTGGTACGAAACTTCCGTCGGGGACTCTTACCGCACTAATTATCGAAAAATACGGGTGTTTAAAAATTCGAACCGTTCCCTAAAAATCCTGGACATTCGTGGATTTAAAATTTTTTTGCTTTCTGATGAAACTTTTACAATAGTTTGTAGAAAAACTGTAAAAATATATACTTTGGTATTATTATGTATATGAATACATACTTATGAAAAATACAGGGTGTAAAATAAAAACCATTCTCTACATCCACAAAATTTATGGATTTTATTTTTTTATGAAACTTTTGACGATTGTAAAAATCATACTAATGAGAAAATACAGGGTGCTTAACGAAACCAAACCATACTCTAAGAATCCTCACAATAATTCATTGAATATTTTTTAATGAAACTTTTCAAAATGGTCTGTAAGAAAAATATGTATACTAATTAAAAAAATACTGGGTTTTTAAAAAAACTGAACCAACATTGAAACTCCCAAAATTCATGGAAATTTTTTTTATTTATTAAACTTCCATCAAGGATTTATTATGACACTCACTAACGAAGCAAATACAGAGTGTTTAATAATAACGAACCATTCTCTAAAAATCCTCAAAATTCATGGAATTAAAAAATTCTTTTCGATGGATTTTTATACAATGTTCTGTAGGAAAAATATACTAATTAAGAAATACAGAGGGTTTAAAGAAACCTAACCATTTCCTAAAAATCAACAAAACTCATGGAATTAAAAAATTATTTTTGATAAAACCTTATACAATGGTTTGTAAAAATCTATACTAATGAAAAAATACAGGAGGTTTAAAAACCTAACCATTTCCTAAAAATCAACAAAATTCATGGAATTAAAAAATTCTATTTGATGAAATTTTATACAATGTTCTGTAGGAAAAATATACTAATTAGGAAATACAGAGTGTTTAAAAATAACGAACCATTCTCTAAAATTCCTCAAAGTTCATGGAATTAGAAAATTCATTTTGATGAAACTTTGTACAATAGTTTTAAAACATCTATACTAATGAAAAATACAGGAGGTTTCAAAAACCGAACCGTTCCTAAAAATCCTAAACATTCGTGGATTTAAATTTTTTTTTGCTTTCTGATGAAACTTTTACAATAGTTTGTAAAAACTATAAAAATATATACTTTGGTATTATTATGTATATGAATACATACTTATGAAAAAATACAGGGTGTAAAATAAAGAACCATTCTCTACAACCACAAAATTTATGGAATTTAATTTTTTTTATTAAACTTTTCACGATTATAAAAAATTATACTAATGAAAAAATACAGGGCGCTTAACGAAACCAAACCATACTCTAAGAATCCCCACAATAATTCATTGAATATTTTTTTATGAAACTTTTCACAATGGTCTGTAAGAAAACTATACTAATTAAAAAAATTCTGGGTGTTTAAGAAAACTGAACCAATATTGAAACTCCCGAAATTCATGGAAAATTTTTTTTTATTTATTAAACTTCCATCAAGGATTTATTATGACACTCATTAACGAAGCAAATACAGAGTGTTTAATAATAACGAACCATTCTCTAAAAATCCTCAAAATTCATGGAATTAAATAATTCTTTTGATGAAACTTTATACAATGTTCTGTAGGAAAAATATACTAATTAAAAATACAGAGTGTTTAAAAATAACGAACCATTCTCTAAAATTCCTCAAAATTCATGGAATTAAAAATTCTTTTGATGAAACTTTATACAATGTTCTATAGGAAAAATATCCTAATTAAGAAATACAGAGGATTTAAAACCGAACCATTCTCTAAAAATCAACAAAATTCATGGAATTAAAAATTCTTTTGATGAAACTTTTACAATGTTCTGTAGGAAGAATATACTATTGAACAAATACGGGGTGTTTAAAAACCGAACTGTTCCCTAAAAATCCTGAAAATTCGTGGATTTAAAATTTTTTTCGCTTTCTGATGAAACTTTTACATTAGTTTGTCAAAAATTATAAAATATATACTTAGGTTTTATTATGTATATAAATACATACGTATGAAAAATACAGGGTGTAATATATAGATCCATTCTCTAGATCCACAAAATTTATGGAATTAATTTTTTTATGAAACTTTTCACGATTGTAAAAAATTATACCGATGAAAAATACGGGGTGTTTAACAAAACCAAACCATTCTCTAAAAATCCTCACAATTCATGGAATATTTTCTAATGAAACTTTTCACAACGGTCTGTAAGAAAACTATACTAATTAAAAACTACTGGGTGTTTAAGAAACCGACCTTTCTCTAGAAACCTTCATGGAAGTATAATATTCCTTTGATGAAACGTTTAACAATGGTCTATATGGAAACTATTTTAATGAAAACAATACAGGGTGTTTAAGAAAACTGAACCAATATTGAAACTCCCAAAATTCATGGAATAAAATTATTTGTTTTGCTTCGGATGGGTTGTCGGATGTACGAAAGACCGTTTTATATACAAAGTGTTGGAAAAATGTTGAACGGTAAAAAATCTCAAAATTAAGAGAACTGACTAATTTATTTTACACAACTTCCATCGGGGGTCTCATAACGCACTAATTATCGAAAAAATACATGGTGTTTAAAAAAAACTAACCCTACTCAAGAAAGGTCAAGTCGGCGAATGCCGACTTGCCACCTTTCTAGTTCTTATATATTAAAATCCGTTGTTTTTTCTCTCGCGAAAAAGTGGGGTTTTACCGCCACAAAGGCTTTTTTCGCGAGCCGCGCCGCGGCGCGCCCGGGTGCGCGAAGCCAAGTTCGGTCCTTCGGTTATCCGGTAGGCGTATTTTGGTGACTTCTCTTTACCTTTTTCGGGGCGAATTTTGCGTTTTTCCGGAGGTCCGCGGCCGCCAGTTTTCCATTTTCGCGCGGATGTCGCGAAAAAAAGAGATGGATATAGCCGGGAATTCGAGAAACGTCAGTCAGATATGGGTAGACGTCCAACTATTTCGGATTCGATATTTTCGTATTTTCCCGCATTCGTTTCCACAAAGCCATGTCGAAACGTAAACTTTGAACCTTCTACAATGTGTCGCGTGCCTCAGGTTTGAGTTTAAAATTCGATTTTATAGTGAAAATAACGAAAGTTTTACTCAATTACACGTTCGGCGATATTCGCATTCGCTCGGCCGCCGGCCGTCCTAAACGTCAAACGGCTACCAGAACGGTGCACGGCCTGAGAAAGCTCCCGATAAAACTTAGGAACGTTCGCTAAAAGGGTCGATCGGAGGGCCGCCAATGCCAGAAAAGGTATGTTTAAAGTCTCTAGATACTTTCCGTTATGCGAGCCCTGGATTTCGAGTTCGTTTTTCCATAAAAATTTGCTTAAATCCAAACCGGGACGGGGAGAAGAGCCTAGCAATATGGCGGGTCCTCACAAAACCTTCAAAACGATTACATTCTGAAAAGTAAGTACCCCTTTATTTCCATAAAGCCATATCGAAACGTACACTTTGAACCTTCTACAATGTGTCGTGCCTCAGGTTTAGGTTTAAAATTCGATTTTATAGTGAAAATAGCAAAATTTTCGTCGACTACAGAAACGTCAAATGGCGAGTGCGCGGTGACATTTCCGAATAAATCGCAGAAAATTTCGCTAAATGGGCCGACCGGAGGCCCCCAAAGGCCAAAAAGGGTAAATTTGAAGTCTCTAGATACGTTGTGTTATGCGAGCGTTTGGTTTTGAATTCGTTTTCGTATCGAAATTTGCGAAAATTCTAAGCAAGACGGGGTCAAAATGACGGAAGCCATAGAACAGCTGTCAAATATTTCCATCCGCTATTGCTATTTGCATTGAACTTTGCATAAATAGAATGAATAGGTGGTATCAGTGAGCTAGACAATATGGCAGACCAAGACGGGGTCAAAATGACGGAAGCCATAGAACAGCTGTCAAATATTTCCATCCGCTATTGCTATTTGCATTGAACTTTGCATAAATAGAATGAATAGGTGGTATCAGTGAGCTAGACAATATGGCAGACTTCAAGTCGCTTCGCTTATATACAGTGCGACTCAAAAAGCTCGATGTACGGGTGTTACGATAAAATTGACGAGAAAAAATAAAAATTACAGATTCGAGGAAATTTTCGGTTTTTCGCTTCGGAGGGGTTCTGTGACGTTCGTAGGCCCGTCTTAAATACAAAGTGTTGGAAAAATGTGAAACGTTAAAAAAATGTCAAAATTAAGGGAACTGAACATTTTTTTGGTACGAAACTTCCGGCGGGGGACTCTTACCGCACTAATTATCGAAAAAAATACGAGGTGTTTAAAAATCCGAACCATTCCCTAAAAATCCTGAACATTTGTGGATTAAAAATTTTTTTCTTTCTGATGAAACTTTACAATAGTTTGTAAAAACTATAAAAATATATACTTTGGTATTATTATGTATATGAATACATACTTATGAAAAATACAGGGTGTAAAATAAAGAACCATTCTCTAGATCCACAAAATTTATGGAATTTATTTTTTTTATGAAACTTTTCACGATTGTAAAAATATTATACTAATGAAAATATACAGGGTGCTTAACGAAACCAAACCATACTCTAAGAATCCCCACAATAATTCATTGAATATTTTTTTATTAACCTTTTCACGATGGTCTCTAAGAAATATATACTAATTAAAAAACTACTGGGTGTTTAAGAAAACTGAACAAATATTGAAACTCCCAAAATTCATGGAATTTTTTTTTTTATTAAACTTCCATCAAGGATTTATTATGACACTCACTATCGAAGCAAATACAGAGTGTTTAATAATAACGAACCATTCTCTAAAAATTTTCAAAATTCATGGAATTAAAAATTCTTTTGATGAAACTTTATACAATGTTCTGTAGGAAAAATATACTAATTAAAAATACAGAGTGTTTAAAAATAACGAACCATTCTCTAAAAATTTTCAAAATTCTTGGAATTAAAAAATTCTGTTTGATGAAATTTTATACAATGTTCTGTAGGAAAAATATACTAATTAAGAAATACAGAGTGTTTAAAAATAACGAACCATTCTCTAAAAATCCTCAAAATTCATGGAATTTGAAAATTCTTTTGATGAAACTTTATACAATACTTTGTAAAAATCTATATTAATGAAAAATACAGGGGTTTAAAAACCGAACCGTTCCCTAAAAATCCTGAACATTTGTGGATTAAAATTTTTTTTTGCTCTCTGATGAAACTTTACAATAGTTTGTAAAAACTATAAAAATATATACTTAGGTATTATTATGTATATGAATACATACTTATGAAAAATACAGGGTGTAAAATAAAGAACCATTCTCTAGAAATCTAGAAATTTATGGAAGTTATTTTTTTATGAAACTTTTCACAATGGTCTGTAAGAAAACTATACTAATTAAAGAACTACTGGGAGTTTAAAAACTGAACCAATATTGAAACTCCCAAAATTCATGGAAAATTTTTCAAAATCATTAAATTAAAAATTCTTTTGATGAAATTTTATACAATGTTCTGTAGGAAAAATATCGCAATAAAGAAATACAGACGATTTAAAAATAACGAACCATTCTCTAAAAATCCTCAAAATTCATGGAGTTAAAAATTCTTTTGATGAAACATTTCACATTAGTTTGTTAAAAACTATACTAATGAAAAATACAGGAGGTTTAAAAACCGAACCATTCTCTAAAAATCAACAAAATTCATGGAATTAAAAATTCTTTTGATGAAACTTTTACAATGTTCTGTAGGAAAAATATACTATTGATCAAATACGGGTGTTTAAAAACCGAACTGTTCCCTAAAAATCCTGAAAATTCGTGGATTTAAATTTTTTTGCTTTCTGATGAAACATTTTACAATAGTTTGTCAAAAACTATAAAAATATATACTTAGGTTTTATTATGTATATAAATACATACGTATGAAAAATATAGGTGTAATATAAAGAACCATTCTCTAGATCCACAAAATTTATGGAATTTATTTTTTTATGAAACTTTTCATGATTGTAAAAAATTATACTAATGAAAAATACAGGGTGTTTAGCAAAACCAAACCATTCTCTAAGAATCCTCACAATTCATAGAATATTTTCTTATGAACACAATGGTCTGTAAGAAAACTATACTAATTAAAAGACTACTGGGTGTTTAAAAAAAATGAACCATTTTCTATAAACCTTCATGGAAGTATAATATTCTCTTGATGAAACTTTTAACAATGGTCTATATGGAAACTATTTTCATGAGAACAATACAGGGTGTTTAAGAGAATCGAATCATTTTAAAAATTCTAAAACTTGAAATTAAAAACTCTTTTTGGTTTTTGATGAAACTTTTAAGATAGTTTGTAAAAAACTATAAAAATACATATTTAGGTATTATTATGTAGCTATATAAATACATACTTATGATAAAATACAGTGTGTAAAATAAAGACCAATTCTCTAGATCCACAAAATTTATGGAATTTAATTTTTTTATGAAACTTTTCACGATTGTAAAAAATTATACCGATGAAAAATACGGGTGTTTAACAAAACCAAACCATTCTTTAAATATCCTCACAATTCATGGAATATTTTCTAATGAAACTTTTCACAACGGTCTGTAAGAAAACTATACTAATTAAAAACTACTGGGTGTTTAAAACCGACTGTTCTCTAGAAAGCTTCATGGAAGTATAATATTCCTTTGATGAAACTTTTAACAATGGTCTATATGGAAACTATTTTAATGAAAACAATACAGGGTGTTTAAGAAAACTGAACCAATATTGAAACTCCCAATATTGATGGAATAAATTTATTTTTTTGCTTCGGATGGGTTGTCGGATGTACGAAAGACCGTTTTATATACAAAGTGTTGGAAAAATGTTGAACGTTAAAAAAGTCTCAAAATTAAGAGAACTGACTAATTTATTTTACTCAACTTCCATCGGAGGTCTCTTAACGCACTAATTATCGAAAAATACATGGTGTTTAAAAAACTAACCCTACTCAAGAAAGGTCAAGTCGGCGAATGCCGACTTGCCACCTTTCTAGTAAATAACTAAAATTTGTAACAGAATTATTTCTTTTCAAAAAACTTACTGCCTCAAAACTCATAGAAATGATACAGGGAATACAATTACGCTTGATATCAAGTTTAAAATGAGTTATTACTGCTGAAACATGCGTTTATTATCAGGAAAACAATGCGCACAATTTTCCAGCCCCTGCTTTTCAAAATTGCGGACTTATTCCAAGGCGAACCTTTGTTCCGTAATAGAGCCCGGATTACTGAACATTCACGCATATTTTCACGTTGCTTTCACGAACAGTACACTTGACTACGGTCGACACAACCCTTTTCACCTACAAGTTTTTGTTGCCGTCAGAATTACAATTTTTTTTTCAGCGCCGACGGCAACTACGAAGTGACGCTAATGACAAAGGCCACCCTGTCCTACACGGGAGAGGTGATCTGGAAGCCTCCGTCGATATATAAATCTTCCTGCGAAATAAACGTGCAATACTTCCCCTTCGACGAGCAGAGCTGTCTGATGAAGTTCGGCTCTTGGACGTACAACGGCCTACAGGTAGGTATTAGCAACCCATAAATTTAAATTTGACGTTAATTGTTGGCAAGAGCACACATTAAATGAACCTATAAAAAACGTACGGATACATACTGCAGCGTGAAATGTGATTTTTAAGTTGATACTGAGCAGTTACAATCAGAATCAGTATAAGCATAATAGGTATTAACAATTAATTTACTTTAGTCTTCAACTTTCCTTAGTAAAGTTTTGAAGTTATTTTAACTAGTAGGTATATTTATTAGTCATGAATTTTACATAGTAAATTTTTGAGCATACTGATTTTGACATTTAGTTTTAATAAGTATTCTGATTAAAAGGATTAATTAGTTATGCTTTAAGCAGAAATTTATTACAAAGTATGTTCATTTCTTTTTATTTTTTTAAACACTACACTACATCATCAGCCAGAGGAAATTTTATATAAATTAATTATTGCACAATCTAAGAAATAGCTTGCCCCAATTTTTGTATATCTTATGTAGACATTTTTTTGCATAAAAGTGTTGCAGTGTTGTTCTAATTTGAAACCCTATACGCTTTTAAAAATATATATTGAGATGTGTACGCAGAATACTTTACTATTTATTCAGGTTATTTAAAAGGCATATTATTTTTTGCACACCAAAAATACTTTAAATGCATGATTACATAATTTTTGTAAATATTTTTTTTTCTGCAAACACGGAATTTTCACGGAAAACCCATAGCAAACAGCTAGTCATTCGTCAGTAGTTTCGAGCTTATTAGCTCTTATCAGTATGCCGTAGGTGAGGTATTTGACGAATAATTTTAGCTGTTTTAGTCTACAGGGTGTTAAAAAAGAGTGTAAAATATTTCAGGAGGTAGGTAATAGTATGAACCAAAATAAGCAGAAAAGTCTTAATAAACATGGGTCCGCAAAGTAACGGTTGCGGAGATATGGACTACTATTCTTTTTCAAACATTTTATTTTATTAGGAATAAACCGACAAAGGAAGCTTTTAACAAACAAAAAACAAAGTTACAGAAGATTTTCAAAGTGCCCTCCGTCCATTTCCAAGCAGGCACGACATCTTCGTCTCAACGATATTCGAACTCTTTCGAAAACACCCTCCTTGGTTTGGATTTCTTGACACTTTGATTAATCCGTAGCTGCAGCTCTTCCAGGCTATTTACAGGAGTCCCATACACTAATGTCTTCAAATATCCCCAAACATAAATCTAGAGGGTTCAGATCACGAGATCTTGGAGGCCATAAAACAGGTCCGGCCCTTCCTACCCATCTATATGGAAAAGTTTGGTGTAAATGCTCTCTAACGGCCATGGAAAAATGAGCTGGAGCACCATCATGCTGGAACCACATTTGTTGCCTCTGATTCAAAGGAATGTCTTCCAAAAACTCATACAGTGTGTTCTGCAGAAAGTTGAGGTAAGCAGCACCTGTTAATCGGTTTGGTAAAACAACAGGACCTAGAAACCTGTCACCTACAATACCCATCCAAATGTTTAATGAAAAACGTTCCTGATGTCCAGATTCTATTAGAGCATGAGGATTTTCGTAGGCCCAAATATGCGTGAAAATTAAACACTCCATTTCTTGTGAACCTGGCCTCATCAGTAAAAAGAATGTTTGCAATATGGTCTTCAGCATCATGACGTAGAAACCAGCGGCGAAAAACCAAACGTGCTTGATGATCATTTATTGGATTTAAGGCCTGTACTCGTTGCACATGGTATGGATAAAGCAGTTGCTCGTGAAGGATTCTCCAAATAAGAGAACCACTAATTCCTATCTCGGCTGATATTTTCCGCACACTCGTATCTGGATTCTGCTCTACCAGTGCTAGAATTTCTTCTTCGGCTCTAGGAGTGGATCTTGGCCTTCCGGATAAATGGCACTGTTTGCTCAAGGAACCGGTATCACGCAATCTTTGGTGAATTCTTTCAAACATGCGTTGTGAAGAAATCTGGCGATTTGGATAAGCGTCAACATAAAGACGTCGCGCTTCGGTGGCGTTCCAATTAGCACGACCATACATGAATTGCATGTCTGTTAACGAAAACTTGTGCACTGAGAACAACTGTCAAATACGTACTGTTTATTTCACTAAACATCAACCAACTGTGATAAGAAAATACACAACGTTTTTGCAAAATAAAGAAGGGGCTAAAAAACATAAAACATTCCATATCTCCGCAACCGTTACTTTGCGGACCCATGTTTATTGAGACTTTTCTGCTTATTTTGGTTCATACTATTACCTCCTTAAATATTTTACGCTCTTTTTTAACACCCTGTATTTAACCCGAACGAAAGGACTATGAGTACGCGGAGTAGAACAAACTACATCTATCTATATAATTTTGTTCCTGTGATAGCCAAATTATTTTTATACCCGAGTTTCAAAACAGTAGAGAGTAGATTAAATTACAGCACTGAGTGCGTGAGATGAAGATTGCAGGGAACAAGATTCCATTGGCGTTCCATTTGAGAAGACTTTTCTCGCGCATACGCCCATGGCAGCTGCGCAGATGGAATAGGCGGATCTTAGTTAACTCAGTCGAGTTGACGTCACAACCCATTTACCAATAGAAATCGAGCATTTCCTATTCAAAAAAATTAAGAACGGTTTGTACTTTTCTTTGTATCGACTGATATACATTAGGAACAGCTTTATAAAATAAATCACTCTCTGTCATTTTGAAACCCGATAGTTATATTGATATTTTGTGTAGATGTATTTATTGAAAGTGATATTATAGAGAGTGTGAATGCCATAACTTCAATATAAGATAAATAAAATATAAATGAATAAAAAAGTTAAATAGGTCTTAAATAAGTCGAGTTATTATAACGGAGAATTTTATCACAACGAGGCAACAGTGTAACTGTCCCCTACCGTCATCAAATTGAGGATCACATTAAACATTTCTCACGATTTTTGTAACTGGTAAACACATTATGTTCTACTAATTATACTTCGTACAATAAAACTATTATCACCCTCACCCGTTTTCATAGAATTATTCGTAAACAGATAACTCCAGCTGGTAAAACAATAAAAAAGAGACCCTATAATAAAGTCATTATGGACGCCGTTGGTTGTAAATAACGCGGCACAACACCCCGTGCGACAGTTTCTTCCTTTATTTTTGCCATAATGTCCTTGGACGCCTCTGCAATAATCAACAAAGCTGTTCCATTTCTTTTCGCAAACAGCCCACCGGAGTGCCGTTTGAAACGTAATGCCTTATTTAGAACAGGAGCAAGTTTCACCTCTCCTTGGACCGTGTTTTTCTAGTTTTTTTGTTAGATAACAGCTAGGGACCGTGTAGAACAATCCGTCATTGGTGTCCGATTGCATGTTTTTATTCCAGTTTGAAAAAATTTGGTGTTTATTTTTTGAAATACTTCAATCTCATGGTCATAGAGAGCTTGGTTCAATACCTAACACATCTTTAAATCAAACCGGAACCGTATTGTGTGAATTACAGATAAATAAAAAAAAAATTGTCTGCGTTGGACCAGACGGTGGAAGTTATACTTCTTTGGCCATTCTCATACACCTACTCGTACGTACAAAAAAAAAACCTTTTTTTTCCACTTTTTTTTTCCACCTTTTTTTCCACTTTTTTTTCCACTTTTTTTTTCACTTTTTTTTCACTTTTTTTTCACTTTTTTTTTCCATTTTTTTTTTCACTTTTTTTTCCACTTTTCCTAAAAAGCAGTTATTCTATAAATCCCAGTAGTAAGGTTTTAGTACTATTTTTTATATGCTCATATTAAGATTCCCTGGATATTGTTTTTGAAATTGTCTGCTCAGTTTGTAAAATGATTTAAAAAGTACATAACGCGAATGTTCTGTTAAAACGGAAACTGTAAAATTTTATCCCATATTCTTAATGACACACTGTATATTATACGTTTATACGTAAGAAGTAAATTTATGTTGGTGTCCACAACCAGTAATTCTCCACGCTGTATAGTGGGTTGTATAAAAAAGTTCTTATCTTAAAAATTTGTTCTTCCTTTTGAGCGTGACGCGGTTTCTCGACCAACATCCCATCCCAATGTGTCTAACGGGCGCAAAGAAGTATAACTTCAAAAACTACAGTTGTAATTGTGGTTAAGTTAAATTAAATAAATAATTTTAGGTTTTGCTTTCATTTATTGGGTTAATTTCCATTTGATACCATTTACTAGGTATACTCACGTCAAGAATAATTCAGACGACTTACGTCGTGCGAACAAATGAATAACTCATTATATTTTTATCAAAATATTTAAGAGACTGCAAATGAGAGTAATAAAACTATATACTATACTAAATGTTTGCTTTGTATATTGCACGAAATTGCAAAAAATGTTGTTTTTAAACGCGACCAAATATCGAAAATTACGTTGACAATAAAACAATTGCCTAATGTCAATCATGACGTAAGACGTCTGAATTCTTGACGCGAGTATAGAAATGAATCTTATATTAGAGCTGGTAAGCAATAGTTAAAAACCTTCTAATATAATAACAGCATAAGTACCATTTTAATGAATTTAAAGACATTGTAAATGGTTCTGCCAATTTTTTTCCTTTGTTTTCACAGCCAATGGTTAGGTTAATTCAAGTGTATCAAATGATGACTGCAGGCCCAGTTTTAACTTAATATACTGAGGATGAACTCGTCACTTTAATTTCAAAATTAAAAAACAAACTGACATGCGGAGATGATAAAATTCCAAGTTTTCTAATAAAAGATTGTTTGGGGGTGTTAATTAAACCGTTATTGTTTCTTTTTAATTTAATGTCATTTTTCCAGACGTATGGAAAATAACTAGGGGTATACTTAAAGCTGGAGATATCGCATATTTGGCAAATTATCGACCTATTGCAATTTTGTCCAATTTTGCAAAGGTTTTCGAGATGTCACTGTAGACACAAATTTTTAATATAGTCAATAGCCATATATCCCCAAACCAGCCTGATTTTTTTTCCCAAACACTCTACTGTAACTCAGTTTATACAATATACAGCTCGTCATGTAGATGGATAAGTTCTCGAAGGCTTTCGACAAGGTCGATCATAACACACTTTTTTATAAGTTGGAGTTGAACCCAGCGACGGATTCATTCTACTTATTAAATCATATCTTTCTCAACGTCATTTATATGTTTCTTACAACGGATATAATTCTGATAACTTTATAGCGACATCCGGAGTACCTCAGGGTTCGAATTTAGGACCACTTCTTTTTATTATCTTTATTAATGACCTGTCACTGACTTTGAAATCTAATTATATACTTTTTGCTGATGACCTGAAAATTTTTTCTAACGTAACTTATTGAGGAGGATTGTTTGCTTTTACAAGAGACAGTAGAGAATATTGGTACTTGGTGTACTGCTGCTAATAATTTACCACGTGCAAAGTGTGTTCCTTTACACTTAAAAAGAAATGACTAAAAATATTTGACCTTCCGCATTGATGTCTATTATCCCATTAGAGATTATGATCATAAGTTGCTATTAAATCGATTTTAAATGCAATCCCTGAATACCGGAAAAATGCTCCACAGTTTATCGTTTCTTTTTAAGTTATTTAACTGTAAAGTTGACTCATCCTCTTTACTGAGTTCATTTAATATTCGAATACCTAGATGTGGGTCTCGTGTTGAGTGTATGTTTTACTGTCCGAATGCTAAAACTAATGTCTTAATTAAATCTGCAGTTTATGTTATGGCAAATAATTATAATTTGATATCTGGACCAGTATCAGACTAAATAATAAATTTACAATAGAGCAGCATTGTAGTACAAAATGTGGTATTAAATTATATTTGTTTATTAAAATTATTATGTATTTTTTTCTTAATAGATAATAAAAATAACTACAAAATATATATTCATAAAGAAAAAATAGCAATAAAATTATTATCGAAATTCAAGAAAAATGTTTTTGTAGGTAGACTTAAAGCACATGGATCAGCAATCAGGTAGTAACATCGTGAAAGTGGGAATAGATCTTTCTGAGTTTTATCTATCAGTCGAGTGGGATATTTTAGCTGTGCCCGCCACCAGAAATGAAGAGTACTATCCATGCTGCGAGGAGCCATATTCAGGTAAAGTTATTGCTGTACAGCAATTTTTAAAGTTAGTTAATTACTTTATGATGCTTTCAAAGATATACCTACATATAATATAATAATATCTCTACCCCTCATTCTAATCACAGGGATTAGCCCAGAAGTCGGAGACTTGTGCGGAAGAGGGGGCGGCACAGTATTATTAAGCAGGCCGCATTTGCGCCCAGGAACGACTTACGTTGGTAGGCCCTAACCACTATTCAGTGCAGGAATGAGGAAAACCTGGAAAACCTCATTAATTAGGGGGGTAGTCAAATATTAACCGGTATCAATCTCTCACATTGACCCAAGCCAACATTATTCCACCCTACCATGCCCGCAGAGAGGGTGCCAATCCT
Source organism: Monochamus saltuarius (assembly GCA_025584915.1). Classification (NCBI taxonomy): domain Eukaryota; kingdom Metazoa; phylum Arthropoda; class Insecta; order Coleoptera; family Cerambycidae; genus Monochamus; species Monochamus saltuarius. The sequence goes on from CM046726.1 coordinate 56,576,376, forward strand.
CTCCACGAATATAGCTTATATACGGTCTACCGGCAGCTGGGCGCGAACCAACTCCGATCTAGTCACCTCGATTCAAGTACTGACGCCTTAAACCGCGCTACCACTGACCGACTACAGGGTGATTTCACATTTAATATATGGATAGTCTTTCAAGTTAGTGTAAATATAAATGTGGTGTGACTTACTTTTTTTATAAAAAAAATTCGTTATTACGTGAAAATGTGAATAAACCACCGCTATAGAAATTCCACCAAACTCTTTTTTTTTTGTATTTTTTTATTTTATGCGTTTTTATTTTTTTCTGAAGATACATGACAATCTCAGTAATGATATATTCCCGTGAAGACCATTTTTACCAGGCTCCTCCGCCAAATTGTCGAATTCGCTGACACACAAAGACAAAAGGTTGAGGAACGACACCCAATTTTAAATATACCATTTGTGAAGGGTAGAGTTATGGAAAGCCATTCAGTTTTGATGATGTGACTCTCGAGTAAAACACGAGACATCGGCATATCCCAAAATTAATAGCACTTGCAGGAAACTGAATTGAATGGAATCCACACCGCCCGTGTATAGAAGGAGAACCGGGCGCGAGATAGCATACAAATTGCATATATCAAGTTATTGGAGTGAGTTTGATGTTATATATAAAATATTCAGCGTCAGAACGATGGCAACAGACAATGACATTCAATCTCAAGAGAAATGTCTGGCTCAGACGTCTATATTGCTTGCGGGGGGGACGCTGTCGATGTTGCTTTTATACTCAACTTTTGTGCCATATTCTGAAAGAGTTTTTATTAATGTTTTTCTTGTTATGGCACCGAAACTCAGCTGCGGTGATAATACCGTAAAAAAGGGAGCAGATTGGGAAAAAGGCGTTGATGTCGTTTGTATTGTGACGGGCGCTTTTTCCTCGGACGTACAATGGTCCCTTAGGGCACGCAACAAAGGTCTTTTCTACATTATAAACTTGTTTGCGGGGCTAATGCATCGCATCCGAGATACAGCCAGTTCAGATTTTTCCGGAAAGGTTAAAGACAAAAGTACTTTCACAAAATAAAGGTCGTTTGAGTATATGATTATATATTTAAGAATTATTGTATAGCTCTTAACTTAATGAGAAATTCCTACATAGTAAAATTTCCCTTGAAATCAGCACAAATGGTTGTCAAAACGAATCCACACCCGATTGCATTGAAATAATAACACAATTGATTGAGTCATGTTCACTCAGTTATTTGTTAGCTAAATAAATCTTTTAAGGGTAACACTGAAGAATTTTTGAGTTACCTTTCTAAATGTGTTATTCCAACCACAAAATTGAGTTATTATCAATCTATTTTGTTATTTTTTCACAATATGTATATAATTTAAATCAGTTTCTAAGACTTTCAGTGCGAATATCTCAGAAACCATCATAACCAGTGCGACAAAATTTAGTATACAGACACTAGATGGCGCGTATCTGGTAATAAGATCAATTCTTGTACAGGGTGTTCCATTTTCCAAGAAATCGATTTAATTTTAATTTTTTGCTTGTCAGCCCTGCTAAAACTTATGTTTAAATAGAAATATACTTAATTATGAACACATTCTGATAAATAAACATACACAAATTTTAAAATTTAACATAAAAAAACGTCTCAAAAAGTACCCAAATTTCATTGTTTTGTCATGTAAAGGGAGAAATTAACAGCGGTGAATGTCAAAACTATGAATTGTCATTGAACTGTCAAATATTAATGGCATAAAGTATTTTATTGGACATAAATAACGCAAATAATGTATTTAATGCAATTTACGTATGCGCAATGATGTTATTCAGACTTGTCGAAGAAATTTATACTTGAGTTGAGGCTTTTGGAGTATTGGGGTCGCTGCGCCGGCGCAGTCTTCCGTTAGGGTTACAGCGTGAATATTGTAAAATATATGTGGATATTTTTTAATTGTTCCATTATAATGTAATAAAACTTCAGTAAATTGTATTTTTTATGTTACTACTTGCTTTGACAGTTTCTGTCACGTTTTGACGTCTATCCATGCGGTTGTTGCGTGTGTGTAAATCGGACTCAAGGCTATACATTTTGCATGACCAAACAATGAAATTTGGGGACTTTTCATAGGCGTTTTTTATGACAAAATGAAAATTTTTCGTGACTTTAATTTATATACAAATTTTACCGAGGTTGACTACATCGAATTCTACGCGCCATCTAGTGCCTGTATACCAAATTTCGTCGCATTGGCTGCAATAGTAGCTGAGATATTCGCATTGAAAGTCTTAGAGGGAACACCCGGTATAATTTTCGTATTGTAACAAACTCAAAATGGTGATGATTCTTCATTATACCTACTGTGTTGGTTCTTACACAGTTTTTATGTATCTATTAAACGTGGTTATTTTTTAGGGATTGTAAATTATTGCTTTATAAATATTTTTAATACTTAATCATTATTACCATAACTGTTATTATGACTATTACAAATACTTATAATTAAATTGATAATAATAATGGATTAATAATTTTTATAAATAATTATGTCATAAAAATTACAGTCTATAAAGAAACAAACAATAAAAATAACAGTTATTATATTATAATATTTATTACTGCTACTAACTGCACACTACATAAAGGTTGAGATTATGTTTTATTTTATCTTTGCCACAGTACAAGCCACATATTTATTAATATATGATTTACTAAAAATTTTTTAAACTTTCACTCACTGTTTTTTGAACGTCCGAATTTAAATGTTAAGTTTTTGCGATAAATGTTGAAATACTTTTAATTTCGACTTTAACAATTCGATAAAATAGTTATTCTACTCTCATTGACAATTTTTAATCTGCTTTTACTAGACATCACCTTCAAGATAACCATGCGGCGCAAGACGCTCTTCTACACCGTCAACCTGATCATCCCCTGCGTCGGCATCACATTCCTCACGGTGCTGGTGTTCTACCTGCCCTCCGACTCCGGCGAGAAGGTGACGTTGTGCGTGTCGATCCTGCTGTCCCTGACGGTGTTCTTCCTGCTACTCGCCGAGATCATCCCCCCCACCTCCCTGGCGGTGCCCCTCTTAGGAAAATACCTGCTGTTCACTATGATTTTAGTCACATCCTCGATATGGGTGACAGTGTGCGTGCTCAACGTTCATTTCAGGTAAGTATGCTCGCAGGACCGCAGGATTAGTGGGAGATTGTGTCAGGATGACATCTGCGTACGCGGGAAAGGACGATTAATCCTTGCCTCTGGCTCCAGATCGAGAAAATGCTGTCGTGACTGAAATAAAAAAGCTGATCTGACACCATAGAGAACCATTACGACGACCTTAGACTAAAGGAATATATACAGGGTGTCCTAATATTAGCCCGCCAAAATATGACTACAGATTTTGCGCCTAAAAATACAAAAGTCGGAAAACCCCCTCTAAGAGATCAATGAATGACTCTTTAAAAATGCAAATATTTCAAAAGCCGCTTAAAATAATAAAATTTTGAACTGTCATCATTATATCATCATTAAATAACAAATCTAGTGTTTCAAAAATAACTTTACACAACTGTCATATACGTGGCAAATTATAGGCTCTTGCTCTAACTTTTTATATCTCAAGATTTTTTTTATAGGTATCTCATGTTTGGTTACTTTCAAAAATGCCGAAAGTAGTAGTCAACTTTCTTATTTCAAATATAGCACCTCAAATATAATTACATTTTAGTAAAGGGCATAAAATTTAGAGTTGAAAATCATTCTTGGATTTGGAGAATAAAAGTTAAACTTTAGACATTCTGTATTTCTTAAATCAGCGACCTTCGTCGCATGATGAGCTCAAGGAAAATGTTTTGGTGACCAGTATCTCCAGCTTAGTGTTGGTCCATCCTTTCTTACTCATCCTATATTATATTGCTTTCAAAAAATATTCTTACCAAAAATGATTCTATGTTGTATTTTATCTCTAACTTCGTAAAAAGACGCAAAATAAAACACTTATTCTCATACTCTACATATCTAAAAAATAAAATCATTAAAGAATAAATTATAAACTTTTAAAATCAAATATTAGTCATATCTCTTTCAACAATGTAGCGCACTGAAACTTTTAAATATGTTTCTAAACTGGTATAGCTTTCTTTTCAGTTATTAAAATACCGCGAAAACGAATTTCGTCGATTGTTGATGTTTTCAATGCCAGCAGTTCAGCCACGATTCGCATGTAAATCACCAAAATAAAAAAACGATTGTGTCTATACTTTTACTAGTAGAGAATTAAAACGTCGTTATCCCCCGTACCTGGGATATGATTGCTTCCCCAATTCGGCTCAAGTCAAGATTATAGGACTATAATGGATAATTTACATGCCGCGATGAAACAGAGAGCAGGTACAAAATTCGACACGCACATTTGGAATTAATATCATAAAATAATAGGCCTGAAAAGAACTCCCTGAGAATTGAAGCGATACCATCTCATTGTTTCAGTACAAGAAAGGGAATTTTGTTAATTTTTCGATGTATACACGAAAAAGAATGAAAAGCGTATTGCACTGCTTTGAAACAGAAGTGTAGGGAATATACAACAGTAATAAAAATAATAGATGAAAATTGTAGGTGAGGTTATTTAATAATTCTGAACAAGATGTATTAAAGGAAAGAGTTTTTTTTTTAATTAAATTGGTAAAGTTTATATATAAATCTCTAAAAATTTAGTGACAGTTTTTCAATTATTTCTGAATACCTACATAATTTATATTATTTTGTTCCTAATACTAAATGGTTACAAAAAATGTCACGCGTTTTAGGTCACCCTCAACTCACAAGATGTCGCCGCTATTTCGCAAGATATTTCTGCATTTCATGCCCAAACTGTTAATCATGAGACGAACTACTTACACTCTACCCGAATACGATGATACCCAACCACCTAGGGGATATACTAACGAAATAGATGTACAGTAAGTAAAACCCTGTCCTTATAAACTAAAAGGAAATAATTATAACCGCTAGAACAATACATTTCAAAATGAAAGGTGTTACACATTTTACTATCCATAGTTACTTACAAAAACGAATTATTTACTTGACATATTGTATATTTCTTGTATACAAGGTGTCTCATTTGAACTTTACAAACAATTTGAGTAAGTTTCTCTTAAAAAAAATTGGAAGCCGGTAGTTTATAAACTCTTTTATTAATGTAGGTAATATTTCCCAGATACAAAGTGTTCAAATTGTTACTCTGAAGAAGTGTTCCTCGTATTTATCTTCAAATCGCAGGTAGATACCAATTTATACACCAGTTAATATCAACTGTGTTTCGAAAAAAAACATTTAAACAGTTTTATTGTCAATAGCAGTGGCTTGGATATGTATAGTTTGAAGGGGTAAAAGTCAAAATTTCTTATGTATCTGTAAATCTCAAGAGATACTTAGTTGAGCAACGATAGGACGTACATTTTTCGAATAAAATGAAGGCAAAGCTCTTTCCTCATATTATGTTGACAATACAAATATTACTTGTCACATAATTTCGAGACTTTATTAATTTTGGTCGTGATACAGTATAGTCAGTACAGATTAATACATAATACATATGTACCCTAAGGGCATTGCTAAAGGCTTATTTTAAAGTCAAATAAATATTTACGAGCGAGCGAAAAACCCTCGATCAGGCCCTCCTAAATATAGTCGACCACTTTACCGCCCGAATGGCCTTAAAAAAAGTTGGCGATAACGAGATGCTCCATATTTAATGCCCGATATTCCAGATTAAACATGGGAGAACCCTTCACGACCGATTTTAAGATAACGACCAGAGAGCCCAGTTTCGTGCTGCAGAACTCCGATCAAGAGGACGGTAAAATGAAAGCTCACTCTTCCAGTAAGTTTCTAGTACTGTTGCACAGTTTTACGTTCTTATTATGGCCCTTGTTATAGTTGTAGGTATATGCAAATGCTTAAAATATACAAACTTGGTAAATACGTTATTATACGCTCGGTTTATACGTAATAATGGCACTGAAAAATGTTGCAGAAAGAAGTTACAAACATGAGTTTGTCTTATAAACGTAAACATAAAAATGTTGCAGTTATTAGCATTGCATAGAAGCTAAACTAGATTGCATTTCGCTTAAATCCTTCTGTTTTATGCAGAATAAAATGTTTGTGATGATTTATGACGTTTCATTAATATTCCTAAATAAACATTTAACATACTTAACCTTTTTACACACAACTTTTAGCTAAATTCATTCAATTTGATTAGTTTTTTTTTGTTGAATTTTGACGTCCATGGAACTGAAATTTTTGAAAAACATTCAAGACGAAAAAATCGCTTTTTGCCGATAACAATAACAATGTCTTAGATGTAATTTTAACATATGTTTCAGTGACAGGTTCGTCGAATATTACTCCGAAAAACCTTTCGGCAAACGTTCTTGCAGCTCTTCAAGGTGTCCGATTTATCGCACAGCATATTCGAGATGCAGATAAAGATAATGAGGTGAGAAATGTTTATATTATAATTCAAAAATTTCCTTGTTATCATTGTTAAATAACAAATATGCATTTAAAAATTAAAAAAAAAGTTTCCTTCGAGCCGGATTTGAACCAGCGACCTATGGATGTCTACTTGTGGGAAATCCGCTACAGTCCACCGCTCTACCAACTGAGCTATCGAAGGTTGATAAATAAGTTTGCTTATGTACTAAATATATCCCAGTCTAGGTTTACTTTACAAATTTTATAATTTAATTATAATTATAAATTATTATAAACTTATTTTTCTAAAGAGAACATTTTATAATAATTATATTATGAATAATTTTAAATAATTATACACACTAATAAATTATTCAACATTTCTCATAAACTCGACTTTAATGTAAGGTTTAATGCATAAATTATTATTTTGTCTTTACGACGCGTGTAATATGGTAATGAGCAAACAAAGTCTCTGCAACTAAAGAATGATTTTGGGAAAATGTTTTTTATTTTTTAGATAGTAGAAGATTGGAAGTTTGTTTCCATGGTCCTGGACCGCTTTTTCTTGTGGATATTCACGCTGGCTTGCATCGGAGGCACATGTGGCATCATTTTCCAGGCACCATCGTTGTACGATACTAGAGTGCCTGTGGACCAACAGCTCAGCGAAATACCCTTAAGCAAAATCTTCCAAGTACCCGTTTCTAAAGTTCCCGTCAGGTAAACGCCACACACTAAGATCATAACACCCCGTAGATTAATTAGATCTGCCAAGCAAGACCACTAGTCTTCCAAAACCATCACTTGTCAAAACTGATAAAAATTGCACAATGTATCTAAAAAGGAAGGATTTTTTCAAATTTTTAAAATTAGAAAAAGCTTTATAGTGAACATTTAGGCAATTTCGTTTGCAAAAATATACAAGGCAACTTTCCCTGTAAAAACTTTAAGTTTTAACTTGGATTGTCAGTAAAAACTTGTACAAATAAATTAGATTTAACTAGTTCCTTGTTATTACTACAATTTTATTATAATTGGACTAGACTAAATAGATTTGTCCAATTAAAAATTAAAACTGTTAGATAATCAACAAATGTATTTAACTTAATGCCTAAGGCAACAAAGTGTTATATTCAATTTTAACTAATTCAAATATAAAATACTGTTAATTTTCGTATTACTTGTTGTTAACTTGGTTTATTGTATTAAATGTTTTATCACACTATATTAAATAAACTATTAAACTTGTACTATTGTTTTATTAATTTAAGTGTCGGTTATTTTATTAGCAAAAGCAAAAATAATAAAAATGTTAATAAAAAATACAAAAAATAGAATGCCCATATATTTATTGGAATTTAAATATGTTTTAATAACGAAATAAATAAGTAGGTACATCTCGTGGGTGGAAACGTTGACGAAAATCCCTTTTCTTAATTTTTCCAAAGGATTTCCACGGATGGTCATGTAAGGCACTGATACGTCTCTTGCTGAAGACCGACTTTGTATAACACTCTACTTCTTCTTCTGTGGTGTTGAAGTATGAATAATAATAATAATATCTCTACCCCTCATTCTAATCACGAGAATTAGCCCTGAAGTCGAAGACTTGTGCGGGAGAGGGGGCGGCATATTATTATTAAGCAGGCCGCATTTGCGCCCAGGAACGACTTACGTTAGTAGGCCCTAACCACCATTCAGTGCAGGAATGAGGGAAACCTGGAAAACCTCATTAATTAGGGGGGTAGTCAAATGTCAGCCGGTATCAATCTCTCACATTGACCCAAGCCAACATTCTTCCACCCTACCATACCCACAGAGAGGGTGCCAATCTCTCCACGAATATAGCTTATATACGGTCTACTGGCTGCGGGGATCGAACCCACAGTGATCCAGTCACCTCGATTCAAGTACTGACGCCTTAAACCGCGCGACCACTGACCGAATGTTTCTTAACACCGGTATACTCGTATAATCCGCAGAAGCAAATAAGACAACAGTAAAACCCATTAATACTTCAAATACCTGCATGGTGCATGTCTGAGTTAACTGCTTGGTATTTACGAAATACTCTTAATTTAACTTGCTTCAGTTCATTATTTGAGTTCGACGTCGTATTTTCCCGCTAGATATGTAGTCAGAGAGACGTCACTTTAAAATGTGTCCGACAATATTATTGTTTAATTTCCCATTTCTTAGATATCATTTACATTTTGACTATATCTTTGATTTGTTGTTGATAGTCCAACTGCAAATAATACATAATATTTTAGTACCAGTTGTTTGTTTTTATAATTCGCAGAAGTTTAGATTGAATTTATTTCTGGAAACGGGACGATTTGTAAAGATAAAATTTAAAAAATAGTTGCTAAAAGTATGCAAATAATAAATCACTGCCTAGAATTGTTGGTTGCATTCAGCAATTCAACAGAATACAGGAGGAATCAAAATCGATTTGTAGCAACACGTTGTACGTAAACATAAAATGAAAACTAGTACTTGTAAAAAATATATGTATATTACAGAAATATAAAAATGACTAATTTAAAATATTCAGAATAGTCCCCAAGCATTGTTAATTGTGGGTAGCTCCCTGTTGTCGCATACAGATGGCTTGGATTCGTTAATTTTGCTGCACACCACTGCTACGAAGTCTATCAAGGATTGATCTTGCGTTTGTTGGTTAAAAGTGCCGTCGTATACGACCGTAGGCACAAAAGCGATTGAAGGAGTCTTATCCCCATTGGCAGCTAACAGTTGATCGCCTTCAGTTGAATTGGCACAGGATTTTATCTTCTGGACGTCCAAATTGTACCTTCTAGCACACTACGAAAAAGATAATATATAATAATAATAAACTTTATTAATCCTTTGGACATTTTACATGTATAGGACAAGTCAACAATACATCAATTTCACAAACTGAGTCCAAAAAGGTATAAATTGAAGAATAAATAATTGTACAAACTTATGCTAGTGTGTTTGCAAAATAATCACTCACAGCATAAAAGGCTTTTTTAAAAGAAGGCTTTTATATTAATAAAAACAGTTTCATTCATTGATTTGTAATGTTGCTCACATAAGCGTTATCAAAGAATTCCTAATTCGTGAAATAACATAGTACGATTTATTACGTTTCTTGCTTAATATGTCAATATGAGTTGACCAAGCCGAACTCTGGTCGACAGTAATCCGAGGAAAATCTGTACAATCAGTCGAATTCAATATTGAATCATTTAAAGATAAAGTTAAAGTTTTATTTACACCATGATTTTGAAAGTATATGCAATTAGTTTTATCTATGTTAAGTATTAAGCCATTTGACTTACACCAATCTAGATAACACCGCAGTATACTTTCCGATGAGGAAACCAGCTGCTCGCAAGTCTGTCCTGAGACCAACAAAGAAGTATCATCTGCAAAAATTGTTAGCATGTCAGATCTTATACATTGAGGTAAACCATTGATAAATAATAAAAATATTAGTGGTCCCAGGACAGATCCCTGGGGAGCTTCAGAATTTAGCCCATAGCAGTCGGATGTTACATTTCCAATTTTTACAAACATAGATCTGTCTCTTAGGAAGCTCAGCAACCATTTCAAAAATATGCCACTAAAACCCAAAGTGAACAATTTACTTTCAATAAAATGAGAATTCAAACAGTCAAATGCGCGCGATAGGTCAAAGAAAAAACCTGCCACATGTCTACCACTGTTGAGGTACTTATAAACATCCTCTAATAAGATTGTAGTTGATGATGACTGAGCAATTTCCGGGTTTGTTGTCTTAGATACGGTTCTCTTCTTCTGAAGGAACCTTGAATCAATCCGAAAATTGTCCAGCCAAGATAAAAATGGTTACATTTCTTTTCTACTCACGTATTCTATTCTGTTTATGTGAGACGGAGATCTGCTTCTCATGACGCAGTTTACAAAATCGACGTCAGTCAGAGTCCCGGCCTTCTGGGACAAGGCGCAAGATTGGAATTTGTTGCCTTGGCATTCATTTGGGCCATGTTGGCACAAAAACTGCCACGTTCCATTCGTTTTACTGTGCTGTAAGTAATTGAAAGAATTGTCATTATAAGTTGTACAAATGTTAATCAAAGGTGTTAGTCTTGTTGTAGTTTTAACTACACGGAAAGAAATGAAGCAGAAGTGTAAGATTGTAGCTCAAGACTGTATCAAGCGTCTGACATTATTGTTCTGGATATATTTACTGTAAAAATCTCTCTAAATAGATAACACGTCTGCCATAATTTTAATAACTGTTAGATGTCTATTCTGCATTACTTTTACGAATGAAATGATTACACACACACACATTCACACACACACACTTGGTGATTTTCATTATTGTGTCTTGGGTTGAAGCAAATTTTTGTTCTTTGTCCTTTGTAGTCATTAACGGTTACCAAATAAAATGGAATGTCTACTGCATTTTACTGCTACAAACCTCTTAGAAATAAAAACAATTAAAATAGTGTTATCTACATCTACAATTACACAAACATCTACATCATTTTTCTTTCTGTATATATGCTGGTCAATCAAGCAGCAGATTTTTGAGTGTTAATTAAAAATATCTGGTTTAAGGACAGTGAACTAACCACTTCGTGGCTTGTCATTGCGAAAACCTGAAATATATCTTACAGCTGCTTTGCCATAAGGCACCAAATCGAGGTCCACGTACTTTGAAATTTCTGAATAGTGAGGGTACAGCTGACGGGCGATGAAATCAGCACTGTCTGGGCATAGGCTCTCATAATACACAGTCACTTTTACAGCGTGCTGAAAAACACAGAAGATATTAAAGAAAATTCATATCTACGTACATAAATATTATAATATAGATTTAGCAGCGTTCACAGATTATTTTATTGCAATTTACTTGTTTCTTTCACTTGTATTATAGCTGGAAGCTGATAGTGTTATTATTTATGTGTTTCGTTCTGGGAATTAAATGCAAAAGCAATTTTAGGAAATGTGTATAATGTTAACAACATTATTATATAAAAATAATGATAAAATTATCATAATCGTTGATAATGGGAAAACCGAGCAACAGTATACATAAGGTGAATTACCTACATTAAATGTGCTTTAGGATAACATAATATTGAAGATTTGTTAATTTTTCGTTCATGTATGCATACTTACATTCAAAATATATAACAAAATAAACAATAGGTGATATTTCTAAAAATATTAAACTGCATATATTTATTTATTTAAAAATATGTCCTATTTACAGTAAAAAGTATGCTTCATGAAGCAATGGTTATAATTTTTATGTATTCATAAGTTGGCGAAACTTCTATATAACAAAAACAAACATTACCGCCTTTCCAAGTAAGTATATTTTTTTATTATATTCAACCCAGATAACCCATAAGATAAGTGAGCTAAAAATATCGTCTTTGACATTGTTAAAAAATTGTTTGTTCTCAACCAAAACTAATTACTTTTAAATACTTATATAGAGATATATAAAATTATTTACATAGGTCATACCAAATAAGAAAGTAGAATTAATTTTTTTTTCAATAATAGTATTACATTTTTTTATTTTTTTCAAAATTTGCTAAAATTATAACCTCGCACCACTAGTTTTAAATTTAATTATGAAATTTTGTTTTCTAGACATGCAATTTAATACTTTCAAACACAATAGTAAACGCAAACATTAAAATATTAATATTTCTATTTATAGTTTCATCAGTTAATTACTTTTTGTTTTATTAACTTGACTATTATTTATAACAATGCGGTAAGACTAACTAACACAACAAAAAATCTATACATAGACTTACTAATCATTATTCAAAAAAACTACCTTTAATATTAGGCGACCTTTTAAATAAATAATACTTGCTAACTGTTCAAGTAAATGAAATGTTAAAACACTCACCAAAACATTAAAAACCGCCAGAATAACGGCCACAGCAACTATAGAAGCTACACTCATGTTTTCGTCTTCACTATTCACGATTTAAATATGGAATGGACTTAGGGAACAACATTATTATATTATCATATTAGCGTAGCACACAAATCGTGTTTGTACCAGTAGCACGTTTAAGAGGCCTATGTTTCGTTGTTGGACCAAGCTGGTTGAAGCGACTATAAGAATAATTCTTTTTATAGTCACTGCTAGTTGTCACTGCAGATGCTAGATTTTTGTAACAACTTGAATTTTCGTGTCAATAAAGACTGTAGATTCTAGATATTAAAATACACCGTGCGAGTGATTTTTACTGTAATAATGTTGTTCATTATTAAACTATTTATTTAAAATGTTTGTTGTAGTTAGATTTAATATTATTGACAGCTAGTTATCATCAACATGTATTGAAAGATTGAAGTTTGAATATCTCAAAACGGGGTTGTTTATCGAAATGAAACAAGTATACTTTTTTGCTTAACAATTATTGGAGATTAATTTGTGTTATAAAGAAATGTAATAAACATACCTGCAAAAAAGTTTAATACGATTATATCGGCAAAACACACTGTAAACAGAGCCCTGGATATGGTATATTGAAAGTGAACTTACGATATGGTATGCTCCTCAAAAAATCTTCCTCTACCGAATTTCAAAGAAGTCTCTAAAACTTTTTAAATATTAAAAAAATCATTTTTAAAATATTTCCTTCTACACTCTGTATCTTTCTTAATATTGACATCCGGACTAAGACAATATGGCTCACACGGTATATTTTAATATTTATAATCTACAATTAGTTTATGACGCATTCAACTATTTATCTGTACATTTCAATTTATATATATTTGTGCTTATTCACCAAACATAACCCTCTTAATGTCCAAGTCACAATAGATTTAATATATGTAGATTATTTAGTACAATGAAGCCTATTAGTGTAAGTACTTAATGTAGCTTGACAAATTATCTATATTTACTCTTCGACTATAGTAATTAGTGTAGACGCATTCTGCTTCAAATTTGAGTTAATTAGTTAGAAATTAAAACAATAAATTCTTTCATGGAGACATATTGTTTTTATTTTTTGTTTATCTATTATCTATGTACATGTATAACAAATTATTTTATATTTGTGACACAAATTGTAGCGAATTACCCTAAATATTAAAAAAAATTATCGAATTAGTAAGTAAAAACTTTTTGCAGTTCATAACTCCCTATAGTAACCTGACTTCTATTTGACTGTAAATATCATACTTCTTGCAAGGCACTGGATCGTATTCGAGGAACTGGCAAACTAGTCTCATGAAATCCGTGAGGGCTTCGTTTTGAAGAGTTTCATTGTATTGATTGTCGAAAATAATGGTGGGAATGAACGTTGGCTTGACATTTTCGGTCCGAATGCCGTTTTTTTCTAGAAGTAAGTCGGCCTGGCCACTCTCGTAGCATGTTTTCAGTGATGCCCATGATATATCACTGGAATTAGCGCACTAGAACAAGAAAAATATTCAGTCGCTTCGTATAAAACCTTGAGACCAAAAAGAACTGATACGATAACTACGTGTTAAATCAAATTCTATTGGGTGGATCAACTGTGATATAATGCAATGGGATAGGGAATAGTGACGTTCTGCTAGAATTGGATAGAAAAGTCTAGAGATTCACGATGGCTGGGGAAGTAATACAGATCAGAGAAAGATACTCTAGTTAGTTTTAGCTGAGATTTTGGTGATGATTAAAGTAAAAAGATTTTGTTAATTGATTTGGTTATTAAATCCTGTAAAATTTACGTTGTCGTTTCTTATGTGAGAAACAAAAGTACACACGACGTCAAAAGTCTTGAACCTGTATGATTCGATTAAGCCTAGTTGTTTTTCTTAATGTGGTAAAAAGTACATGTATATAGGGAAAAAAGACAATAGAAAATTGAAGACCATGTAGCTTTGCTTTATTACCAATGTTTTTACAAATCTGGTCAGTTTGGCAATGTATTCAGTTAAATGTTTTGCTTTGAATTTTTGTACATTATAATGCCAGGATGTGAAATTTCTGCGTTTACCCGAAGCAAGAATGACTGCTTTACATGATGCAGGACATTCTAATCTAATCATATCGAACATGTTGGGCATGCCTAGATCATCTGTTGTATGAATAGTACACAGATATGAAGAATTTGATACAGTGGAAACAGACCACGTAGTGGACGTCCTCGAGTATCTAATGAAAGGAAGGATCGGTATTCGGTGCAATATGCCCGTAGACATCGCATTACATCTTCAGCTTCAGCTCTCAAGGCCCACTTTCAAGGTACGTTTCGCCGTGTTACATCGACTCCACAACGCAAATTTACGTGCCAGAAGACCATTACGGGTCCTCACTCTACTTCCAAGGCATCGTGCTGCCCATCTCCAATGGGCGCGAGAGCATAGGGGTTGGCTTTTACGCCAGTGGATCTTATTTACAGACGAAACCAGAATTGCGTTGGTTACTGATGACAATCGACAAAGAGTCTGGAGAGAACCAGGTTGTCAACAGTGACTTCATTTCTCCGTGAAGTTGTTCCGTATAAAGGGGATACCGTAATGATTTGGGGTGGAATAATGTTCAACCGCCGCACCACGTTAATTCGCATACCACAGAAGTCAAATTTACATCAAACAAGTTATTACGCCCATTATCTACCCCCTACGTAATGAGTTAGGTGGAAATTTTGTGTTTATGGACTATAACGGTCGACTACATCGCGCAAGATGGGTTCAAGAGACACTCGAAACAGGACATATCAATAGATTAGATTGGCCAGCCAACTCTCCTGACATGACTCCTATTGAATACATGTGGGACTTCGTTGTAGAATTATTCATAATCATATTCCTCCACCTCAGACTGCAGATGAATTAATCGTGGCGACAGAAGAGGAATGGAACAATATTCCGCAAGAGATCGTTAACCGCTTGATTATCTCAATGCACAGACGTATCAATATGCTATTGGAACGTGGATACAGACTATTAGTCAAGTAGAGAACTTGCTTTGTTACTTCTTTTTGAATTAATAAATTTTGTCAAAAATGTCACATTTGCTGGCTTTTAATTTTCTAAGTACTGAGTTTATCGAACATATTCTTTTCACAAAAAAAGATTCAGAAAGCAATATACTTTTATAAATGTATTTAGTTTTTCTGACAAAAAGATTTCTTTAATAAGAATGAGGGGGGGTCCAAAACTAACTTTTGACGTTGTGTGTAGTAGAAAGCGAACCCTTAACAATATATTACAGTAAATGTCGGTAATTCTTACAAACTAATAATTACCGTTTCCAAATTTTCGTCGGAACTGGGGTCATCAGATTTCATACTGCAGTATACAAACTCTGTACTCTCTTCAACAGAGTACAGATCAATGGCACATGAATGTATCTTATTTCCATAACATTCCTTTGGACCATGCTGGCATGTAAAATCCAAATGTCCACTTTTGTTAGTAATCTGTGAAATAAGAATCCAGTTTGATATGTACTATAGCTGTATCTACTAAAAACAAATATTTAATCTATTATTTTATATTTTATTACCTCTGCATTTCCAAAAGGTACCAAATTCACTCCTAAATCATTTCCTACATATTTATACGTGGGAAATAGTTGGTTGTCTATAAATGCTATACTATCTGGGCATAAGGATTCATAAAATACGGACACATTCACAATTTGTGCCTGAAATGACAACAAAATGCCTTTATCTCGACTAATTGAACGAAAAATATTTATTTACAATTTATTATATTGTACATTTTATTTATACATAGAACAATAGTACTTACAGATATTTCTTGAACTGCGAAAACTAAGAATATTACAATGCAATAATTCCACATCTTGGATACTTCGACGAATATAGTTTACTGAACAAAATTGCTGTGACATAGTGGGCGTTATTGTATGACTTACACTTTGACGCAATCACATGATAAGAGGACAAAACAGATGTCTCAAAATTCTTTGCGTTTTTCGTTTATTGATAGGTACGTAAATGTTAACAATACAACATAATACAATTCAGACAATAATATTTTTTAACACAAATACATATTACATTAACTAAAATCATTCCTCTCTTATTAAACTAAAATAAACAATTTCTGATACAAGAATAGCAATATACTGACACCAAACACAAACTTTCCGGAACTCAGAACGAAATTCGACCCACTAAACTGGCAGAATCCGCATTGGACCTGCTCCAAGAGGAACACCAAGGTGTCTTCGAAGTGTGTGAGCGATATGCTTTGAAGCTGCGTACTGAAGACGTCGTTGAACACTATGGTGGGCACAAAATTGATTAGATCAGGGATCAGTTTGTCTGTTCGTCTACCGTTGGCTGCAAGAAGTTCGTCTCCTTGGCCGCTGGTCAAACACTCCTGGAGAACCGTCCACGAAATGTTAGAGGATGTAGCGCACTGAAATAATCAGAAATACAATCAGAATTCTTGTTCAAAAGCCGTCTACATCTACAATCTGCAGTTTTTTTTATTCAGACTTTAAACTCTGAATTCAAAGTTTAATCTCTGAATTCAGACTTCAAACGTTGAATTCAGACTTTAATGTACGAATAGGGCCTTCAATAGTATCTGGTAATGGGTTGCTTTCTGCTTCTAGCTTTATTGAGGTCCAGCCGCCCAGCATTGAATCAGTGAGTAGCAAATGTAGACGCTACGTGCTACGCCTGGCGTACTTATGTCTTCCGTCGGTAATAACAGAACATGAACAGCCAGGGTTGCTCGCCTCACCTGTAGCATACTGATGAGAGCTAAAAAGCTCGAAACTGATACATGTCTGATGGCACCACTTAAGACTAACCGTGGTTGTTTGCTATATACAGTCAGGACATTAGTCCACAGAGTAGTTATTTCCAAAAATTCCGCTTTTAAAAATATGGCAATGATTGGGGCTTTTAATGGTAGATACTCTCAGTATAGTGGAGTGACTGTATTCAGGCCCAACTTAGAGTAGCCAATGACTACTAGATGTGTACACACGTGCTACGTCTTGTGTATTGTGTATATGTTGTGTTAACTATTATGACAGATTGTGAAGAGCTAAGGTTGCGAGTTATTGGCTTCATTTGTGATATACTGATAAGAACTAACCAGTTGGAAACCATTACATAACAAGTGGCACCGCTGACGACTAACTGCGGCTGTTTGCTATAGGCCTTACAGGTGTACAGTACTTAAATAATACAGTTTATGACAATCGCACGATCAAATTTAATCAGAAAATTTGTGTTAGCACATCACGGCAATCTAGATCCAGAAATAAAAATAGGTCTAAGGAATTAAGTTGGCTAAATCATTTCCCAAAGAAGTACAGTCGCACCTTAAATCGTCTCTAGAATCAAAAACAGTCAAATTATACAAGGTGTAAAATTTCATAGTTGATGACAAATATCGTAAAGTTTCATTTTCCCCTGTATATTATGTCCTCTAAATCTCAATTCTTTATCTAGAAAGCTCTGAGTGCTACGACTTGTCCCATAATTTCGTTAGCAGTGTAAGTTTAGAGATTAAAGTATGAATTCAGAGTTTAAAGTCTGAACTTAAAAAAAATTGTAGACATGGTCCTACTAGGGCTTATGGCAAATCTAATCTTACCTCTTCGTTGTAAGCATCTAAACTTGCATTTGTTGAATTCATCGAGCATATTACAAACTCGGTACTTTGGCTAATAGGATACAACTCTATGGCACAGGAATGTACTTTATTCCCATAGCATTCAGCCTCGCCATGCTGACAGTCGAATACCCAAGAGCCTGATTCATTGTTTGCCTGAAAATAAGGAATCGAAAAAATGCTCTAAAATCCTAGTTAAAGGTTCATTATTTCTACCAAATGATTAAAAAAAGTTAATACGGACTATATTATATTTATCATAACAAAACCAGTTATTATATCTATTATTACTTACGTATTAATAATTAGATATACATAAAACAATGACAATGTAAATCCATTTTAAACAGTTGATATATCATAATCTGTGTCATCAACGTAAGCTGTTAATGACATATTAATTAATTTATTGAACTTAAAATATCAATATCGTAGTCTTAAGGTAGATTTAACAAAAAAATAAGTGTCACCAAGAAATGAGAAAAACTCACCGTAGCTTTACCATAAGCCACTAGATCGATCTCCATATTGTCTGCAAGATTTTGGTATGCCGGGTAGAACTGATTCACCAGGTATCTTACACTGTCTGAACATAGCGTTTCGTAATACACTGAAATCTTGATTTTCTGTGCCTAAAATTAAATCTTCCTTAACAAATCTTTCCTTATCAAAAATTTATATATTTTTTAAATTCAGTAAAATATTTGTGGACATATTGCAATACCCAGAAAAATCACAAGCAATATTTCAAATTGAAGAAATGTTTAGTACCAACATACCGAGCCTCCATAGGCACACATAAGCGACCAAATTAGCACAGCCTTCCACATGTTTCTTCTTCTACGAATGCCACTCAATCAACAAGTATCGATATAATTGTAGACCGTAAAATTTATAGCGTAGTGTATAAAAGAAGATTAAAACTGATATAGATGAATCGTGGAGATGAAGTATATTCATAAATAATAAAATATTAGGCAAGGAAATTTACGAGGGATAGGGCGCTAACGAGTGAAAAAGTAAACAATATTTGACAATATCTGAATTGGTCAGTGAAGTGATTAGGTATTTACAAATTTGCTTGAATACTTTCTTGAAAGAAAGCATAAATTTACTTAGATAGCATTAAGGATAAAAAAAATGTATATTGAAATACATATTGGACAATGAGTTTTAAAAGTTTCTGTACATCCCTCGTATTTGATGGCTCCCAATCATTTCTACTTTTGGCTGTCAGACAATGATTAAGCGATATTGTTCAAAATAGGCATAAATTATTTTTTAATACTCCTTTAAAATCGACGAAAATATTAAAGCTGTACTATTTATATAAATTATTTGTCTCTATACAGAGTGTAATGTGAAACACGTTTAAATATGCAGGGAGCGCATTCGCTAAAACAAGACAGCCGTTCAGTGCGTAATAAAAAAGGTTTAAGAAATGAAGATATTCGCTAATAAGAACGCAACCTTTAGAAAATATTGAAGTTGTTAAAATACCGGAGGATTCAAAAAGCTAAATATTTATTTCAACCAATGTTTCTATTATCCCTTAATTAATGAGGTTTTCCAGGTTTCCCTCATTCCTGCACTGAATAGTGGTTAGGGCCTACCAACATAAGTCGTTCCTGGGCGCAAATGCGGCCTGCTTAATAATAATATGCCGCCCCCTCTCCCGCACAAGTCTTCGACTTCTGGGCTAATCCTCGTGATTAGAATGAGGGGTAGAGATATTATTATTATTATGAAATAGCTTGGGCATGCCATGAGAAAACAATTGTCCTTAGTTTCCATAACAACTGTAAAAGTAGATCAACTGTCAAACTATACTTTGGAATCTCAGTTAAAGTGTACTATTTTTTAATTATCACAAATATTGTAACACTTGGTATAGAGGTATGTTTGTTTCAATTGACTCCAAATCACGTATTCTATCACCTAAAATTATTGTCACGACTTGCAAGACACCCTGTATAATCAAGAGCTACTTTTACGTGTATACATTCCTCTTGTAATATACTAACATCAGTGGCTTAAAAAGTGTCTCTTGGACTTTTTCTTTCTGACACACGTTTTCAAGATAAAAATTAATTCATTAATCATTACAATAGACCAATTTTGGAATCCTAATTAAAACAATCATCTAGATGCCAAGTGTCAGTTTGTCCTACACTCCATGTCAGACTTAAACAAAAAAAGATAACACAAAGTGTCGAGTGACTTGTTTTTGAAGTGTCTTAAGTTAATTTTTAATATATTTTTTTTTCAAAATAAGTAAATATGGTGAATTATTCCTTTGAAGATGCAATGAAATTTTCATTATGGCAGCAATTCGGAATAAATACCTAGTCAAATTCATATTAAAGAGTGCCATTATTTTGCAAAACAAAATTTGAAACGATGATTATTTATTTGACAAGACGCTAGAGAAAATTTTCTGATTATAATAACAGTACCTATATAATAGGAAATTTTGTATACGTTACGATTATGCAGACAACATACAGATAAGGTGGATTAGTGATTTAATCCTAATTTTTATTAGTTACATTAGACTTTAGTTTAATATCTTATTAATCGTATAAAATATGTTTTAGATAATCGCCTTTTGGATACAAAGTATTTATGATTCTATAAAAAAATCTATATTTTTACGTTTAAATAATACGCAATAGACACTTTTTCCTAAAAATTTACAAGCATTAGCATATCAATAAAAATATTTCTTTATATTTGTAAATATTACTTCATACATTTTGCTAAAATGCATAGCTACCTGACTTAATTCCCCCAAGTACAAATATTTACACACTAATAATAAAACTGTGAACAATTTCATAACTATAATTTTTACTATTAGAAAATTGATAAATAAATTTTCTTCGCATCTGATACATTTTCTGATAAATACGTAGATAATTTACTGCAATTAGATACATAATAACAGAATTCAATGCCTCCATTTGCCTCAATTTAGATACTAAAACCATTTCCTCTTGAACAAAAAGGCAGATGTCATTTATGCTTATCAACAAATCGATCACAGTTTTACTAATGGAATGTGTTACCTAGAATTGGATACAAAGAGCAACGCAAAACAGTGACTTCAAACAGTTCTACACGCAGAAATGGTAAAAACGATGAAACAAAAAAATATGTGGTGGCTGTGGCGGCTCTACGAAGATTTTTCGAAACAAACGACAGTTCATGGATTGAATATTGTAGGAATGCCGAAACTTCACATCTTGGAGAGGTTGAATTGAAATTTGTTACTTCTTTTCGCTCTAGTTTCGAATTTTTAGGGTCTTTTGGATGGGTATAGTTACCATAGCGGCTGCAGGAGCAATTTCTTTGGCCCTCTCAAACTGGAAGCGATATTCCGCCAATCCCACCGTAGTATCCTTACAAAAGGACTACAGGAATTGGGAGAATCCCTTTCCTGCTGCTACAGGTTGTTTCAATGACAAATTGGATGAGGACAAAGCAGAGGACTATATAAAAAAGTAAATGTATTAATTATTTACTTCACAATCTAAATGATGTAAAATATTGTTGTATCCAGTTACGAGTATAAGTAGTCACGATTTTATTAAAAATACGATACTTTTAAATCTCCGATTCCAAATGATATTATCAATTAAACTTGTTATTGCACTGATTTGATATTTTATAGGTTTATTATGCCTTTTCATTATTTATATGTGCGATAACCTAAATAGTAATAGTGTAATAAAAAATAAGAAACGATTTTATTGTTACTGCTTCAAAAATATTACGATATTGTACATGTACATGATTTATAGGTAGGTATTTCAAAAATCAGTGCACATTAATAAACAATTTTACAGCAAATGGGGAGTTACTCCTAGCAACCCCAACTACGAGTATTATCTAAATTTTGCTAGAATGGTCACTAACACTACTTATCACACCCTAAGCTCATTTGAGACATACAAAGATGATAAAACTCTACAGAACATCGATATGGTCGACCTGGTGGCCAAGGTATTAGTCATACACATACTTAACGATATTATTTTTTTTATTTAAACGCATTTTAGGTACATCCTGAACTTTCTGGTACCCTGGTAACGTTTCACACGAAACATGAAACTGACTGGCAGCTGATTCTAACAGAACTAGGCACATGCTTCACAGTCAATTCGAAATTTGCCGAGTTCCTTTCATTGAGGTATCATTCATGCCTCCGTAGTCATACTTTATTGACTATAAAAAAACTTTTTCAGGGCTTATTCCGATCATCCTGAGGTTGTTAAACCTGGAAGCTACGTCGAAACGTTGCGTTGTCACTACTTGAATGGTTTGTGTTACGCGCGTTATGATTCTGATCCTACCCTTTCCTTAAAGGTACAGTTATGGACAATAAAAAGTTTCCAATTTAACTCACATACATATATTATCAAACAAGAGCTTTTCGTATTAGTATAACTTTGTCAATTTCAGTATTACCTTCATTCATATCTGGATATAGTTCACATTGGCATTGGTTCTTACCATGAGGTGGAAGAAAGCGAAGAATTAGAAATAAACTACAGGATGATGGAAACTGTCGCCTCGCCAGATATAAGATACCTCTCACCATCACAACGAGGGTGTAGGTTCGATGACGAACCTTTAACTGACGAAGTTCCTTTTTATAGTACCAGTATCTGTTATGTAATGTGCCGTTATAAATTGTCTTTGAAATTATGCGGATGTAAACCCTTCTTCTATCACTTTTTAGGTATTTTTTTTGTAATAAACTGTATTGGTGATAAAGTTTGTATTGGTACTAAGTAAATACTGACAATAATTTACTTAATTTCAGCCGGTAAAGTATGTGACATAAATGGTTTGCTATGTCTGTCAAAGTTTGCGGATAAAATAACAGAACCCCCTTCTCAAATCGGTTGTAAATGTCCTCAACCTTGCGACATGATCGTCTATCTACCCCAAAACCCAAAATATACAAAATGGTAATTAGTCTTATTCATTCTGTTCACTGGGGCACTATAATAGATAATACATGTTTTTAGGGAACACGGATATTTTGACCAAAGAATCACGTTTCGTTGGGGACTGTTGCCTCCCACTACAAAATACCGGCGAGATGTACTTTTTGGTTTCGAAGACTTAATTGGCAAGTAAACTTGTTATTTTCTATGCTTAAATTGTACGGAAATATTTTTAGTATCGATTGGGGGCACCGTGGCATTGTTCCTTGGAATCAGTTTCATCAGCATTATCGAAATGGTATTCCTTTTGATTGAGAATTGCGTGAGGCTTTACATGGGTAGCAGAAATCGGAAGAGGAAAATTATAGCAGTCAAAAATGCCAGAGGAAAATAATCGTTAAAGCAAAATGCATCATTTACTTTCAAAATAATTATAATTGTATCTTAAAAAAATAATTTATTCTGATCGCACTATATAGCAATAAATTTAAGGAAGTATTGGAACGTACCCCTTCGACTATTTACGCTGTCAGTTCAGTTGTCAATTTTCAGTTGTCAGTTGTCGCTGGGGGATTGTGATTTTTGATTTATGATTTCGTCACATGCATTGACAGTTTGGTTTTGGTTTAATAAGTAGTTTACATAAAACATAATTAGAAAACGCAATTAATGGGCGACTAAATTTTTTATAAAATAGTGCTATCTTCAAAAATGAATACCGACTTTTTAAGACTAATTCCGAGTATCTTTACAATAATATACGCAACGTACGGCACTTGGTTTCTAATTATTGAAATATTTTGTAGCATTGTTCCCTTTACGATAATATTTACATGCCTTATAGCTTTGGCCATACACTTCTTTAGTATTGCACCTCCAGATGCTAGTGCAGTAGAAGCTGTTTTGGGAAAAGAACCTCATTTGGAGAACGAAGCTGCCGATTATGTTATGAGAACCGTTGCTCACAGAGGGGCAGGATTGGACGCCCCTGAGAATAGCCTAGAGGCTTTCAGATTGGTATGAATATCTGTACAAGCTAGTAAAATATACTTTATTTATATATTTTTAGTGTAACGAGAAAGGATGTAATGCTATAGAATTTGACCTTAAATTAACAAAAGATGAAAAACCGATAGTATTTCACGACAAAACATTGGAGAGAATGGCTGATATGAACCTAATAATAAGCGAAACGAATTGGGAAGACTTGAAGGATATAGATATATCTGTGAAACATCCATACAAGTAAGTTGTGTTTGTCAGTAATTATTGTTTGGGTTGTATTTGGCTTTTAAGATATCTTTGAAGCTGAGGTTAAAATAGTACAAAGATAACTCTTTGAAGATGTTACATAATATTTCAGCATATTTGTACATTGCCAGCTTTCTTTGTATTTTTACACATTTCAAGTGCATGTTATTTTTGCTATAAATATGTAACGCATCCTTACCAATTCTTTTGTTAGGGAGCGATTCACCAATACTAACATACCAACATTAGATAAGGCAGTTGAGCAAATGCTAGCGTGTGGACAAAGGATGTTTATTGATATTAAAGATAACAATACTAAGGTAAAAATATATTATCATTTTGTAGATTTAAAGAGTATACTAATTTTAACTTTAACTCTTTCGAGGTGGTAATCTGTGTTGTACTTATAAGTTGTACTACATACATATTGCACATAAAAATGTTGCAATTTAAGGGATTAAGTTTATCTCCTAAAGCAAACTTAGTTGAAGATGATAAATAATTGTATTTGGATGTATTGAACATAAGTTGTTATTATTTACAAATTAATATTTGTTTAATTTTAGATGGTTAAAGTGATTCTAGACTTGTTCACTAATAATCCAGATCTAATATCAAGAGCTGCTGTAACATCATTTTTTCCAAACATAATATACATGGTGAGCTCTTACATAAGCCATAATTTAGACCAGTTCTAGCGAGATTTTCTTTCAGATAAGGAGAGGTAATCCAAAAATAGTATGTTGCTTAGCTTGGAGACCGAACGTTTTTGCCTACGATAGTTACAAATATCCTGAAGGCAAAGGCGAACGCAGAGCGAGCGTGTGGTACAAACATTTTTTCTTATGTTTCTGCGATATTCTGAACTACTGGGCTCTGTCTAGATTAACGTATTATATATTGGGACTCTCGGTTATTTTGCTACATAAAGATGCAGTTAGTGGGTAAATATAACTGATTTTACTGTACCATTATTTGTTTTATTGGATTATGTGTGATTTGTTTTGTCTTGCTTTGTTTTTATATAATATAGTTAGAAAAATCGAACTTAGGAAGGAAAACACTAGATGGCGACTCTTACTTAAAATCCCTGTGAAACTTGTTCGTAGAACAAATCAGAATAATAGGTCTCTGTGGTAGAGTCGCCATCTAGCATTTTCATTCCCAAGTTTGGTGGTCTAGCTATATTATGAGTATAATATTTCTTTAGGGAAGCGATACTAAACTGGCGAAAGAAGGGTGTTCGTGTTATCCCCTGGAGTGTGAACAGTCCAATAGAGAAACAGCACATAGCTCGCAATTTGAAGATATCCTATCTAACCGATACTTTAACAGGCGAGAACACTGCTCATACAATACCCAGCTGATTGTTATGCTATATTTCACATAGTCGTAAATAGATGTATGTAAATGTGCTATATAATTTTAGTGACTTAACACTTCTCTATCTGTAGGTAAAAAATATATTAAATTTTTTAATGTATACATGTTCAAATATTGTATTTTGAGTTATAAGTAGTTGGTAAGTATCTATCAGCATTAAAAAATCAACTTTTCCTGCATTTCACTTTATTCTTGCCAAAGATGTGACAGTATTTTATGTATTATTTGTATATTTACAAATTTGAATTTTTTTTATACATATAGTTATATTGTACCAAATTTATATGTACAAATTATTTTGCATTTAATTAATTACTTTATATGTGCAATTCTTTAATTTACACTGAAATAAATGACATATTTTGAAAACTCATTATTTTTTTTATTTTATATCCAGTCCCAATCATATTTCATTATTCATTTTCATGAAATACTTGTGAATGGATTTGTCACAAACTGTTACTTTTGTGAAACATTCAAATTCGTGTAAAAGTGCCTTAAGATACATTTTTTCTATATTAATTTTCTTATTTTAAAGAACTAATAAACCTATTATATAAAAAAAAGTATTTAAAAGCCTGCATTTAATACCAAAATTAGTTCGGATTTATACAAATGAAGGTTACATAAAATTTTAGCACCTCGCCCTGTATATTAAAAATTAACAAAACAATAATTTAAATTATTTTAAAAATTTATTCCGTTTCATTTATATCATTTTGATTTAAGCTAATTTGCAAACTCCTTGCCCACACAGGAGGTAAAGTAGCGAATGTTAAGTATCCAGTATGTCCAGGCAAACTTGGCGGGGGAATCATCGTCACCACTTTCTGTACCTCCCTTTCCTTCTTCTCACTTTCACTGCCGTCCTTTTCGCTCTTAAGAAAATCGAGATTCAATACGGGCAGGTGCCTCTGTTGAACGGCATATTGCGTTTGCAGCACCTCCATCGTTTGTATCTCTTGAAATCCTAACTTTAACAGCATCAGACAACTTTTCTGTACTTGTTCAATGCATGGGGAGAAAGAACAAAGTCTTCCTCCCATTTCTTTTAGAACTTTCAAGGCGTGAGGTATTGCTAACCAAGGATGAGGTAAGTCCAAAAATACTGCATCGGCTTTGTCAGTTAAATTGTCTCCGAATCCATTTTCACATACATCTCTGTGCCCTACGGTAACGTAACTCCCTAATCCGTGGTCCTTGAATTCTTCTTGGGCTGTCTCTGCCCGAGTTTGGTGGAAATCAAACGTATACAAATGCCCGTGTGGTTTCACAGCTCTGATTAAAGCGTGAGAAAGAGAACCACTACCTGTGCCACTTTCAATGACGATACTACCAGGACACAACTCCAACTGAAGTATTATCATACTTATATCAGGCGTATAGATAATTTGTGTTCTATGAGGAAGGGTAATAGTCCACAATTCTGGTGTAGGTTGGAGCACGTAACCCCAACCTTTGCTTAAAGATATTTTTGACCCATAATACTTTCCTATTAGTTCTCCACATTTTAAGGCGCCGTAAGGTGTTTGGAACACGTTTTCTATAAGATTACCCTTCTTGTTCAGCGTCTTTCCTTCTGCTTTAATGGAGTATACTTGAGTTATCGTTAAGTAAAGAATAACTGTGTCTCCCTCATTTATTACATCTTTGTAGCCGTCAAAACTCATGACTCAAATATATTTTAAAAATATTAAATTTGCACAACTTACATTAAGGTTATGTTGGTAAATTGATAAATTCAAATACGAAGTAGGTAAAATGATTGTTGCTTAGTAGGTTCAGTAGTGCATTTAACACTCTTAGAAGAAGAAGCAGCAGATAATTTGAAAACATAACCTTAAACAACATTTTTTTAGTTTAAAATTAATTAGGCCCCAACAATGAATAATAAATATATGAATATATCTGTTAACGACTTTTCAAAAATATGTCGTATTTGTTTATTATCAAATGATTCTCAGTTTACACCAATGGAATCGTTAGATTTATATGAAAAAATAACTAATATTCAGGTAAACTTAAAACCTTAAAAGTTTGACCTGGAAATATTTAGGTATCATATGAATTAAAATTTTTCAGATAAAACAAGACGATAAACTTCCTAAAAATATATGTGAGAGATGTGTGATGGAACTGAAAAGTGTGGCATCTTTTATACAAAAATGTAAAGAAATCGATACATTTTTAATGTCCGTTTTCGAAAAATCTAAAGAAGGTAGTTTTAGCCCTGTCCATGATTTACCTCAATATGAATCGGACGAATTTGACTCTCACTCATGTGATCAACGATCAATAAAACTTGAACATGGAGATTTATTTGATAATACCAAAACAGCTATTAAATCTGAAAGTGATGCAAAAAACATACAGGTTAATTTTCATGATTCTCTTTCAAACTATTTTCACTGTGCAAATTGTGGAAAAGGGTTCGGTACCAAAAGGGAACTAATAGTTCACATAAAAACCCATTCGGAAACAAAATCGTTTACTTGTCCATTGTGTAATATGAAATTTAAATTCAGACAGTCCTTGCAAAGACATCGTTTGATCCACAATATGATAAGGTCATATAACTGCGATATTTGTGGGAAAGGTGATTATCGCTTATTATCTTTATTTACATAATGAGAAACGTATGGTTTTAGGCTTTAAAAGGGCATTTTCGAGAAACAAGCACAGAAAAATTCATAATAGGGTGAAAATGCTTTTAGATACAGATATCACAGAACTCAAGTACAGCTGTACTCAATGCGATAGAGTTCTAACTTCTCATTCAGCACTGAACAGTCACATGAAGACTCATACAGGGGAGAAACCATATTCATGCACGTATTGCGGAAAATGTTTTCCCTACGTTAGTAGCTTAACTGTTCACACTCGACTGCATACAGGTAAATACATTACATAATATTACTTTCAGTTCTTCTATAAATCTTGAATATTAGGTGAGACACCTTTCGTCTGTCCAATATGCAATAAGGGCTATCGCAGTTCGACTAGTCTCAAAAAACATAAAGAAGTGAAACACTTTGAAATCGAAGACATCAAACAGGAAGATGAGAACAAAGAAGATGGAAACAGGGAATCGTTGAAAGATTCAAACAAAAGGGAATGTAAAATCTGCAACAAAATACTTCACAAACACGGATTTGGCACCCATATGAGGATCCACACAGTCCAAAAGAAGAAATTCGTGTGTACATTTTGCAATAAAAATTTCCAGAAAAACTCTCATCTCGAGCGACACATTCGGATACATACAGGTATGCTTATTTTCTTAAATCGAGCACCAGTCTTGAGATCTTATTTTTAGGAGAAAGACCGTACGTCTGCAAACTGTGCAGTAAAACGTTCAAACAGGACGGAGACCTAAAAAGACATATTCTAACGCACACAGGTGAAAAGCTGTTCCAATGCCAACACTGCGGGAAACAGTATTACACAAAGGGATCGCTGGACACTCACATGACCGTCCATACGGGAATAAGACGCCCGGTTAATTACGAATGCAACATTTGTAAGAAGTCGTTCAGACAATGTACTCACTTCAAAACGCACATGAACTCGCACACAGGCGAAAGGCCTTACCTCTGTACGATCTGTGGGAAATCTTTTACCGCAAGCGGAACCTTAAAAGTGCACACTCGGATTCATACGGGCGAGACTCCATTCGTTTGTTCCCATTGCAGTAAAGGGTACAATAATTCGAGCAGTTTGAAAAGGCATGTCATGAGGAATCATACCGGAGAGAAGCCCTATATATGTATGATTTGCAACAAAGGGTTTCATGACTCTACTAATTTAAAGAGGCATATAAAACGTGTTCACTCTGTCGTAGAGATCAAGAAAGATAATGAAGCTGCAGGGACAACCAAATCTGAACTGATATAAATATTACATGTGCATGTTTCATGGATTTATATCTGGAATGTATAATTTATATAATAAAGAACACAGTTTTGTGGAGTTTTTATGATTTTTTTTTTACTTGATTACTATTTAATAAATTAATAGATTAATTATCAAAAGGTGTGCAATATTAATTTTTTTAATTATATCGTATTATCGATTATCAATCTTTTGTAGTTGTATTTTTTAAATTTATCGCGCCTTTGAATAAGATGCATGGAAAATTAAACCTACTGGTCATTATATCTACTGCTTCCGAGTGGGTTTGTGTTCAACTGAAAAGAATACTTGTTATTTGTGCTTTTGACAGCTGTCAAAATGGCGTTATCCTGTCAATTTAACTTAACCTACAAATATCTGCAAATATGTTTACGATATCCAAATATGCAAAAATTTGATTGAGACATTTATAATTCTGTCCCAGTTATAAAAATTCCTTTATGATCCTGATGCACTGTTATGGCAAATAAAGAAACAGATGTCCACTTTGCCTATGAAGACTTTCCAGTAATCTGTCGAGTTTGTTTATTGTATACCAATGTACAACCATTTGAATTAAAATTATTAGAACTCTTTAATACTATAATAAATAATTCAGAAGTACGTATCTTTTCAATTTTCATATGAATACCTATTGTTTAAAAATAAATAGTAATACCTAATTTTTTTGTTCAGGAGGAATTTGAAGGAAAACTGCCCCAAAATATCTGTGAAATCTGTTTAGCGGAACTGAAAAATTTAGAAAATTTTATTCGCAACTGTAGAAAAAATGAGGCAATATTAAAAAGTGTGTATTTGGAAAGGAAGAATAAATATGTTGATTCGTCCGACGCAGATTCTGATGTAGAAGACAAGTTTGATCCGGACTATGTAAAATGCGAAGAGGAAGAGGAAACACTTAAAATTAATAAGTTAACTGGAGCGGGAGATGTTCGATCGCATAGCGGCAGCCCTGAATCTAAGAAACAATTGAGGAGAACTCTGAGAAGAATAAAGAACAAAGCTAATCCAGTAGAATGTAAAATATGCAATAAAACATTTTACGGAAAATCCGCGTTTGCTAATCACACTCGAACGCATAAACACAAACGGGAACATAAAAAGTTTTTGTGTAATATATGTGGAAAAAATTTTATAAAAAATTCTCACTTAGAAAGACACATCCGTACACATACTGGGATTAAACCTTACGAGTGCAAAGAGTGCGGGAAACACTTTGGCCAAAGCAACGATCTCAAAAGACACCTTCTAACACATACACGAGAGAAAGTGTTTCAATGTAATCAGTGCGATAAAGCGTTTCATCAGAAGTCCTGTTTGGATAACCACATATTAACACATACAAATGAAAGAAACTTTGAGTGCAGTTTTTGTGATAAAAAGTTTACGATGAAGGCTTACCTAGAGGTCCATACAAGAACACACACCGGTATTAAACCGTATCAGTGTTCCCATTGCGAAAAACAATTCTATCAAAAAAGCGGGTTAAACAATCATATTTTGACACATACAGGAGAAAAGCCTTATAAGTGTACAGGGTGCGAGAAAACATTTATCCAGTCTAACCATTTGAAAGAACACTTGCGTATTCATAGCGGAGAAAAACCTTTTTTGTGCACTTACTGTGGGAAGGCTTTTGCTTATAGCAGTACTCTGAAGGTGCATTTAAGGCAGCACACTGGCGAAACACCATTCATTTGTTCTTTTTGTAATAAAGGGTTTCACGACGCAAGCAATCTAAGACGACACGTTCACCGGAATCATACAAATATCAAACAACCCAAAAATAAGAATGTTAATCAAAACATAATAAGCCAATATTAATACATTTTGTATAATTTTCAGATTGTAAATTTTATTATATGTTTTATGTATACGTTGGATTTATTTAGTTATTTATTATTATTATTTGTGTGACCTGTAATAACATCTAATACACGTTTAAATATTACGGTTTTAGAGGAAGAGAATGTATTATGAGTTCATTTCCATAAATCCTTAATAATTTATAATGAATAAGTATTAAATAGGCAAATAAATAAAAATGTGGTATTTTTTGCCTTTAATTAAATTTGAATGCAATTTGATGATAATCGACACCACAAATCACTAACCATAAATAATGATCCGAGATTCAAACAGCAAAGTGATAGGATTTCTGTGACACGGAGTTAGAGAACACCCTATATATTATTTCATTGTTGCCAATACACAAAACATAAAAGAATGTCAATGCCAACGTGACAAATTCAAGCAATTCAAGACCCTAGATAATATACTTAATTCAAGACTTATAACCTCCATTTTGAGGTTTGTTTACAAATTTTTAAGTATATTTTTTACTCCAAGATGAACCAAATTTTGTTTGAGGATTTTCCAAATATTTGCCGCCTTTGTTTAGGTTTCGGAATACTTCAGCCTATTATAAAAATAAAAGACTTACAGGTTTTGAACACTATAACTAATATTAACGTAAGTTTGGTAGTAGATTAACGTAAGTTTGGTAGTAGATAATATACATTTACTTGTCAACCTTTACATTCAGTTAGAATAGTTAAGAGTAATGGTTAAAAAATAATTTCAGGTCAAGGAAGACGATAAGTTACCAGAAAATATATGTGATATTTGCGTTAAACTGCTTGAAGACATTTCTACATTCATTACTACTTGTGAACGCAATGATGAAAGTCTTAGGAAAATAGTACTACAGGAATACGAGAAAAGTCTAGAACACACAGATTATTGTGACAATGACTACGATAATGACCTATATGATGATCCCGACGAATTAAAAAATGAACAGGATAATGATAGCTACTGTGAGTTTAGCATTAAAGAAGAATATATACTAGAACCCAATTTTGATGACTCAGACAATATAGGGCCTGTAAGTTGCGAAAATTGCAGTGAAAATTTCCCAGATTTGCAAAGTTTAAATGACCATTATAAAGAAATAGTGTTATGTCGACCAAGACAGTATGATGTGGAAACGTCAAGCGTTCCAAATATTATAGACTATCTTAAGAAAAATAAAAGAGAAAGAAAATCCAGAAAAAAAAAGGTAGCAAGTGACGATGAAGAGCCGGAATTTGTCAAAGGACGTCAGTTGAAAGGCAAAAGAAGATTTTTATGTTGCTATTGCGGTAAAAACTACACAAGGAAAAACGGTTTAGATCGCCACATTTTAAGTCATACAGGCGTAAAACCCTTCGAATGTAAAGAATGTGGCAAACGTTATATCACAAAGGATACCTTAAAAACCCACCTGTTAACTCACACCGGTGTTAAATCACATAAATGCACAATTTGTCAAAAAATGTTCACACAGTCCAGCCACTTGAGTTATCACATGAGAAGACATTCGGGGGAGAAGCCTTACTCTTGCACGTTTTGCGGGAAAGGGTTTTTATCGAACTACCACCTCGAACGGCACAAGTTAATGCACACAGGAGTAAAACCGTTTGAATGTAACCAGTGCGGGAAACAGTTTGTACGGGGAACTACGTTACGGGATCACCTATTAATTCACACGGGAGAAAAACCGTTCCAGTGTCAGCACTGCGGTAAGCAGTTCAACAGAAAACAGTCTTTAACGAATCACGTGTTAGTTCACACCGGACAGGTTAGACATAACAGTGGTGGGGGCATAGTGCGACTTCATAATAAAGCAGTAACGGGCGCTTTGGGGCAGAACGACAGGAATGATGTGGGACTAAACGGTGACAATGGGGAACTTCTGCCTTTGCATAGTAGTGTGGGCATCA
The DNA here is from genome assembly GCA_025584915.1 of Monochamus saltuarius. Classification (NCBI taxonomy): domain Eukaryota; kingdom Metazoa; phylum Arthropoda; class Insecta; order Coleoptera; family Cerambycidae; genus Monochamus; species Monochamus saltuarius. The sequence goes on from CM046726.1 coordinate 56,609,751, forward strand.
TTGGACATGACACTGGTTCAGCAGGACTGAGTAATAGTGGTGGGATTGTAGCAGTAGAAAGCAATTTAATGTTCAGTGGATCAAATCCGGTTAATAGTAGTTACTGAATTTTTTTATATGAATCATTCCTTAATTGCTTGCCGATATTTTTATATGTAGCAAGGTCTAATCTGAAAGGTGTGTAGCTCTGGAGATTGTTTATGTGTCAATGTTGTTCTTATGACATATCTTTGATTGAAATATCGACATTCAGTTAATGAGTTTCCTACATATTGTACAGAGTAGACCAACTTGATAGAATTTGGGATTGCGTTGAAAATTATTTGAGATAGATTCTATGCTTCTTCCCTACCAAAGTCCCTCAAAATAGATATATAAGGTGATTTATTAGCTCACCGACAAACTTTGCCAGATGATCTGTTGCTTATTTAACGAATTAAGAGACTTCAAAGTTTTGATCCGAAATGGTGGACCAGTTGCATGGCCACAATGATGCTCCGTTTTAAATCTGTTGGATTTTTTAAGGAAGCATATGAAACAAATTGTATATCAAGAAGATAACACTAAAGAACAGTTAACACAAAGAATACACACTACTAACGGTAACATTTTCTACTTGAGTGAAAAACTTATATTTTGAGCATTTACTATAATTACATACCTACGCATTTCCAGCAATCAAATCCCACTTTGAAGTCTCCTGACTCATTCAATAAGCAAAATCAGACGATATGTCAAAACTACATTTTTCTCTTAAAATGACACGATTTTTCATATGGCAAAGTTTACCGATAACAAATCACCCTGTATAGAAATAAGAGTCTTTATCTCATTGTCCATTTTTGAGTTTCAAATAAAACTTGTGCTTAAATTGTATCGAATTTGGTCCACCTTGTATATTATGTACAATCTATTGCAATGGCGCTCTTTAAAACGAATTTGGTGGCTTGTTTTGCACTTTTGACATATTTATAATGAAATCTACTTTTAACATTAGTCCTTAGTTCTTTCTGTACTTGAATAACTGTTTTTAAGGAGTGCCATTATTATTGCAATAAATTGTACATTGTTAAAAATATATATAAATAGAATTTTCAATATTCCTTTTTAAATCCACCGTATATTGTACATTTTATTTATTCTAATGTCACATATTTTTTATCATTCTAATATTAAATAAATTGCTAGTGTTTTAGAGTTTCTTTTGACTTGTGAATAATTTCACTTACTTTACTTTAACCAAAATAATGGATAAGGAGAAAATAAGACACAGTATTTATATAAACAATGTAATACTTAATATAAATATACAATAACTATAAATCTCCATCCTACGCGATAAAAATTTGAGTTTATAAAAAAACTCAACTAAACCATTTCTTCTTCTTGTTCTTCTTCATCTTCCTTCTCCATCAAGTCCTTGTGAGCGATTTTGAAATGCATGGCCAAAATGGCCATTTCTATAAAAGTCTTTCCACAAATATCACATTTATGGGGCCCCTCGTGAGATAACAAATGCAACTTAAGGTTATGCGTCTTTGTGAATCCTTTCCAGCAGTGTTTGCAGTGGTACGGCCTGTAACCCGTGTGAAGATTTTCGTGACACTGCACCTCGCCCTTTGAACAGAACGCTCTTTCACAAAAACTACACTTATAAGGCCTTTCTCCAGTGTGTATGCGGACGTGACGTTTCAGGGCGTTTGGCATGCGGAACTTGTCGCCGCAGTACTCGCATTTGTATTTCTTCTCGCCCGTGTGTAAGCGCATATGGTACACCAAGGCGTTGGGGTAGTTGAAGCCCTTGCCACAGACGCTACAGAGATGTTGTCGCTTGTTTACGTGTGTGGCCATATGGACTTTTAGAACCGCCCGGGTGTAGTAGGTTTTATTACAAATCTCGCATACGAACTGCTTGCCTTTGTGTTTAACTTTGTGATGCATGTATCCTGGAAAGCATTGAAAACAACTCAATCTCTCAATAGTTCTAAGAAGGATTAAGAGTTGAATGACGACTGAGGGTCACAGATTTACCTTTAGGCAGCAACATCCTTGTTTTTGAATGGGAATAGATATGACAGCTACAAAAATACTTTTTTCATATAATTTAATATTACCGAACTTCTGTAGTTAAGAAAAACCCTAAATAACCTATATCGATGCTATTGTACCCAAATATCAAATGTACTTCATCAGAACAGAACCAAATATACATAATTTCTTTACTGCATTACCTAGGTAAACACAAAATAAACGATAAAATTAATACATTTAAGAAATTTGGAGAAAAAATTGTAAATTTTGTTACTAGATGTGACAACTCCATTAATGAGTTTATTGTCATTCAACTCTGAATCATTTTGAGGCATACAGATATAATTCATATTTAAATTTAAATATTTTCCTAAATAAACAAAAATGAACGGCAATAAATTACCTGAACGGGTATTATTTTGATATCCACATATTTCACAAGTATATTGGCACGGTTTGGGAAAATGTGTTCGTTTAATATGAGCTCTTAATGACCTTTTGGTAGAATATATCTTTTTACACAACTCACACGGAAATTGCATCTCTCTTTCGAAAATATCGTCCTCGCTTTCCAGTTTTGATTTCTCTGCTTGCTTTTCAATATTAAGAGGTTCCATAATTATCATTCCATCAGCTATTCTTTCCTTGATAATTTTTTTTCTCTTTGTAGCCTTCTTAATTTCTTGTGTAGGGACAGTTTCTTTATTTTCCTTATTTTTCTCAGTACTGTCGTCTTCGATTTGCAGAATTAAAGATTCTATGTCTTTATCTGATGCTTCTATTTCGATATATTCCATATTGTCATTTTCATCATCTTTGATATTATTCTCTTCTAAAATAATACAGTTTATAGTGTTTGTATCATCATCGATTTTAAGTTCTTTAACTGGCAACACACTGTTTTCGTTTAACGCCATGTATATCGAGAGTGCGTCTTCATTTTGCTCTTCCGGGGCAAGTTTGTTAGATTTGTCTGCAAAACTTGCAGAAACTTCTTGACCCAGATTTTTTAGAAACCCCTTAAAATTGTTTTGTTCTTTCTCTGGCTCTTCCACAATAAAAACGTCTTTCAAGTTAAACTTTTGTTCGCCAATAATAATTTCTACAGGTGCATCTTCTCTCTCGTTACTTAGTTCGATATCTTCGGATGACTTACTGAGGTGTGGCCCGTAAGTAGGATGAATACCAGTTTTAATACTCAATTCATTCTGAGTTTCTTCAAATTGTGTGACGAATTTATATGACATTTTTAAGATACTTATACACATTGGACATATGCATTTAGGGAATTCTTTGTTAAGCAATATCTAAAAAGAATTTGGTTTATAGGAATTATTACTTTGCATGTTTAAACTACCTTTGCAGAGACAACTTTTTCCAAGGCATCTAAAATAGGAATTTCATGTGCGTCGTCCAAATCCATACCGTCAGTTAAATCAAACATTACGCTATTGCTCTGTGTAAAACATACGCGGCACATTTTAATCATTTTACTAGCATTTAAGTAGCTTTTTCTGGCCATATTACAATGTTTACAAAATTTAAAAAATCGGGTTAAGTTTGGGATTATAAGATTTGAGACGGACAGAAGCGAAGTGCGAATCGAAGCAGTTGCGGTAACAAAAAATTACGTGACATTTCATGGTTCACAGTTGGCACCTCAACTATTTGTACCTTATAAGGTCTATGGTAGCGCCACATGTTAGGACGGGACAAAATAAAACAGGCTTATAAATCCATGTGTCAAGCCAAAGGCGCTTCCCTTACATGATCATTGCAGTTCAGTTCAGTTAAGTGTAAATGGTCTATGGTACCGTTTGTCAAATTAAGTAGATCATAAGACATACATTAGTAGAAGAAGAAGAGAAATAATGATTGACAAGAGTTTGACAGATTTGACATTTAGATAGGATTTAGATACAAATATTCTTTTGACGTGAAACGTGAGCGATTTTGATTTTATAGAAAGTAAATACTGTTTGCCACTTATAATGGAAGTCTTTAATAAGTTGTACTCTCAAGTCACTAACTCGGTCAGCAGTACAGTGTCTCAGTTATCAGGAGTCTTACCAGGAAATCCAGTTACAAGAGAATTTGAATCGTCTGCTCACATTGCATCAGCAGGCCCAGGTAACGTTGCCGTAGTCGCAACTAAAGACATATTAAAAGAAAATAATTTTAGGTTTATTATGGAAGATATATAAAGGCAGTAAACGCTCCACCAAACAGGAGGCTTCAATTTTCGTATTTGAAAAGCGGCAGCTTGAAAAATGGAACAAACAGGACAGAGAATTTATATTGGAAACACTACGACGAGGCGTTGTGCAGCTCACTAAAATTCGACATCCAAAATTGTTAACTGTGCAACATCCCCTTGAAGAAAGTAGAGAAAGTTTAGCCTTTGCAACGGAACCTGTGTTTGCCAGTCTTGCAAATGTCCTTGGCCAAACAACAAACATGCCTCAGCCAGCGAATATGTCCGATTACAAGTTTTACGATATAGAAATCAAATATGGCTTGTTACAAATAAGCGAGGGATTAGCTTTTCTGCACAACGATATGAAACTGCTGCATAAAAACATCAGCCCTGAAAGTGTAGTCATAAACAGTCAAGGCGCATGGAAGATTTTTGGTTTAGATTTCTGCGTTCACAACACTAGTTCTCCTAATAACCCCCCAAATTACCCATTCGAGGATTATAACCCTACGCTACCCAGTGTTTGCCAGCCAAACATTGATTATTTAGCGCCCGAGTGCATTTTATTGCAAAAACATTCGACGGCTAGTGACATGTTCTCTCTAGGAATGTTGGCTTTTACGTTGAACTCTCCAGACAAGAGATGTATTCGATCGGTAAAAGATACACAACAGTTCAAAGCGAGAGCTCAAGAACTGAAGAAACTCGGTAATACTAAGTTGCAGTGCGTCCCAGAAGAACTAAGAGAATACGTGAAGTTACTTTTGAACGTAACGCCAGAAGGAAGACCCGATGCCCATCAATTTATAAAAGTAAATATTTGATTTTATAATATAATCAAATTTTTTATTAAATACATTATTTTAATTAATTTTTTACACCGATGTTTGTTACAGATACCTTTCTTTGATGACGTTGGTATTAAGACATTAACATACCTCGATTCACTGCTCCAATGGGACAATTTGCAAAAATCTCAGTTCTACAAAGGCCTACCAGAAGCATTGTCTAAATTGCCTCAAAGGGTTAAAGTGCAAAGGGTTCTCGCTTGTCTCGTTCATGATCTAGGACAGCCCGTCATGGTTCCTTTTATTTTACCAAGTTTGTTTGATATTGCACAGGAGTGTACAGAGAAAGAATACTGCACTTATATTTTGCCTCATATTAAGCCTTTGATGCGACTGATGGAACCGATTCAGGTAAGACTTGAAAGTGGATATGTGGAGAGTTTTCTTATATAATTCCCTTATTTAGATTCTCCTAATAATGCTGCAAAGGATGGAACTGCTTTTAAAGCTAACCCCAGCTGAAGATATTCAACAGCACGTGTTGCCGATGTTGTATCGAGGCCTCGACTGTGAATCTCCACAAATACACGAACTTTGCCTGTCGGTACTCCCGACATTCGCGGGTCTTCTGGATCATTCCAATGTCAAAAACAGTCTTTTGCCTAGAATAAAAAAACTTTGTCTTTCCACCTCTACTCTATCTGTTAGAGTTAATTGTTTGCTGTGTGTCGGAAAGCTTCTAGAAAATCTGGACAAGTGGTTGGTTCTAGACGAAGTCCTACCGTTTCTGCCGCAAATACCTTCTAGAGAACCTGCTGTCTTAATGGGAATCTTAGGCATCTATAAAATTGCTCTGACTCATAAAAAACTTGGAATTACGAAGGAAATAATTGCTTCTAGAGTTCTTCCTTTCTTGATCCCGTTGTGTATAGAGAACGGGCTAACTTTACAGCAATTCAACGCGCTGACTTCTTTAGTTAAAGAAATGTTCCAAATGGTTGAAAACGAGCACCGCACTAAACTAGAACAATTAAATTCCGTGAAAGATGAGCATAAAGTCTTAGCGAGTACAGCTCCGATGGTCACGCATCGATCGAAGCCTGTGGAACTCGACAAGGCTTTTACCGGTCTGGGTTTGGACAATTACGTATCCGGTAGTAGCGTTCAATCAAAACCCTCTCCCGCACAAGATAAATCGAAGATTTTTAATGCCCAGACTCCTATAGAACTGGTCAAAACCGCAACTACCCCAAAAAATCAAACAACTGACCTTTCGAATTCTTTAATGGGCGACTGGGTAACTGCTTCAAAAATAACTGCCCCGCCTAGTGCAAATCCTCCTGCTAGTTCCGTTAACAGTTTTGCAATGTCCCCGAATAATAATCAAAGTGTTATCCCGATGAATCAAAATCAGTGGAACGTCAACCAAACGGGACCGAATCAGTGGAATAACACCATTAGATCGCCCAACTTAAATCAAAATAACTGGAGCAACAATATGACACAATCGTACAGTCCATTCCAAAGCACCAATCAAAACGTCACAAACGCAAATCCTTGGGGAAGCAATCAACCTGCTTCGGCCTTCAACAAACCGGATACCGCCCAGAATTGGAGTGCTTTGGATAATTTATTGCCCACGAGTGTTGGTAACGCCGCAAAGGTGCCCATGAATATGATGCAGTCAAAGCAGCCTTTGATTCCGTCACCTAATAATAATGCGTTGTCGTTATCTAAAGACGATATCATGGATCTGTTGAGTTAATCAGAAAATGACTCGTATGTATTTATTTTTATTTATTTTGTTAAATATAGCATGTGATATTTCTTAAGGGATGAACTAAAAACATGCCCGATTTGATTTGTTTTATATGAAAAAATTAATCAAAGCGCAAAGTGCAATTTTTAAATTTTTGCTTTTAGCTGATGTAATAAATACGAGACATTCCATTTTGTATAATGTTAAATGTAGGGTGCACTGTGATTTTAAATTCAGCCATAAATAATTTTAAATTAAAGTGTGTTTTATTTTTACAACAGTTTAAAATGTGAACTTTTTGTATACATGTTAATTTAAAAAAATATTCAAGTATGCTATTAAAATTAATGAGGCGTCATTATTATATTTTCAGTAGCTTCATACTGATAACACATGCATACATTAAAATTAAATGAGTAATATTGTTAAACTGTATACACAAATATTCAAGTGGTGTAATTTTGCAAAATGGAAAATGAAAAAAAAAATAAATTGAAACAAGATGATGCAACTTTTTATTCCACTGATTATGTTTTTTATAATCAATAAATATACCTCGAAAATAATAAATATTTACAATTAATTAACACAGAATATTACTTCCCCAGCCTTTGTTCACATTTACTGTATTTTATCAGTTCTTCAATAAATGATGAAAACGTAATATTGTGTAATGATTTTATCATGACAAATTCTGTGACACGTATTTGCCATGGGGGATAATTGTAAAAACTAAGTGTTTCGCCACAGACCATCCCTAAATCAGGATCTGGGAATTCGTAATATTTACGTAAGCCCTCCGATATACTTTCTACACTAAACTCTCTGTTTTTGGTTAACGACATTGCTTTCGCCAAGTCCACAACACTCTTTTTACCGTCTTCTTCAGTTATGATCTTAACGTGAATTTTCTTCCCAACGAATCCGTTTTTATATGTGGAATGTAAATTGCTGTGCCATATAACATGGTCATCTTTGGACTTTCTTCTATCCACTTCGTACTGAAGTGCATCTTCGTTCTTCTTTACGGTACCTAAATTATTTTATATTAAATAATGTTTTATATTTTGAAATAATGACTAACCTTTGTAATCGTAAAAACTGATAAAAGAAATTTGAGTGGCCAGGCACCAAAGGATCAAGTTGGCCAAGTCTTTCAGAGAAGGTTCTTCGTGGCCCACCAGCACCGTTAAATGAGCCGGTGTTTTAATTATTTTATTAAGTTCACTTTTTATTTGTTTGTGTTTCTCTGATGCGGGTAAAACCTCGTGACAAATAGAAACAATTGCATTAATAACAAAATACAATGCATTATGAACGTATTCAAAAATTGTATATACACTGTGTACGAACAAATACAAGGCTCTAAACATATGCATTTCCCACATCTTTAATTTAAACATGCACTTTATTTACATTCTGAACATTTATTAATCATTCTCCATCAAATGAACCCACCAACTCAACACGAGACACGGCGTAAACTCTGATTTGCGGTTCGCGTTCGCCTCCCAAACCAATAATCTTGTAGGGAGATAAATCTTTTACTAATGGCAACATTGATATTGTCAATTGATAAAAAAACAGTTGGTAAATATTAAAAAAACAAATCCCCTATTCGCAATAATCTTGTCTTGATATTTTGGGGTTATTGTAAGTGGAAAATGTCATGGTTAGTTTTAAATAACATTATACATATTTTTAGATTAAATACAAAACCTGTAGCAAGAATGGCTGGGAAGTCTGCCATGGAACGCATTAAAGCAAATGCTGAAGTTGCCAAACAAACTATTGACGAATTGAAAACTGAAGTAAGTTCCTACTATTAAATCTCCTCGTATTTCATCATTTCATTACAGCTTAGCTTCATTCACAAAGAGTACAATACCATGTTAGCTCAGCAGCTAGAATATTAGAAAATAATAATAGTTTTCTGTTTGATTTTTTGGCATATAAGTAGGTATTATAAAATATAACATATATCATTTATATTTTAAAACCAAACTGTTTCATGTTCACCTGTGAAAAAACAGGACACCATAGTAGATTCAGTACCACCTACGACAGAAGTCAAAGAATCGAAACCAAAAAAAGAAAAGAAGGAGAAAAAACCCAAAGAACAGAAAGAACCAGCTGCCGAATTACCAGTTGATATTGGTAGGCTTGATCTGCGTATTGGTAAAGTTGAGGACGTTCAGAGACATCCAGACGCAGATTCTTTATATGTTTTAAAAATCAACTGCGGTGAAGACAAACCACGCACCGTGTGCTCAGGACTCGTGAAACATGTACCGATAGATCAACTTAAGGACGTTTCCGTAGTCTTGTTGTGCAATTTAAAACCTGTCAAGGTAGTATTAAAATTGTAACTTAATTCCAAATAATAAAATCAATTCTGTAGATGCGCGGAATCACATCCGAAGCTATGGTGATGTGTGCTAGTAGCGAAGCAGGAGTGGAAGTGCTGTCTCCTCCGAAAGGTTGCGAACCAGGCGACTTAGTTCATTGCGAGGGATATACAAGGCAGCCAGATGCCGTTATGAATCCCAAGAAGAAAATATTTGAAACCGTTGCGCCCGACTTACATACCAACGACCACCTTCAAGCTTGTTACAAAGATACGCCGTTTCAGGTCGAAGAAAAAGGATTTTGCTTGGCGAAAACTTTAAAAAATGTCCCTGTTAAGTAAAAAATTAAGTACGTTTTAAGACTATTTGGAGTAAAACATCTTTTTATATCAATTCTGTTGAAATAATTGAATAAAAAAAGTAGTTATAATTTATTTTTTATTTTAAGTACTAAATATCGAATTGGGTGAAAATAAAACAACAAAAATTTCCAAATGGTTTGTAATGCTCTATTTTTTTCCTTATAATAAAACATTGCATCTTTAACTTAAACATATATTTTTAAATTTCAATCCACAGAATTCTTAACTCATATAAAATATTTTAAAGGAAGACCTATAACTAAAAGATAATATGGTGTCCGACCATAAAGTGCCTCGTCATAAACGAAAAATATTTACAAATATTTATAATTAAACGGAGGTACAATAAATTACTTTGGGATGGATTTGCAGGCTTATCCTACCCACCTGAAGATAGAAAAATCTTAATTAGGTCAGTCGCTATCTTTAAAAATATGCAAATCACTGTTCAAAATGACTATACGAGTAAATTGTATTATCACAGAAAGATGAGATATGTTGGAAATTGCTTAGTTCTATCTTTCGCTAATTTTGATTGATTTTTACATATCATTCCCTCTTACATTATTTGCTCGATTTTACTTTAAAAATTAGAGCTTCCCTTGTTTTATATACATATATTTAGATAACTGGTTAAATTTATAAAAAAATACTAGATGGCGACTCTTTCACAACACCCCTGTCACCGTTATTCATATGACAGGAGATTAATAGGAGTGTCGCCATCTAGTATTTTCATTTATAAGTTTAACTGGAAGTTAACTATATACAAGCAACAAATTTATAATTCTAATAGAGCTTTTCCTAAAAAATTCAAACTTGATACAATTGAAAAGCTGCACCAATTCTTAATTATACAGGGTGTTCAGTAAAGAATTGCCTTACTTTAAGACTAGCTTCCTTAAGTTATAGGCATGAGAAAGTTTTTAATTTCTTTTTTTTTACTATTTTCTTATTTGTTGGGTAATTTGTACTCAAATTTTAGAAATCAAGTTTTTTGTCAGCTAAACATGAATATTTAATTGATTTTTAGGTTAAATGTACGTTCTTGAGGTGTTCTGAACTTTCATTTTTTTAAGAGCAGATTTTTTAAAAATTATTAGTTACTTTGAACAGATCCTCGATTAGTTTTAAAAAAGGTATAGTTGTTACATGCCGCTAAAATGTACCATTTTAGAGAAAACTTCATTTAACATATTTGTTGATCTGCCTTCATTCTTTTTAATTTTTTTTATACCTTTTTTAACTAATCGAAGGCTGTTTCAAAATAACTTAACATTTTCCAAAGCTCTCTATCCTTAAAAAAAAAAGAGGAAAATAATGTAGTGCCACAGGCACTCAGAACGCCCTGTCCATTTAACGCAAAAAAAAACTCAATCAGATATTAATGTTTATCTCACAAAAAAATATATATAATTTTCTAAAATTTAAGTGCAATTACTCAAGAAATAAGAAAATTGTAAAAATGAAATAAAAAAGTACTTTCTCATGCCTCAAACTTCTTAAGGAAGAAAAATTATATTAAGGTAAGTTGATTTAAATTAAATTATTTTAGTTCGAGGAAGCTAGTCTTAAATTATGGCCCTGAACACCCTGTATATAAAAAATATATAAACCATAATATTCTGGCCTTATCTCAAATTTCATTCCGTGTACCAAGCCGTTCTTTCAAATTTATCTCCAATTTTGGAAAATTCACATCTAACCTTTTAACAGACCAATCATTTGCATATTTTTAAAGCTCCAATGGGACAGGCCTATTGGTAAAAAATATACAACCTTTTCCATCCACGGTAGATTAATGTCTGTGGGACCTCTTACCCCTGCCGCTACTAGAAGACCTGGATCGCCTTTTCCTCGACCTCCTACTGTTCGATCTAGACCTCGATCTCTTAGAATACCTACTTCTAGAGGTGCTTCTCTCCCTGGAACGCGTTCTCCGGAATCGTCCTCTCGATCGTGACCTCGTACGCGATCTTTTGGACTTTCTATATGAGGACGATCTCGACCTTCTCGATCTCGAATAAGACCTCGACCTCGACCTCCTGGTAGATTTCTTTCTGGAGCCATTTGAGTCCCTTCGAGACCTAGAATCTGATCTAGAATGTCTCTTGGGTGGGGACCTGGATCTAGACCATCTGGAACTTAAAGAGTTTTGGCGTTTTTTATCCAGACTGCGACTGCGTGAGCGGCTGTGATGCTTCTTCAATTTTTTGTGTGAATTGTTACTGTCCGACGAGGAGGAACGACGACTGTTTTTTGATCTGTTATTTGAATAAACGCTGCCCTCTGACGAAGAGGAAATGGATCTTGCTCGGGACTTGTCATGGAAATTTCGAGAACGCGGCGGGGACTTTTCGTCTGTATATTTTCGGCCTGAAAATTATAAATGAGGGGCATGACTCCAATTTCTCTGCCGTTATACAATTGAGATCTGCTATTCCCAGGAATAATTAAATTTTGTTAAATAATGCTACAACTTCTTTCATGAACGCTATACAGAAAAATGTCTTGTAACTTATATTGAAATATCAACACAATGTAGCAGACTTCAATTAATAATTTATTTAATTGCCATTAATATTTCGTCACAGTTTCATATGATAAAGCAAATTTTTTATAAAAATATTGAAATGTTCATTATTAGGTTAGACTATTGCGCGGCAAGCCATCGGCGTGGACGCCGCTTTGTCCTGAATCGCTACAAAGCGAACAATAACTTTCTGTGCTATTCACAGTTGCATGTTTAATAATTAGTATTGTGGGTTTCAATGTTAACGACTGATAATATGTTGCAATAACAGCTGCAACACTGTAAAAACATTGTAAAATGTTACATATGGCATGTTTAGGTTATGCTTTTCATCTTGTGGCAGAAATAATTAGAAATGTCTATACAGATGTGGTCAAAAGCAAACACAAAGATAGTTTTTGTGAAATCGGAAAATTATTTTCAAGCATTACAGAAATATGTCCAAAAATTACAAAATTCTTTGAAATTGTAGACGATTTAAATGAGCGTTAACAGATGGTACAGGAATACGACCTACTGAGAAATTTAAAAAGTAAAATTCTAGATTAAGTGTATGCACGTTATACCAAACAAGCAAATTACATTTTTAGAGGCAGAATGCTGATTTAGAAAAATGTAATGCAACGTTCAGTTGTTTGTCAATTGATACGATTGAAGGTTAATTACTGATGCAAGTATATGTGCACAATTACACATTGATACACTACATTGATGGGTGATAAATAATATGAGGAATAAGTTTATACAAAATTATTTATAACCATATGCAGCTGTGAATAGCACGGAAAGTTATTATTTGTTCTGCATCGATCGTTAAACACGGCCTAGTCTTGCCTGACAACATTTGTAACTGTGTTTTATACTCTGTACATGGAGATTTCTTCATTGTCTTGGATTTTTTTTTCAAATATGAAACCAAAGGTACAGATCGAACTATATGTACAATTAAAAAAAATCATAATTTAAACAATGTAACAACAAAGGAACCTTTTGCGGAATCTCAAGGAATACCACATCAATGCTCCTACCAAAATTTTTTGTACATTACCTTCTTAAGAATTATTATTTACAATTTTCCTATAAATGTATATTTGAATATGCTACTAAAAACATCGCGGTATACACCGAGAGTCAACCAAAAAAATTTTTTAGTAGCAATGTTATTAAGAATTGGACGTCGGATTCCTAAGCGACTTATAAATACTGACCTTGAGCTCTTGCGTCTACCTGTGAATCGTTATCCATAGATTCCGGGCTAGCAGATCTGCTTGCGCTGCCTGCCTTTCGCCTTTCTGCCTCCTCTAGTTTCTCCTCGATTTCCCTCTCAGTCTTCTGAAATTCTGCCATTTTTCTTTTAATAGTGTCCTAAAAATATTAGCATTTAAATGAAAATAGAACATCTAAGAACGGATCAATTCACGAGTTTTATATTTGAATGTTTACCTTCAGTTCGGAATCAGAGTCTTTGTCATTACGCTGATACTCATCGTCGTCCTCCTCGCTGCTGCTGCCGGAACCACCACCATATATACCCAGCCCTATTATTTTATCGACTGATTAGAGAATATAATTTTTTTGTTCGTTTTATGAACTAAGCCTGTATGAAACACTATCAAAAAATAAATAAATCAAAAGCATTTACTTTCTCTGATAAATATTATACTTTACAAGAAAATACTTGTTTTTTTTACTTACAATAATTTTTCCAACAGAAGCTACATTTTTTTTTATGAAAAATGTTGAATTTACTTTAGAAATATCAGAACGTAAGTTCTCGTTTTTCATTCTTAACTAAAATTTTTCTCTATAAACTTAATTTTTGTGATACAGGGCTTTCAATTTTTAAAACACATTTAATTTTCTTTATTTCGTTAAAGCCAATGGCATAATTATTAGTTTCTGTTTATTTTATCAGTACAAATATTTTTACTGTATTTTCTGGAAAAACATGCTCTGGGTAGAAATTTATATAATGTTCAAAAACTGTACATTTTCTTGAATTGAACATAACATATTTGAGCATTTTGTAAAAATTAGTAGGTCACTATTTATCTCACTATCAACTATCCAAATATACTTTCTTTAAGACTCGAATAAAACATCTAGTGGATTAAGATAGGGTGATCGAGTAGGCCAAACAACTGGACCACATCGACCTTGACCGATCCAACTTTCTCCATGTATCGTATCTAACCCATCATCTTGACAAACTGTTGGTTTTATTTTATAAATCAAAGATTCTAATTTTTCCATGAATAATTTTGATTAGAAAAAGTATATCTATTAACAAATTTTATCAGGGGCATGTCAATGCAGAAAATAGATTAAAATTGTAATATTTACATTACAAATAAAATCTTTTTAACATTGGCGTAAAAGTTTAGGGGGTTTCAGTTGTAACAGGTTTATGTCAAAATAGTAACCTTTTATTAAAATTATTATTACGTACCAAGTTTAAACATAAAATATTAATTTTTTTATTATAGGTAAAGATTAAATTTTTATCTTTTATGAAAATTAAGAAAGAAAAACAAGAACACCCTGTATATACATTAGCAAAAATATTTCTAAAGCAACTTATTCGTTCTAAGTAAAATTTAAAATCAGCATTTAATCCAAATGAAAACTGAAGATGCAAATAAATTAAATATAAAAATAACCGATATTATCTCTATTCTCCGAATTCTCCACATAGAGCTCTACATTCGGTTTTCTTCGAGTATCTACCAGTTACACAATTTTTTTTAATAAAAATAGATCCTTGATTGAAAATAAGTTTTATTAGGCAACAGGGAATAGATAATAAAGAACGGTTTGGGGTGAAAACATCAAAACAACTTACCAAGTCTGGCACTAATGTTGGCACCGCTGGGTGCTGACGAACGATGATCTGAAGCTGAAGTTTACATAAATTAAACAACTGAGCCCCATTCACCCTGCTAACAGTCTCACAAATAACAAAAAAATACGAGCCCAAAGCCCGCCTTGCACTTAAAATCAAACGAGCTATAACTAACCAAATTTTATTTTTGAATTTACAAATGTCTACTACTACTGCCTTATACGCTACAATACCTTTGTACTTTTTCAAGAAACGCTGGTGCTCCTCCTTGCAAATCGCCTCTATTTGACGGTTTGTTACGTTTAAGAGAACCTCCGTCATCATCCTACGAACTCTCAACATCTAAAAAGTATTAATAGTAAATGGGTACAATATACGATTTCTACCACATACAAGTTCGTCTTGTGTAAGAGGAATAGGTTCTGGTGTGACTGCTTTCCTTCTGACATCCTTTCCAGAGTCAGAATTCTCACCATCGCTCTCCTTAAAGAACAAAAATCCTTCAAATAATTTGTCTTTTTTTTAGTTAAAATCCGAAAACATATTTTGCCACCAAAATTTCAAATACGTTTTATGAACTTACAAATTTACTTCTTTGCCTTTCTTTCATTGTGGTTTTTAAAATCTCCATGGTTTCTTTTTCATTTTGTTTATTTTTTTCCAAAAATTCATCCCTCACTTGTTTCTCCTTGTCTTTCTCTAACTGTTTTAATTTATCTTTTTCCATTTTCTCTAAACCTAGATCAAAATATTTAAGTATGTGATTCCAACCCTAAATTATTTTTACGCCGATATCTAACGAAGAATTACCTTCTCGAATCCAAGCAGGTAATTGTTTTCTCTTAGCAGCATCCAAAGCAGGAGGCGGTGGAGTTTCAAGAGGAACCGGCATAGGAGGAATAGGTGCTGTAGCTCTTATAGGTACATTAACTTTACTATATCGTTTATTATGAGGCTTAATATGTTTATGATTGTTAGAACCAGTCCAATAACCGGTATTATTGTACTCATTATTACTACCTGTGTTGTAACTAAAATTTGTTTGAATAATTTTTGGAATAACAAAAAATATATCAGAGCTCACCCTCCAAATGGCACAGCATTGTCACTTGAACTTTCTGGTGGAGCACTGTACATATTATTAGGGGTAGGTAACAATGCAGACTTCATGGGTCCTATAGTAGGAGGTGGTGGAACACCACTCGGTGGAACCCAAGAGTTATTCCAGTTCCAAGACTGACTCTGTGCGTTCCAGTTCCAAGCCTCTGCTCCCGGGGGAGGAGGAGGTTCCGACACATTCCAAGCAGGAGGTTCTTCCTTATCATTTACTACTTCCATAGGGGCCTCACCTCCTTCGCTAGGTCTTTCTTTAGAAGTCTTGTTGTTTAATACAACAGGCTGCTCCCCTGGAATAGGCGGGGGGCCTGCTTCTTTCATAATTATCCATTGCTGAGCAAGAGCGGCCCAGTCAACTTGATCGTTTGCCATGTTCTGGTAGGTTGAAGGATTTAATGCCCACTGTGGATATTTTTGAGATTCAGTGGAGTCGCTTCCGGAATACATACTGTGCATTTATCAGCAATTGTATACTTTATCACCTTTACTTATTTTCTGATAGCGCATTATACTATTTGTCAAAATAGTTGCGGAAAAACAGCTTTTCTAGGGAAAAACACCAATAACACCATCGTTTTGCCACACAACAAAATCCATAGCACAGACCAATAACTAAAAATTCATAGAAAATCCATAGACCATTAGAAGGTCTACACAAATTCTGGAAACAGTGATACCAATATCGCCAAAAACTATTATTTGCTTTGACAGTGTTGCCATATTTAGAAAAAGAAAACTTTTTCGAAAAATTACGTCCACGATATTTACCACACATTTTCTTTGAAAATTTCGTATTCGTACACGACTAGATATATCCCATTAGTGTCGAAATGGAATAACAGAAGAGAAGGAATTAATAGTCGATGGTCGAAGCACGAAAACTTGCAATAAGCAAATTGAGATTGAAAAAATGCATCTAACCTCTCTTATGAGAACAATTCTCTATAGAGCAACGTTTGTAAAAAGAGCACCCTCAAAATCAATAATGACGACACCAAGAAAAATGCAGGAAGTATTAGAAGATTTAAAAGGTAACCCTTATTATGATAAATATGCCTGTAAGATATCTCAGTTACAAAAAGAAGACCCAAGTGAGTTTAAGAACCGGGTTGAAGGTGTTGGCAAAACCACTTCAAAGAAAATTGAGCCTTCCAAAAAGCGCCAATACTCCGAACTGCTGAAGCCTAAAGAAAGCATTAATGATCCAGTTCAATTAAAACATGAACCTTTGGATAAAGTAATGAAGATCGATCTAATTAAAGATAAAACAGCTGAAGAGGTGAAATTGATCTGGGAGCAATACCACCTACAGAAAGACTTCTGCATAGCCGCTACAATTCCTGCTAAAGATTTTGATAAGTTGAACGAAAGCAGTAAGAAATTCCCCACGTTCTTATTTGCTTTACCACGCACTCAAGGTTACGAGTTTATAATGTGTCAATTTTCTCACAATTCTGTACATTTTACGCCTCTTCTCTACTACCAAGTGCACAAAGAGAACGCTCCGGAGTGTCTTACTATAACCCACTATGACGAATTTAAAGATAGTAAAGAAATCGTTCTGATGAGGGGAGAATACGATAAAAACGTCATTGACGCGAGAGAAGCACAGTGCTTGGCAAACCAGTTGCAGATGTACTATATACAGGATGAACCAGAAAAAAGGAAGTTGTTGGAAACTTTTACGCAAAAACCGGACGAGTTTAAGCACATGGATCTCATTAAACAGATCGAAAGTATAACTTTGACGTGAATATTAAACAAACAGTATAGTACAATGTAAATAAATAATGAATAGTTTGTTGTTTAAGAACTGTGTAGCGTGTAATATATCAAATTAAATTGTTAATTTACTATTTGATGTTTTATTTTTAATGTACAGGGTGTCTCAAAGTCGATAGTATGGTATTGCCTATTGTGAGGATACAAAAAATTTTAATTTGAGACACGTGGTGTTAGATGGGATGATATAATTTAAATTCTTTGTATTCTCACTGGTCCTGAGAAAGGAGAGGTTAGGAGAAAGAACACACTGTAAAATTTTAACTTTTTTTTAATGTGTCAGAAATTAAAAAATACTTCTAAAATTAAATTTGTAACAGGGCAATATAATTATAATAATTTATATAGTACATCTTATAATAATAAAAATAAACAATACTGGTACAAAATAAATAAATTCTGATAATCTGAGGCCTTACTATTTTCCTGGAGGTATTTGAGACAACTGTCTTAACTGTTTTAGAACGGTCTCCAGTAATTTCTTTTTATCCCTTTCACTTTTCTTCAGCACGGTAAACATAGTCTTCTTATCGCCTTCTTTCAACCTTAAATGTGGATTAATTAAAATATTACGATACTTCTAAGAGCATTCCTACGAAAATACTCACTTCTCTAACAGCACGATGGCTATCTCTGGATTCACCTTCTTGTATTTGCTGGTTTCTTGGGCATAATCGTGAAAATACGTGGGCCAGTCCCAGGAAATTAACAAATCCAATATCTCTCTTAATTTCCCAAAATAAGACAGAAGCGCGTCTTCGTTCAAACCTTTCACAGGTTCCGACGCGGCAAATACTAAAACATAATAATTAAGAAACATTTAACACAACCATAAGTTCGATTGAGCTTTACGTTCGCACTGTAGCAAGTCCAAGTTTAGTTGATTTAAGGCCCCCATGGAGATCTGCTTAATTTCGTCGTTCATTAGCATGGCAAACAGGGACTTGGCGATGTGCTCGCAAGCCGACTTACATGCTCTCTGTGCAGCCTCGGGCTGGAAATTCGCATCAATTTAATCAGACTGTCTAAGTATGTATATAATGTATAAACAAAGCTTTTAAAATGAAATACTTACTGGTATGTTTGTGAAGCTTTGAAATGTCGTCTGCAAAAAAGCGATGAGATCTGAAATATAACTGGTAGCGTGTCCTTTAGGTTCAACGAGCAACCAATCATAATTTTCCAACTCCAAAAATTCGTCAATCTTCTGTTTCAATTTTTCGCATATCTGTCTCACAGCGTCTTCTCTGGCAACCCGAAACATTGCCGGTTGACTCTGAACCACACCAGTCGTTACCACTCTAGATTCCTCCCTACGAAATGAAATATAAAGTATTTTAAAAGCTTGAAAGCTCAAAAAAACTACCCAGTGATGTTTGAAATGAACTGATCCAAATACATGTTGGCCTCCTCCAAATAACCGGTGTCTACGATAATTTGTATTATTTCCTGCAAGTTGACGTGAGGACTTCTAAATGTAGACGATAAGCAGCCGCTAAAAGTTCTAGTGAGAAGTAAATTAATCGATTTCCTAATCATTTCGTCGACTTCCACTTGGCTGCGTAAAAATAAAATCAGTTTATCGCCAGCAAT
Organism: Monochamus saltuarius; assembly: GCA_025584915.1. Classification (NCBI taxonomy): domain Eukaryota; kingdom Metazoa; phylum Arthropoda; class Insecta; order Coleoptera; family Cerambycidae; genus Monochamus; species Monochamus saltuarius. Next base: position 56,629,102 of record CM046726.1, read on the forward strand.
ATTTATATTTTCGTTACCTTAAATTTAAATCCTCGGAAAATTTCAAACAAGCGTAAATAAACTCTTTTACTTGCTGATAAACTTTCGGGACCATGCTAGAAAAGGGAAAACTATGCGGAAATGTAACATCATCCGGTAAATCTGCGTCCCAAGGAAAAGAAGATAGAATATGGTCGAATTCTTCTTGATCGTGTACCTAAATAATTAAAATTAATTTTATTTATTATTTTTTTCAAATAAATACCTTTATAGGTTGGAAATCTTCTTTCGATAAAATCTCTCTAAACACTTGAACCCATCTCTGCATCAAAACCTCCGTGTAATGATCTCGTAACTCCCTTACCAATTCCCACAGAGGTTTTACGGAATAGCCGTAGTTCCTTAACGTTGTAGAGAATAACATTATTAAATCTTTTATTCTTAAAATTAATGTTGCGTCCGTGCAGTAAGCCTGAAAATAAAAGTTAACAACGAAACAAATTGTGACAATTTATTTTTACCGAATGGGTCTGTAGAGCGGTGACAATTTTTGTTAGAGCCATAGACCACATATCCTCGAGAAACGCTTTCGTTATTAATCCTCTTCCCGTGTTGAGGACGTGGTCTTCTAATATGAAGAATCCAAGAACTGCATAGATGTATAACCGGTAGCTCTCCTCCGACTCGTGCTAAAGATAGGTAAGTCAACTTTTAAAAATTTATATAATTAAGTCACTTACCATATTTGTAGGGGGTTGTAAAACTAGTCTGGCTTGTTTTGTCCTCTCAGCCCTGTAATACGTTTCGAAAGTTGAAGATCTGCCGAGGACGTGTGCTATGTGAAGTCCTCTATAAATTGGAGAGAAGTCTATTAATTCTTGAGCACTTAGATCTTCTTCGGAGAAATGTCCTAAATCATAGAAATGTTTGTATAACGTAACTTGAAAATTATTAAATGAAATAAATAGCTTACCTGGTGGTTGAGGCGCAACTCTTTTCTTTTTTCTACCAATAACAGTTGGATCGCTAGCAAGTTGTTCGCTAGTCTACAAACATCAAGAATTTAATCAAAATTTTCTCAAAACGATAACGACTTACGTGTCTCATAGCAACTTCTCCAATCTTTGGCGAAAATTTTCTAATATTTTCAAGAAAATCTTTCAAATCCGACATAGACGCCGCTTCAATTTTTTCACGATACCTGAATAAGACATACTTAAGATTATAGATAAATTATATCTATTTTCCTTACTTTGGTATATTTTCCTGTAGTTGATGAGAGAATCGGTAATTTGCGACATGCGGCAAATGCAAATGTTCCAGCTCTTCAAGAGTTTTAAGAGCTGGATAATACCGTTTCTCTGATATTTGCTTTTGTAGCTTTGAGTATGTAGTGAATACCGGCAAGCATAGATTCAACTGAGCAATAACAACTGCAATGTTACTTTGCACCTTTCTTGCCTGCAGCAAATCCGAAGCCGATTTGCAAATACCTTGTGCAGAAACTTGAACATGTTTATCCAGATTAACGACTTGACTCTAGAAGCATTACTCAAATAAAAGCATATGAATTACATTATTAAATTCCTTACATTCAATTTATTTGACTGAGACCTGACTTCTAACAGTTCTCTAACAGATTCAATAAATCCTTGATAATAAACATTGCAAAGCCTTTCGATATCTTTGTCATGATGCTTGATTCTATCCTCCAATTTCTTTTTAAACTCTAAATGTTCATCATTGTCAAAAATTGCCCTGGAACGAACAAATTCACTTAAATTCAGATTTAGAAAATTAATTTCTGTTATTAACCTAAAAGTAGGACCCCAGTAATCATCTATTCCTTCAATTTCTTGTAGATATAAGTCATGTTGAGAATTTATATCTGAAAGATTACTTTTTTCCATTATAAATTCATTAAAAATAAGTGTATTATGGGCGTACTGTCACTTGCAAACGTCAAAACAAAATTATAGGTTATGTTATTTATATTTACCTTTCTACTTCTTCTTCTAATGTGTTGCAAATGTCACGAGTCAATAGGCACGTAGTTTAAATACTACGTAGGCACTGCATTTGACATACTGTAGCGCCACCTTGAAATTAAAATACGCGCTCCATTTCATTTATTGATCCAAATGCATTTCTAAAAACTGCATATACCACGCACTACCCTGACGGAGTCTTTCAATACAAACAATTATAGTTTAGTTAATAGAATAATGAATACGTCATTAACATTTGAAGTGTTGCTTTATTTAAATTCATATTACTTTGGATTATTTGCTGTTTGTGAAGTAGGAATGAATGTCGTGAAATATGTTAACTTTAACAATGAACATCATTTTATGACAGACTTTGGTATATTGATGGCTGTGTGTGTAATAGAGATCTTCAGAGTTATATTAGCTAGAAGAGGAAATCTTACAGAAAAAAGTATGTACCCTACATAAATACTTAACGCAGTCCAAATAAACTTTTATTTCAGATTGGCCAGTTATATTAGCAATAATGTTAACAATTCCGTCAGTGCTTGGTGTGGTTTATTTGATGATTTGGCAAAGTGAAGTTTTAAGGTTCGAATACATCATTTGTACGATCCAGCTGGGACTGTGTGTCTTAGAAATCATTACGGGTATTTTATGCCTTTTCCCATGTTGTAAAACTCCAGAGTATTATTAAGGTAGATACCTTGTTAGACCAAATATTTGAATTTGTATAGATTATTAAGCAGAATAAAACATTTTGTAATAACTGTATTTGCAATACTAATTTAATTATTAGACGTTCAGAGATCTTAAAAATAAAGGAATAAATATTCTCGTATAATATAAATAAATATATTACGCATAAGTATGATGTATAAACGTAAGTAAATAATAAATTAGTCCTACATAATTATAAATTACTAAATGTTGATTTTTACGTAAAAATATTTTGTACATAAATAGTGCTCTATATTTTACAATAAAACAATTCAAAAACGTGATTTAAAATTATCCTCCTAATATATAAAACTTAAATATCAAATTTTATCTACACTTTGAAAATTTGACGTAATACAAAAAATATTTACCTGATTTTGTATAAAATCGTGACATTATAGAAAATCTCCACTCAAATTTGTGAATGCGTCCCTCACCGATTTGCCACACATAGCCTGATGTGCTTCCACTTCACCGGAACTATCAAAACCGCTCGAACACACTCTGCAAATGTGGGACTTTACCTCACCGTGAGTCTTCAGATGAGCAGTACGATGCGATCCACTAATGAAACTCTTATCGCAATAGTGACAAGGATAGGGACGTTCACCTGAATGGGTTCTAGAATGGATTTTTAACGATTCCAAAGACATGAACTTTTTAGAGCAATCATTGCAGCTGTATTTTCTGTCCCCCGTGTGAGTGCGTTTATGTTTGGCCAGCTTGTTGGGAACGTAGAACGCTTTGTTGCAAATGTCGCAAACGTGGGGTTTGATGCCTGTATGGGTACGCATGTGAGCGGCAAGATTTCCCGTTGTGGTGTAAGCTTTTCCGCAAACACTACATTGTAATGTTTCACCTGAAAACAAGTTTTTTTGTGTTTTCAAAGTAAATCATTAATAAAATGTGGCAGTTTGAACTTACCATTATGTACTCTCATGTGTTCTGCAAGCTGACTGCCTTGGGAGTATTTTTTACCACAAATACTGCAGAGATGGGGCTTATCCCCGGTATGAGTCATAATGTGAATCGTACAGGCGAATTTCTGTGTAAATCTTTTGGGGCACATCGTACAAGCAAATGGCCTCTCGCCTAAAATTGGCATTGTAATATATGAGAAAGATGACATAATTTTTTACCTGTATGTAATCGTCGATGATTTATAAGTTGTCCGTTGGTTGTAAATGTTTTTGAGCAGATATCGCACGAAAACGGTTTCTCCCCGAAATGGGTTTTCATGTGGTAGGAATGGGCATTACTTTGAGCAAACTTGCGATGGCAAATGTGACATGTATAAGGTTTATCGCCAGTGTGTAGCCTCATATGACCTTTTAAATTTCCTTGAAAATATCTTTTTAGTAATCTTTTTTATTTTGATATAATATAATGGAACTTTACCAGAATTGCTGTAGCTTTTTCCACAAATATTACAAGTATGTGTCTTCCCGCTGTGTTTCTTCATATGTACAGTTAACTGAGCATCCTTTGCAAATTCCTTTTGACAAATGTTGCATTTGTACGGTTTTTCAATTACATCAGAATGGGTTCTCATATGACAAGCAAAGGCTCGGCCTTGTGTAAATCGTTTCTCACAAATATTACACTGAAATGGTTTATTGCCCGTGTGAGTCCCCATATGAGCCATCAAGTTTCTGTGATTTAAATAGGTTTTATTACAAATGTTACAAATTAACTCCCTCGACTTATCAGATACATTCACTCGTTTCTCTGTGTGTTTTTCAAGCATGTGGTCTATTAAAGCAGTATTATCTGAAAATTTTTCTTGGCAAACTGAACACAAATGTGTTGTTTCTTCAACTTTTCTCTTGAGGAAATTACTGTGTTGTAACTTATTGTGTTGTGTTAATTCATAAGACGAATTCAACGATTTCAAACAAATTTTACAATTCAAGAGCTTTTTCCTATGTACACGCATATGTAGTTTAAATTGATTTATTTTTTGAAAGGTGCTTGAACAATTATCACATTTTAATTCTGTTGGAACTACATCATTTAGAGTTCTATTTATTTTGTGTTTTTTAATGTCTTCATTCGCACTGTTGGGTTCCACTGAATTGGAACCATCAACACAATCATTCCCTTCATCATTTATATCACAATTAGGCTCTTGTTCATGGCTAAAAATTTCATTTGAATTTGACAAGTAGCTTCGTAGAATCTTGTCCGACTCTTCACATTGTTTTTTTAGAATATAAGCTTTTTCTAATAGTTCTAGGCAAGCTTTACAAATAGAAGAAGGTAATCCATCTCCCTCTACGACCTAAGAGCAATTAATAGTTGAACATATAAATAAAAATTGAGAAAATTTACCTCTATTGAAGCAAATGCCATTATCTTATTTGACACATCTTGACCTTCTACAGTTTGAAATATTAAAATTCCATTATTTTCGAGATGTATCATACATATTCTACACATGTTTTTCATGTCAATCACAGAGAATTTGTTAGAAGCTGTTTTCACATCTGCCTGCAAATCTGTCATTTTCTTAGGTTAGGTTTGAAAATATATAAACAAACATGAGTGGTAGTGGTACCAACTGTTATTTCTTCGTCTTCTTCCAAATTTATGTCTTGTCACGTAAGTATATTTGACCAGTTTCTCATTTTATATAATTACTTGAACTTTGAGGTGACAATTGTTTCAAAGTAGAGGGATAGAGGGTGAAATTGATAAAATTTAGTGAAACGTATAAACGTCATTTCCTTTTCATTCTGTTCTTTCTCTATCTATATCCATTTTGCCAACCTCAGCAATTGATAAAAGCAGCCCAGTACAGTAAACATATTTTTATCAAATTGAAAAACACTACTATTTTTTTACTGATTGCTCCTGGATAATCTCTAGAACAAAAACAAATGGATTTTGACGTTTTCAAAAGATTTACATAAAATTGTTGAAAGGGACTACTCTTACATCTGATTCCCGAAATCAAAGAAATATGTTTTAATATCATCAAGAACGAAAAAACAAATTGTAAGTAGCGAAAAATCTAATAGCTTCCAGCAAGTCAACTTTCGTTTTACTAAAATTTGTGTAGATGGAGAGTAAACTGAGAAAATGGAAAAATAAACGCGATATTCTAAAGCTGTTGCAATACAGAGAGAACAGTGCCGAGGCTTCAAAGTTTTTCAAACAACATTCTCAATTCACAGACAGTTTGATTAAAAGGTTAGGGCTGGAATATGAACTAGAAGGCCACCAAGGTTGTGTTAATTGCCTTCAATGGACCCCAGACGGAAAGTATGTTTAATCCTGTTCTGATCTCACGATAGATGTAAATATAAATATCGTTTTGTTTAGGCACTTGGCGTCTGGTTCGGACGACACCAATGTTATACTTTGGGATCCATTTAGGCACAAGCAGTTGCAGGTCATTCCTACCCATCATATTGGCAATATATTTTCTGTTAAGGCAAGGGCAATGCATATATATATTTAAAGGGTTATATTTTGTTAGAACAAATTTTTTAATATTGTTGGGACAGCTATTTAGACATATTTTTTAGTTTCTTGGAAGCAATGAGATAGCTACGGCTGCCGGAGACTGCAGGGTTCTCGTTCAATCCATCCCGGGTGCTATAGCCAAATCTCCCCCTTTGCTCGAGTGTAGCTGTCATGTCAATCGTGTGAAACGTCTAGCCACGTCTCCTATCGAGCCTACACTGTTTTGGTCGGCCGCAGAAGACGGACTTGTCATGTAACTTTATTTTCATTGCAAATTGAATATTAAATTACCTTTTAACTTTTCAGTCAATACGATTTAAGAGAGCAGCACGAATGTGCCCGGCAGTCCCAGACAAAAGTGCTCGTGGATCTGAGCAATAATTTTGGAGAGGTTAAATGCATAGCCGTGAATCCAACAAAGCCATATTACATAGCCGTGGGTGCCAACGACTGTTATATCAGGTTATATGATCGAAGAATGCTGAAAACGTTGACATTGGGACAGGTGAGTTGTCATTAAAAACATTGCTTGCTAACTTATATTTGTTGGAAGCTTCGGATTCTTCCGTTTCAGACCAGCCAAGGAGAATTACAAAAGGCGGAAAGAGAGCCGATCGACCCCAACTGTGTTCAGTATTACGCAGCCGGGCACCTGGCTGTGGAGAACGCCAGCATTACCAACTTTAAGCTGGCGGCGACTTACATATCTTTCAATACCTCCGGTTCGGAGATGTTGGTCAACATGGGCGGAGAGCAGATCTATCTTTTCGACATTAACAACACGAGGCACATAAACGAGTTGCAGATACCCCAGTTCAACAGCGGCAGGAGGAGAAATCCGGTTTATAAGTGCTGCTGTCACCCGGTGAGTTGTAGAATGGGGCGGGTATTCCTATCTCTACGTCTTATTTGCTTTAAACTTGCAGGAGGGGAACGGGTTTGTTAATAAAATGAGAAGCAGTGACTTTACCGAGGAAAATTGTGCTTGTTATTATATGCGACGGGCATATAAATGTTACAGGAGGAAGTGGTAAGTTTCCGAAGAAAAAGCCACTTAAATCGTGTATTGTATTACTTTGTGTTGTTTTTAGGACGGGAGATTTATACAGCGCTGCTCGTGACTACCTCTACGTCACCCAAGTCTGGCCCGACCAAAGACAGGCTTACATAGGCCTTGTGAAAAGTCTCATTGCCCTGAAATGGGCCGATGAGGCCCAAAGGTGGTTGGAATATTTTTGTTCATCCCATTCTGATTACGCAAACAGTCCCCAGGTAGGTGAAGATAGTAATCGTTTTCTTTGTGTATCTTTCATTTATGTATCTTGGTAAAAGAGATCTGTTTACTCCTTATCAATAGTTATTAAAAATTCAGTAAAAACTATTTTTATTTAATTATTTAGCATAGTAGTACCTAATAGTATGGTAGGTCAAGATTCAGTGTTGCCGAATTGTTTATCATTGAATGTGTCTCGGATTGTTTCCAATCTCTCTTAATAATTTTCCTAGTATTATTTTTTTATGTTGCTATTTATATAATGATTTCAAAATGATTTAATTTCAAAGGTTTTATCAGTTATGAATTCTGTAAATTTTTTATTAATGACTGTTACTTTAGGTTAGATGTTTACATGAGAGTCTGGAGTCTCTCGATGCCGCGAACCCTCCAAAGGAAAAGGAAAGCGAGAATTCCGAACCCAAGGAGAGGTTCTTGAGGAAAGTGGACGAGGCCGAACAGAAACGAAGATTGGACTCCAGGGATTACGAAGTGAGATTTTTGGGGCATTGCAATACGACAACCGACATTAAAGAGGCCAATTTCTTAGGTAAATAAGTTATGGAAAACATCGATTGTTTGAGATAATTTTGAATATAATTGTGTTTCTATAGGCGAAGATGGCAACTACATCTGCGCGGGATCCGATGAAGGCATCATATTCATTTGGGAAAGGAAACACACGTCTATTGTGACTGCTCTAATTGGAGACGTTTCCATAGTGAATTGCATCCAACCCCACCCCAGTGCCTGTTTCATCGCGTCGAGCGGAATCGACCCGGCCGTCAAATTGTGGTCGCCGATGCCAGAAGTAAGTAAAACGTAAAATATCTGTGCTCATATAAATTCCTGTTGTTAAATGTATAGGAGTTTACAATGGTTACTAAATATTTTTTCTATTTTTCCAATTAAAATTTGAGAATTACTGTAAAATGTTTACGTTATAAGTCAAGAAAGGCATAATTTCATAAATTTCAAAGAAATTGTTAATTCGATGAGAAAATGACATTTTTCTGATGTATAAGTCAAATATTTCTGATCTACAAGTTGAATTTTACTGATTTCTAAATTGGAAGACACACATCTGGTTTGTAAATAAAAAAATATGATTTTTATGTCAAAAAAATCATACCAATAGGTCAGGAAAATATAATTCCGAGTTGTGTGAAAAACCCCGACTTAACCTGCTATCAAAATAATTTTTTTCTGAGTTATAACTCAGAAAAATGACATAGAACTTGGAATTATATACATTTGGCATATAGATTGATTTTTTTCTGATCTATAAATTGAATATTTCTGACTTCCAATTTAGATTTTATTGGTTTCTAAACTGAAAATACATAATTCTGACTTGTGGATCAGAAAATTCTGATTTATGTAAATATAAATCCGAGTTGTATGATAAATCTGAGTTACATGTCATTTGTTGATGTGATAATCTAAGCTAACCTGACTTAACCTGTTGTTGTAGTGAAATTTTTTTGATTTGTAACTCAGAATTTTTCTTACATACAACTCGGAAATATATTTTGTTGGCTATATATCTATCTGATCTACAAGTTAGATTTCACTGGCTTCTAATTTGGAAAAACATAGTTTTGACTTATACATCAGAAAAATCTGACATATGTCAAATAAATCATGCTAATGGATCAGGAAAATCATCAGTTGTAAGTGCAATAAATCTGACTTACTTACCGAGTTACATATTAAACATTTGTTGATGCGATAATCTAAGTTAAACTGACAACCTCCTATCAAAATGATGTTTATCTGAATTATGACTGAATTTTTCTCATAGAACTCGGAAATATATTCTTTTGACTTACAAATTGAATTTTTCTGATCTATTTGTCGAATTACATCTGATTTACAAGTTGGATTTTACTGGTTTCTAATTTGGATAAATATTCTGACTTGTACATCAGAAAAATACGACTTATAGGTCAAATAAATCTTATCAACAGGTCAGGAAAATATAATTCTGAGTTGTAAGATAAATCTAACTTAACCTGCTAATAAAAAGACATTTTTTGGCTTATAACTTAGAACTTTTAACTTGATGTTGAATTTTTTTCACATAAAATTTGGAATTAGAGATAGATCTGACTTACCAATAGTTTCGAGTTACATGAAAAAAATTCCGTCAAAATTTAATGTCATAATTCACTATAACTCAGAAATTTCAACTTGTTGAAAAAAATTGAAAATATGATGCAAAGGTAGAGGTGTTTTTATGGGATAATTCTATTAATAATTTCAATAGGATGACAATATAAACACTCGGGTCGTCAAAGACATCAATGCTGTGGTGGAGGCGAACCAGCAGCGCATGTCGATGGACCCGTTTGAGTCGATGCTGGTCAACATGGGGTACAGAATACCCGGCATCAACGTGGAGCCGGCGTTTCAGGAGGTGCCCTCGTGCCGACCTTGTTAACGATTCCATTTTCGTTCGGCATAAAGCATTTGTTGTTTTCTTTTTTTTTAATTTGCGGACTGTTCTCGGGTTTTAGCGATTTAGAACACCAACCGGAGAGGAGTTCCGTTGGATAAAATGTGACGCTATATTTTTTACAAACATGATTTCCGATTTGTATTTTTATTTTGGTGTTGTATATAATAAAGTGAGTGTTGATTTATCATGGGGATTTTAATTGTATTGTATAGATGATATCGGTTTTATTACTTGTACACTATATATGCAGCTATATAGTTTTTTTTTCTTTTTGTAATTGTACATAGTTCCGTCATGAGGTAGTTTTAATTTTAGATAGAATTATTAATTCAACATTTAATTTATTTATTATCTTCCTTTATACATTTTTATTGTTACATTGTACAAATAAAAAGAACTAGTTAATACTCTTTCATTATCTTCTCCTTGAATAGGAGATCCGAATATACAGGGCGGTCACGAAAAAAGCTTCCATACTTCAAATTTGAGTGCAATAACTGTCGCTGAAAATACCTTGACGAAACTTGATATAAAGTGTTTTTGGAGGAGCCGAATATAATTCTTTTCCAGTTAAAACATAGAAGTCGTGAAGAGTTGTTTTTATTTCTTTTTATTAGCATTTTGACGTAACACAGGGGTGTCTTGAAACATCACTGTTTTGTAGTACTTGCAGGAAAACAGCTTAGTCGGTTAACTATGACATAATCTTCGAGATGCAGCTGGATGAATCACATTCTTGTGCTGGAATTGTATAGAAAATTCTAGATGTTCCCGAAAGCAGAATGAGTCATTTGAACTACTTATTGAAAATGTTAATGCCTACTGAGAAATAGCTCTGTGGTGACATGGTATTACGAGGGTTAGGGTAGACATTTTTAAAGAAGTAAGTCGATCTACAGGGTGTTACAAATTAGTAGGCCAAGCCGTTAACCACACATTCTTTGGACTAAAATAATGGGACTTTTTTTATGCCACTTTTCATTTTGGAGCTTCATTTTCAGAATATGGTGTCAAAATAAAAACTTTAAAAACTATTTTTATTGATAGCTCCAATGATTTTGGATATATTTGCTTGAAAGGTAGATATTTTTATCTTAGTTCAACACACTTTCTGTATAATTTTGATGTAAAATATCAAAGCACGAATGGAGGATACGAGATTGTAGTACTCATACAGACAACTTAACTTTCTTTTGAGTATGAATATGGTTTCAGAATATTTTTTTTTTAGATACAGTCTATCAGTCTATTTTTTTACAGTACATCAAGTGACAATTTGAAAAACAAAAGAATCTTTCAGCCAAGTAACTTGATTTAATTCTGTTTATTTTCACCTAAAAAAACCTACTCTTCTAGCATCACACCCTGTATTGTAAAATTTAGATCAGTTGAATTATTAAGAATTAATTAAACCACTTTATGAATAAATAATTTTTATTAAACATTTATAAACCTTAACACAATAATATTAAATAAAAAAATATGTACACCAACCGTTATTAGAAATAAGTTTTTTATCTTCCACTCGGCGCGGCCAAGAAATATGGCAAACGAAAAATAGGCGGATTAAAAAAAGACGAGAAATAACGAATTTGAGCAAATTAGTTCTCGATCTTCTTTTAAACTGAAGACTCCCTTGTTGTATTTCATGCAATCATTTATTACACAGAAACTCTTATATTTAAATTTTAGTTATATCCACAGGTATATTTAACTCCGTTCCGATTAAATCCGTATAATTTTAAAGTTTTTATATTCCATTTGGCAAGTAGAAACCTTTTTGAATTCAATTTAACCACAGAACGTTTTCCTTGTAAAACTTCAAACTTTAATGTTCACACATTGTGCACTTTTTCTGTTAAATACGGCTACCGATATATTTTTTCGTCGGAAGGGTAAGCCGCTATAAAGTAGGGCTGTGCGCCGTTCTGGTAGTAAGGCACCCGACCCATCGTAGAATAATTCGACGGTCTCAAACTCTGAGCGGTGGTTAATTTATGCGGCAAAGTAGAAGAATATCCGGCTGCGTAAGGAGGGACAGCGTATACCGTGGGGGCTCCCTTTACGCTACAGGCACAACTGCTTCCGCTGCCGACCATCCCAGGAGGCATTACGGGTGGGCTGTTAAATTGGTTGCTGGACATTTTCAGCCTAATGATGCAGATGATGATCACCAGAATGGCTATAAAGGCTACGACCCCTCCCACTATGCCTATGATGAGCGTGTCGTCATTGTTTAAGGTAGATTGGGCCGGGGAATTAGTTTTAGTTTTTGGCTTCTCTGTGGCCGGTAACGACCATATGATATCGTCTGGTTCGGTCGTCTTTGGTTGGATTCGGTTTCCTCTAGTTTGTATTGACGTGGAAGGTTGTGTAGAGGAAAGCGTAGTTAGTTTTCTAGGATCGCAGGTCAGTTCGTCGTCACCCACCTCTACTAGAAGTTTTCCTTTAAGAATTAATTACAAGTATTAGAAAAATATATCGAAAATAACATAATTGCTCACCTGTTAAATTTTCTGGACCAGAACATTTGACCGCAGACATGTGTGTCGGCAACCACCGTCTTAAAGCTCTGGCACTGCAGTCACAAATTATGGGATTGCTTTCGAGACCCATGATCTTCAAATCGCCTCTCCTGTCTTCCAAAGCAGCCAACATTTGGGGACTGATGGTAGTCAGTTGGCTCCCAGCGACATCTAGCGTGATCCTTGTGGATCTAGGTACTGGGAAGAACAGAGCAGGTGGTAGGGAAGTTAAGGACGTATTTATTAGACGAATAATAACGTCGGGACCTAAAAATATATAAAATTGAATCTAATCTCTGGTTTTAAAAGTGGTGGATTACCTTTGAGACCCGAAAGAGTACCAGAGGAAATGCTTCGTAGTCTAGAACCTCTTATACCCAATTCCTTAAGTCTCGGGTGCAGTAAAGACTGCAATTGGTCGCTTCCGATAGCTGCGTCTTTAGTCTCGATGTTTATTTTCTCTATCAAAGGGATGTTTTGAAGTAAACCTTGAATATCGAGATATCCTAACTTGGGATAATCGTAGGCTTCAAGTACCGATAGATTAGGTATGGGTTTAAATGCATTTTTTTCAATACGATTGCATTCGCTTAGTGAGTGCAGGCTTAAGTACCTAAAATATATTATAAAATGTTGTAATATGTTTTTAAAACCTAAAGAAAACAAATTTACCTTAATTTTTCAAATCCAACAAAGTCATTTTGTGAAATGGAAACTATAGGATTTGCAGAAAAGTTTAATGTCTGCAAGTTATGCAAGAGCTTCCATATGTTTGAATAATTGGAAATGTCTGGTATTTTATTGTGAGACAAATCAATTTCTTCTAGCAGCGTAACCCTTTCGAAAATATTTTTATTTAATATCGTTATGTTGTTAAACGACAGATTTAAGTGTCTCAAAAATGGCGTCTCTAAATGAGGAACTCCTTTTATTCCTGTACCAGCCAAATTTAATTCACGTACAGTTTTGGGTTCTCCGAGAATATTACGTATAGCTTTTTCGGATAGAGGATTAAAAGACAAGTCTAATTTTTTTATATTGACCATTATGCTGTCATCTGCTGGTATTTCCTTTAACTTATTATGAGACAAATCTACCGAGGACACGAAGAAATACTGCCTTTGAAGAGCTCTTAGTGGAGCAATCTCGAAAAGATTCCTAGCCAAGTTTATGTTCTCTAGCATCTGTAGCCGTATCCTTTCAAAAATAGTCTCTGGCAAGTCTTCCAGAATGTTTCCCTCCAAGTTTAATAATTCTAGTCGTACCAGACCCTCGAAAGTTCTTTCGCCGAGCCTGTCCAGCTTGTTATTGGACAGGTCCAGAATTTGTAGCTGAGTAGAATTGTGGAAGGCCATTTCACTGATAGATTCTAGCTCGTTATTTGCCAGCAGCAACGTCCTGAGTTTTGGAAGTCTTGCAAAGTCTAACTCTTCGACAGTTTTTAATTCGTTATTGGACAAGTCGATGTACTCTAAGAACTGCAAATTGGCTATTAGCTCGGCAGGGAAGAAGTTGAATTTGTTGTTTGAAGCAAATATATATTTCAGTCTCGGATGTATTCTAAAGGAAGATGGGAAGAGATAGCTGAGTTGATTTTCTGAAATGTCGAGGAGTTCCAAACTGGTGCCGGTGTTAAAGAATTCCCCTTTGAAGGAATTCAGTTGGTTTCCTTTTAATACCAGTTTTCTTATATTCATTACGTTGACGAAAGAACCAGGTTTAATATTCGTAATATTGTTGTAAGACAAATCTATTATGGTTATATTAAGCATGTTGGCGAAAGCCGCTTCAGTAATTTCTGTGATAGAGTTATGAGACAAATAAATCTCCCTTAGTGCGTTCGACTTTGCGAAAAATTCCACCGAAATGCTCTTAATTCCGCTGCGACTCAAATCGATTGTTTGTAAGTTGGTAAGTTTGTGCAAAAGCACTACTGGCACGTTGCTTAAATGAGGATTTCTGCTCAAATTTAGACTTTGCAATTCTGGAAGTAAAGTGAAAGTGTTTCTAGCAAGATCCGTTAACTGATTATCGCTCAAATCTAAAACCTCCAAGTTCATAAGCGTCAACGGTGGCCCCACTAAATTTGAAATACGATTCTGTGACAAATCTAAACTAATAAGGGTATTTTCTAAGCCTGTAAACGCGTCCGAATTCAAAGTGCTGATCAAATTCCTGGACAAGTCTAAGGATTCCAACTGTTGGAAGTATTGGAAAGAGGCTGATGGTAATTCCCTGACTATATTCTTAGAAATTATGAGTTTGGTTACTTTGTCTGCCATAGAACGTAGAATATCCCCGGATAGTGCCGCCACGCGATTATAATCTAGTTGTAAAGATGTTAATTTCGGTAATCGCCCCAGAGCTGAAGCTGGAATGAGAAGGATATTGTTGTCTTTCAGGTTGAGAGATTCTAGGTTGTCCAAGCCTTCAAATGCATCGTCTTCGATCTGAAAATACTGACAGTAAGATAAATTCAAGGCTTGAAATTATTCTTTTACCGTTCTTAAGGAATTGACACCTATATCCAATTTTCTCAACTGCTTCAAACCCAGGAATGTTCCCGGTGCTATATTAGCCAGATTGTTACGACTGAGATCTAAATGGTATAAATTGTTCAAAGAGGCCAAATTGCTGTTGTCCAGACTCTGAAATAAAGCACATGACAGAAAATCTCCAAATTGAAAAATTGAACATCTACCTGGATTAAGTTTGAAGACAAGTTCAAGTATCTCAAACTCTGAAATGCTTTCAATGCTACTGTGGGAAAGTCTGTTATAAAGTTTTCCGATAAGTCCAACTGTATCAGGTTGTCTGCCCCTTGGAAAACGTCACTGTTAAATCTGGATAGTCTATTATGGGACAACGTTAAAACCTTCAATTTGTCTAAATTTAGAAATGCTTGTCCTTCGATTTGAGAAATCAGATTGCTGCTCACGTCTATTTCTTCTAAATACCTTTGCGCTTGAAATGCCCCAGTTTTGATGATATCTAAAATATAGAAATTATACTAGAATTTTTGGGTCTCGGGGAAGAAATTGAATCATTACCAATTCTGTTATTTTTCAAGGAGAGTAAGCGAAGAAATTGAGGGCCATTCAGCGACATACTTGGAATAGAACTGAAGCTATTTCTATCCAGATATAGTTTCTGTAAACATGAAAATTTGAATTTATGTTTTCTCAAAATGTTGCCTTGCGTTTTTTACCTTGAGATTATCACACCCTTCCAAGATACCTTCTTCCATCGCTTTTATTCCATTCCCACTGAGATCTAGGAGCTGTAGTTGGGTTAAACCTCGAAATTCTGTGGTGGAAAAGATGGGATTAAGGTTGTCGCCTAGAAGGTTATCTGCCAGTCGCAGTTCAACCAGAGTGGCTTGCAATCCGAGCAGCATTCTTTCCGTCAACCTTCTCAGCAGATTTCCAGAGAGGTCTATGCTTCTCAGAGGCAGATCAGTTGAAGAAAATACCTATAGAATAATAAAATGTTCAAAATATTTTATGTTGGTCGGAAATTGAATCTTTACCTGGGTGGGTAACGACTGATGTCCAGCCCATCTCTGGCTGAAAGACACTATGGGTGCTCCGTATGGTAAAGAAGGATGTTCGCTTGAAAAAACCACCCTGTCGCAGTTGATAGCTATGGAGGGGTTGCCGTCTAGGGCTTGCTCGATGGGACCCAAGGCGCAGGTGCAGGGGAACCACAGGTCTCTGGAGATTTCTGAGCATGGTTTGAAGTCTTCGTATGTTGATATCAAGGTTGATAGGGATAAGAATGTTACTATTTTCAGAAACCAGTCCATCTAAAAAAGAAATTTATAAATTGGAGACAAGAGTGGAAGAGGGTGGTATGTTACAATTTTTCAAACACTGCTTTCTTTGTATGAATGAAGGTGTTATAAACTCCTTATTCACATAGCACCATCGAAAATCTCATAAATTTAATGTCAGTGAAGATTTCTGAGATTTTCAATGGTGCTATATGAAAGATGTATACATATAACACCTTCATGCATGCAAAAAAAGTGTTTGGAAAATTAGAACATAACACTCTGTCGTTGATTCGTGTCTTCAATTATAATAAGAAAAGTTACAGTAGGTAGATATAATAATAACATACGGTGTTGCGTATTATTAAACAATATAAAACAGGTATAACATATATATTTTAACCAAACAAAAAAAATATTATATAGTAGGAAAAGTTAGCAAATATAGTAAGTATTGACAACATGGGTTTGTACATGGTTTTCCAATAATAAAGACATTCCCTTAAAACAGTTTTTGAACTTCTGGAAGTTCTGAATAAAAGTAGATTTCATGACAAATGTCAGCAGTTCAAAACAAATCGTAAAATTAATTTAAATGAGTGTCATTGTTATTGCAAACGATTGTACATGAAAATGGCAAGAAATATTGCTGACTGTATAGCACAAAGAATAAATTGTATATGTTAATTTTTTTGAAAGGAAATCCATAGACAATGTATGTGCCTGACGAAGTGCGAATTTTGTTCTAGATTTTAGAAGATAGACAGGTATAGGCTCTTGGCTCCAGATGGCTAGAAATTTGAATAATTTAAAACAGAAAGATACACATCAGAAATAATTTTTTCATCCTATTAAAAATAACTTATAAGCCATATGCCCAATACACATAAACCCAAACCGCATGTCACGTCTTAAAAACGTACATCTTATGTCATAGTTAGGACTGTACGTACACATACCTATCATGGACGTCTGCAAACGTACATATATAGGCATACTGTGTACATCCTGAATTAAGGAACTCTGTACGTACATATGACGTACCTACTGTAACATATATGTATTTGGTAAATTTTGTCACCTTAGGTATACCTATTTAAATTTTATGAAACTGAGAATCCAATGTAAATGTTGGGTTCACACGTTACATTAAGATTGTTGGTAAGTACCAGGATCAAGATTTTTGTGCAAATTTTTTACCTATATGAAATTATGCCTATAATTAATTATAAAGTACACATCAGTACCTTCATGAGATAAGTAAATAAGAGATAAATCAATGTCTTTTTAAATGGATTTGATAGGAACTGAATAGTACATAATTATTTATCAAATAGTCATTGAAATTCCCGCCAAAATGTTAAAATTCCAACAGATAATTAAGGCCGGTAATGCGGCAATCTGTTGTTACCGGCTAATTTGTCTACTTGGCGGGCTCGTCTTGTCGTTTTTCGCTCGCATAGAAAATATTCCCTCCATTTTTCGCTTGCCGGACACGTGTGGTAATCATTTCGCCTAGCAAAGATTGTGAAAATCATCGCTATCGGTTATCATATCACACATAGACAACACAAACCTAGAAAATTGTCTTATATCAGTGAAGTGGTCGTTGATTGTTTTTTTAGTGTTGCATAGTTTTCACTCGTAGGTGGACTTTGAGGTTAGTAGACAGTAAATTTACTTTTCAATATTTTAAGTTATGGAAAAATCTAAAATTAGTACACATTATAAAGAGCAAAAAGAGTAAAATCATTTTATAGATTCTATTAAATGCCGAGACTCTATAAACTTGTGATTAGATTATTGTGTAATAGCTTGATCATTTTCAGATGCTGCAGATAAGGCCAAAATGGCAGTTAATATGAAGAAAACCGAAAACTCGTTGAAAAATTGGTTACGGAGAGTGAGAGACCGATCGTTGAAGTTAAAATAATATGAATGGATTATAGATTATCATTATTAAATATATAGTTATATTTTATAAATACATATATTTGTTTTAATTTAATATAGAATCTATTGTCATATTAGCCTTTTTTATCAACTGGTCATAAAAAAAACTATTATAGGTAGTACTATTCCTTAATAGTACTGTTTCCTTGAACAGTTCACACTTTATTAAAATGAATATTTAAAAAAAAGAAAAATGATAATAGTTTCGAATAAAAAAGGTTGTTAATACAATTCTTAAAAATTTAATAAAAATTGGTAGCAAGCGTAGGATTTGGAAATTTAAGAAAGTTGTAGTTTCCAAATGTTTGCGCCTTTTAGGTGCTATTTAGAAAAATATTTATATACATACATCCATTAATAATCCATGTTTATACCTCTGCTAAACGTACATTATAGAGTGTTATTGCGTCTTAGGGATGTTGTGGTAAGTCCAAAAATGGATCTAAAATGTACAAGTTACAGACATACAGATTGGTGGAAAATGAACCTACTAATGACGATTATGTACGTCCACAGATCCTAACTTGTCGTACACAGTACGTACAGTATGCCCAAGTTTTACGTTATTAAAACATACATAAAACGCATACAGATTCTGATTGGGAATATTATACAATGATAGACGTATATGTTGATGAATAAATGTAGCTTGTAGATAGTGGTTGTCAATTGTCTTTAACGATGTTACTAAAAGTTGCTGTGGTGGGATTTTGTTCTGGCCTATTTTCGATATAATAGATTTATATAATCGAAAGCGAAGATCAATCTATAAAATAAACTTTGCTATTTTGTTTCTTGGTATACTATTTTGTAATTATATTTCGATTAACATCGATTTCTACATTTCATAGGTATATATAGATAGGTACATTGAAACAATTAAATGGGGCAAGAGAGGTGTAATAGAAAAATGGAAACAAAATACCAAAATGACGACAGTAAAGTTAGATTTAGAAAGCAAGCGAGAACAAAATCCCAGCACAGGTTTGATGGGGCGTTATTTCATGGTACACTCTGTATAGTAAATTTTGTCTTTGTAGCTCTAGGGGTATCCAGAAATTTGATTATGCGTTAATCGATTCTGTGGAATTACTCGGTTGATGGTCTTGTTTATAAAGTGAAGCATCCCTATTTCAAACTGGATCTCATTTCATACTCATTACTCATAGTACCTAATCTGTCTACTCTTCGAGAAAACCGCAGTATATCTAGTATCTAGTTATTTACAAGCCAATAATAGATAAGAGGAGGAGGATGCTGGACATCATACACACTTGCAAGAGAGATTGAGATTGAGATCCGACGAAATTCGCCAGCGATAACGGTTAAAATATCGGCGATCGCTTATTTGGGAATGAATGGTATATGTCAAGGCAATTACTTTCGGCCTACATTTCCAACGAAAACGATACCGCCGTTGTTCGCCTTATGCCTTATCCCACGCCGTCTCTCTGCACTTGACGGACTAGGCGGCTGTGTTTGAATACTTAAGCCAGCTTTGAGCTTTGCATAACGTGAATTCACGGATCGGGCGTAACTGGGTTACTAAGATCATAGTCTAAAGATGTTTCACGTCAGGTCCTCCTTTGATGTGGGCGAATATGCCGCCGTTAGTTTTTGCAGCAAACTGCGTAAATCACGTTGACAGGTAAAAGGAGGGTGTCAAATACTAAAATTTGTATTCGCGTTGTTTTAAGTATTTTATTATTTTATGATAAATGAAATGTCAGGAACTATCCACATATTATTAATTACTTAACTTAATTTTAAATTTATCGAGAACACCTAGTACAAAACTTAAGCAAAAGTTAAAGCCTAAAAAGTTAAAAAAAGTTTCTATGCGCCATGTCGTTGCATATTAACAATAAACCAGTAATATCTCGAAAATCGTAAAAGATAAGTGTCGTGTACAATACATTTTTAGAAAACTCAGTTGACGGTGAGGTAAAAATATACAGAGTTAAAAAAACACAAGCTAGGGCTCATTCTTACATCTTCGTCGTATCACGAATAATAACGGAGAAACGTGAATACAAAGGAACATGTACAAAATCGATAGACTCACAAACAGGTTATTAGAAGAAACTCATAATTTTTTTTGCCGCCCTGTAACTTCGCTAATTTTGAGTTTTCGAAAAAATATTTACCTCCCGGGATATTGATGCGTCATTTCCGGACACCCTGTATAGTTGAGAAAAGTTTTTATCTGTCTCAACTGTAAATCTCTGCAGCAAAATCGCGTTAGCTCTCGGTGGCCGATATCGCTGGCAATTTTATATGGCAGAACAATGTGGATCGATTGCAATTTCCTTTAGAGAGTAGAAGGAAAGGTCTTATCCTTTTCTCCGATAACAGTAGATTCATTGACGCTTGCTGTTAATTAATTTCATGCATGTGTGATATGATAAGATTATCAGACATTACATACTATAGTCTTGTCATTATAGTAAAAATACCATTTATTTTTTATTTAAGAACGAGGCATGTTTTAAAAACTAATAAAAAGTGAACCAAATAAAATACTGTTGGTAGGTAATAATCTTATTTATTTTATTATGAATTAAATATTAAAGGAAAACAAGTTTATCGGTTCATTAATGTGTAATACAGGATGCTTCAATCAATATAGCTTACAATACAAAACATATGTTCATTTTATTTATTTATTACTAAAAATGTGTCAATTTCGGGATATTTAAAACCCTGTAGCACTAGAATTGGAATGTTAGGTGAGTGACCGGTGTTTCAATATAAAACCTGAAGTCATGTATCCATCCACCTCATATATGCAAGTACTGGTATAGGTACACCTTTCAATTGATTTGTGCTATTGCACACTCAACTTAATTGCTTGCAATTAGTTGACAAAAACTTATATAGCTGTAAATGTCGTTTTTCTTTCGCCAGATTCTAATGGCAATGTAATGAATGTAGAAAACGTTTTTCGAAATGTCAGCGAAGATTTACTCAAACTTTAAAAAACAAATCAACGGTATACAACTTACTTAACGCTGTATGGCTTTGAGATTCTACATGCATACAAAATGATTCAGAACTTATCCAAAAAAAAAATTGAATGCAGAGCGGATTCTGACATATAGAATTATGTAAAAAAAATCAAAAAGGACAGTTCCAAAATGATTTAAAAATATACTTGTGCATGGCACTGGACCTGCACAAGGCAAAGAATGCAGTCGGCAAAGTGTAATAAAAAATGAATGGATTGGAATAATTTCCCAAAGAAAAAAATAAATAAAATTTTATAACACCTATTTTATATAAGCAAATTCAACTGCTTATGATTAATTAATAAAATTCATTTTTGGTTTTAATTTAATCATCACTAGTGTTTACTTCGGTGCGGTACACTTCATTTTTTAAATATCTCCTCAAAAAGAAGTCTAAAAGATTTAAGTCAGGAGATCTTGGCGGCCATGGTACCGGTCCTCCTGTTGATTGGGACATTCCTTGTTGAGTGATTTGCCAGATACTTATTCGGTGATTCTCTTCAACAATCTCTAAAATGTGTTCCTCAGCTCCTGTAATAAGCCGTAGACACTCTGGACCTCTATCGTTTCCACGATTAGATTGCAAATTTCCCGAGTCGCGCTTGCGTTGCCTACCGTGGTAGAAATAGTGCATTTTGTACATGTCTACCGGGAAATCGGTTTTGCATACAGACGAGAAGCTGATGGCTAAAGCATTTTATTTTACTTCACCATGAATTGAAACGATATCAACTTCGAGATGCTATACACGTATGTCATTTTTGAAACTGAAAAACTACTGTAAACACTATCGCAAAAACGTTAATACTACTAAAATCGGATTTCAGTATTCGGAAATCGGAATCGCCTGAAGGGGTCACGTGGATACATTACTCCGTTTTTTCATGACGCATCTGTTCCCAAATTCTTTCAAATAGTTACGAACCAATTTGTATACTTTCAGAACGTAAGCAGAAGAACCAGAGATTTCCCATCCACCGGTAGATTGACTTTTTCCGCATTAATGGCAATTAGCAGCGCTTTCGGTGCATGATAAGTGCACATTTTCCTTTAATACACAACAGTTATCGTGTCGAACGTTGAAAAGCAAGAAAGGAATTTTTATAGGGGAAATCTAAGAATCCGCAGGCCTGCCGTTAGCGACCTAAAAGGCGAACCTTTCGTCATTTCGATCGGATCTCGAAGACGTGTGACCGCTGTCGAAGCGTTTAGTTAACATTTTCATTTTGCAATCCACCGTCGGATTTCTAATTGGACGGCGTTTTGAGAGAATGACAAAAAACTTATAAGGATAGGATACTCGTTCAACCGCATTTCTGACATTAATTGCTGCTTCGCTAAAAATAACCAGTTACCATTTTTCTAGTAGCCTCAAATTCTGTGCGAATTAAGGAGGAGTCGGCGAAATTGCGGCTAGGAATTTATTGTAGAATTCAAGGTTGAACGGCAACAATTGGTGTAGGTATGTGGTACAGGTTGACTGAATTAAAATACAAGTTTCTGTTTTGTATTCATATTTTATATTGGATATTATACAGGGTTCAGCTGTAGCGTGTGAAAACTAAAAAAAAACAAGTTTTAATTTTTAAACCGCTTGAAATAATTTAACCAAATTCGGTGTGCATCATTCTGTATAATATTGCAAATAAAATAGGTCATCATATGCGCCATTGTATTATCTTCACTTTTTATTTCTTTACACTTTTTGTATTCCAAACCGATTAACAACTAAATTAATTTATATGATCAAGTACAGAGTTAGTTAAATTACTTAAACATATCTTACGGAGGCCATGCAAAACAATAATAATAAGAAGTCGTCATCTTATTTAATATTGGATCGGTCAGTGGTCGCGCGGTTTAAGACGTCAGTACTTGAATCGAGGTGACTAGATCGCTGTGGGTTCGACCCCCGCAGCCGGTAGACCGTATACAGATTTGGAAAGTGAGGATCTTGATGGTGAATTGTATTTTGCCGCTTGCGTGTATTTGTGTCATGCTACACGCATACTTCGACCACAGCGTGTTTGCATCAAGCAGTGTTGCCAGGTGGGAAAAATTCAGTGCATGAGAATAATTTCAAAGAAGCATGAGGTTTGGAGAAAAAAGCATGAGATGGCTTAATTTATCAAAAAACATGCAATTTTTATTTCATTAAAAAGCATTATGTTCTGCTATTTTATCATAATATTACATTGTAAGTAGGTAGTTACAGGTACTTACTTAAAAGTTATTAACCACGTAACCTTTCTAATTTAATTTATTGTTAGGCCGGGCGAACGTTGAGGCGCAGTTGACGTGACGCAGGGTGACTCACGGGTCGTAAAATCTGTTGTTTCCAGAAAATGTAGGTACCCTTACGGAATAGAGTTAAGAATCACTGCAATACAGCGTGAATACAGCACATACACCGCATATCCGTAGACTGTCATACCCGTTTATGTATTCATTGCTAATTATTAAGAGAGCAGTCTACAATAAAGGACATTTCAAGTACCCAAATATTGTAGATACCTACCTCTATCTATTCAATTTTGCCCTCGATTTTGCCTTTATTTCTCGTTAGGTCTTTGTTTTGGTAGATTTCAAAGAGTAATTTTAATAATTTTATTATTTCTTTTTGTGTCTATTAAAAAGCATGAGATTTTGTAATCAAAATATGAGAGCATGAGATTTCCTCGGAATGCATGAGAACACTGGCATCAGTTGACCGGACAGTTAGATTTGTAATGGCGAATTGGCGTTGGCGATACGGAACCGATTACCGTAGTAGTGGGGAATGCTAGACCAATGCACGTCGCCGCCCCTCTTAAAGTTCGTACCTTCCCTGGAATGAAGCGGCAATTTCTACTTTCTCTGTAAAGATCCGCAATTTCCGAATCTGTATAAGCTATATTCGTGGAGAGATTGGCACCCTCTCTGCGGGTATGGTAGGGTGGAATAATATTGGCTTGGGTCAATATGAGAGATTGATGTCGGTTGACATTTGACTACCCCCCTAATTAATGAGGTTCTCCAGGTTTTCCTCATTCCTGCACTGAATGGTGGTTAGGGTCTACCAACGTAAGTCGTTCCTGGGCGCAAATGCGGCCTGCTTAATAATAATATGCCGCCCCCTCTCCCGCACAAGTCTTCGACTTCTGGGCTAATCCTCGTGATTAGAATGAGGGGTAGAGATATTATTATTATTGTGTATTGTCAAACTAAGCTTATTTTTCGAGAGATGCTATAATGAACTTTATAGCTAGTTGTGATGTAATAAGAACTACTCCTCGAATTTTTACACGTGTTCGAGCTGCAATTTCAAGCAGATCTGAAGCATGTATTTTGGTTGAAGGTGGCCATTTCCAAGATTTGTTATAATAAATCATATTAAAGCAACTCCACTGTTAATTAATTATTTTGTTATCATTTTATATAAGTAAATGTAGGTAATGCGTATCGTAAAAATGTCCTTAATCAACTATAATTTTTTTTTCGAGTTACAGGTCATTTGTCACGATAAGAAATAGGGAAACACGGCTTTTGACCATTGTTATGTCTACCCAACCTTTTTCTTGATATTACCAAACTATTTGTCTATAATGTATGGAAATGTTATGCTAGTTTTAATTGCATTCTAATCGTGTTCTTAAATACCTAGTTTTTTTTTTGTAAATTAACACGTTAACACGCTTATAAAAGCCAAAAATATGTTAATTACGATTTTAGCCGCCTGCATTCACTCCAGCTCCAGATCCTTGTTTGAAAATAATAAATTATTAGTAATTTATTTAATAACATCTAACTTATATGAAAAAGAAAGTACCTAACAATCCTGTTGAGTAACAGGGAAGTGACTCAACTCACAATAGGAGCAGATAATAATTAAAATTTAATTATTGTTGCTTCTTAAGACTTTCATCTTCTTTTGACAAACTATGATTATACGTAAAGCGCTATATTGTTTTTAAAAATAAGGATATCCCCCTCTCGGTTCAGTTCCAGTGACTAAACGGCATAAAAA
Organism: Monochamus saltuarius; assembly: GCA_025584915.1. Taxonomy (NCBI): domain Eukaryota; kingdom Metazoa; phylum Arthropoda; class Insecta; order Coleoptera; family Cerambycidae; genus Monochamus; species Monochamus saltuarius. The sequence continues at coordinate 56,654,255 of CM046726.1, forward strand.
GGAAGTTATTACATTTTCGCTTTCACGGTTCCGTAGTTATCGAATAGGAAGATGAGATTATCAGTTGCCAGGCTTCCTCACTGGCACAATGACCGAATTAATTATGAGATTCGCCAGACGGTGCATCATCTGGCGTATGTATGCACAAATTGCACATATTATCTAATTACGGATAGTATAACCGCAACGAAAGTGGTCGTCTGTAAAAATAATAGTGAGAATGCGATCTGTTCTACCATTCATTGATCTAGCGAAGGCTGCTGCGAATGGAAACTAGGTACAATCGTTTGCAATAATAATGACACTCTCTTAAAATAGTTTTTGAACTTCTGGAAGTTCTGAATAGAAATTTCATTAAATCTCTCTTGGTAAGTGAAACAATTAACTAATACCTAACTAATGTTAAAAATTTAAAGCAGATTTCAATATGAATACGTCAGAAGTTTGCAAAATTCATTTTAGTGAGTGTCATTAATATTGCAAACGATAGTACCTACTTAAGGAACAAAATCATGAATTTGAAAACTATTGCAGAAAAACGCTGAAACAGGTAAAATAGTAATATTAATGGAGCTTATTTTACTATAAAAATCAGGCATATTACCTGATGCAAATATTTATCAACATAGCCATTATACTGTATGATATTAAACAGAAATCTTTTGTCTCTGTCACGGAGTCTGTGGTTACGGTCCCAACAGTAAAATTTGGTAGCGAATTATTTTTAGAAAATGATGGAAAAAATAAAGAAGAGATTCAGTCCCTGAAATTCAGCAAAAAATGATGTTGACATTAATAAATATAAAAAACTTACGGCTTTTTTAAAACAAAAAAGAAGAAATCAGATTCCAAAACTTTTTCACCATAGAACAAATACACCGCATAAAATACACACGTCTTGGACCCCTTGGTATATAAAATGATTCGATTAAACCTAGTGGTTATCTACGTATAATGAATTAGGTGAAAACTACTACTACTTACTTTATAGACGACAACGCTCGACCACATCGCGCAAAAGGGTTCAAGAGACACTCGAAGCAGGACGTATCAATAGATTAGATTGCCCAGCCAACTCTCCTGACATGAATTCTATTGAAAACATGTGGTATTTCGTTGCTAGAGTCATTCACAATCATATTCCTCCACCTCAGACTGCAGAGGAGTTAGTCGTGGCGGTAGAAGAGGACTGGAACAATATTCCGCCAGAGATCGTTAACCGCTTGATTACCTCAATGTACAGACGTGTCAATATGCTATTGGAACGTGGTGGAGTTCATACCAACTATACCTATATATATTTGTCACTTCTTATTCATTTAATAAATTTTGTCAAAAACGTCACACATTTGCTGGTTTTTAATTTTCTAAGTACTCAGTTTATGGAACATATTCGTTTCACAAAAAAAAAAAAAGATTCAGAAAATAATATGCTTTGATAAATGCATTTGGTTTTTCTGACAAAATATGTCTTTAACAAGAATGAGGGAAAAAACGACACTATTGTAGAATTGTTGCTATCTGTGCTCAACAACACCAAAATCGCAAAGACGATTTTAACTGAAAGTTAAACTGAGAGCATAACTATTACCAGTGACAATTCTACTAAAGATTGCAAATTGTCAACATAGATAATAATCCTCAAGCATTATCGATTGAAACTTCGACTTTAGAAAAAAGAAATAATGATATTAACATAAATTGTAAAAACTGTGTAAGATTGTAAAATAAACTTTATTTAACTGGTTAACAAATTACTGAATTTAGGTATATCTATAAGTTTCCACACTACATACTGTATACATAATGGTTTTTAAACTGAAACTAATTGCATCATTTCACGTCTAGAAACAAAACAAAATGACTGGAATTTCTTCCTTTACGTTCATCCTGTATAGAAGTACAAGGTTATATTTTTTAGTAAGTGTTGTGCAAAGAATTTTAACCAATAAAAGCAATACCGTTGTAGTCGCTGCCGATAATTTCTAATAAGTATTGCTTTATTTGTAAACGCAGGTGAAAGTTTCGTAACTTGTCTTTTTGTACGTAAGTTCCTATTAATAACTAAAACAGCGCAAGGTGGTGCTGCTGTTTGGAAAACAGGTAGATTCTTGAAGGAATATTCACTTTTCTGACATACCTAAATATTTTTTAAATCGAGAAGTAGATACTTATACATAGTAAAGATATTTAGGTATACGTGTCTATGTTCATTTCATTATACTAATAGTAGGTATAAGTCGTCTAAATTTTTGCCGGAACTGTAGTAGATTTTTATTATTTTTCCTGTTAAGCAGGTAAGTGTATCATTATCTAATACTGCTTTTGAAAATGAGAAAACAGGAAATACAATATTTATAAGTATACCTTAGTATAAAAAATGAAGCAACAAGTATAATACCTACATTTGGTAAAGGAAATATAAAAAGATACTTAAACAGTGAGTATACTGATCAAACATTAGGTACGAATTTCCTGCTCATCTTTTGGGTTTCCTCTTGTTAAACTACAATTTTAGAAGATATAGAAACGTATGACCATGTAGGGGTTATACTTAGTAGGCCACGTGATTTCTCATAATATGAAACAAATTTATCTGAGTACCCATTTTTTAAGTTTTACCTAGCAATTGTTTAAGTTTCCCAGGTTAAGGTTGATGGCATTTCTCAAGATAAATTAATTATAAGGATTTCAATGTCGCTAAGTTCTCATAATTTGTTATAAGAAAGTAGTCAACAGTGTCATGACTTGTATTTATACCTTTACAGGTATTTTTATTTAGAAACTATGTAGCTGTAGAAAAATAAATTCAGATACTTACTTTTAAATAACATTAATGAAAAACCGGAAAAATACACAACGTTATATTTGAAATAATAAAATTTTCGTTTCTTGAAATTGGGGACCTGTTTTATGGCCTCCAAGATCGCCTGATCTGAACCCTCTAGATTTCTTTGTTTGGGGATATTTGAAGACATTTATGGTACTCCTGTAAATAGCCTAGAAGAGCTGCAGCTACGGATTAATCAAAAGTGTCAAGAAATCCAAACCAAGGAAGGTGTTCTCGAAAGAGTTCGAATATCGTTGAGACGAAGATGTCGTGCCTGCTTGGAAATGGACGGAGGGCACTTTGAACATCTTCTGTAACTTTGTTTTTTGTTTGTTAAAAGCTTTCTTTGTCGATTTATTCCTAATAAAATAAAATCTTTGAAAAACGAATAGTGGTCCATATCTCCGCAACCGTTACTTTCCGGACCCATGTTTATTAAGACTTTTCTGCTTATTTTGGTTTATACTATTAGGTACCTCCTGAAATATTTTACACACTTTTTTTAATACTCTGTATAGTAGATATAACCTATATACCTATAGGAAGTAGGTATAGTTACATTATTTCAGCCTGATTATTAAGTACCTAGGTACTATATTTTTAATCATGCAAGGTAAAAACTTTTGAGTTAAATTTTACTCAAAATCAACACAATTGCTTGTTAAAATGAATCTACACATGACTGTGTTAAAATAATAACACAATTCATTGAGTAATGTTCACTCGATTAAGTTTTAGCTAAATAAATCTTTCATGGGTAATACTGAATCACTTTTGATTTAGTTTACTGTTACTACAAACAAAAAATTGAGTTTTATTATGTATTGTTGTTTCTTTCACAAATTATCTTTCTAACGAAAAATTGTGTCCATAAGCTTTTGTTAAAACATTTATATAGGTATCTACTTAATCAAAATTGAACACCAAAATAATTTTGTTCATAAATGAGTTTGAGGTTACTCAATGCTATTTTTTTACTGTGTATTGATCAGTTTTGTAATAAAATTCTGCTAAATATTTTTGGATTCAGACCTTTATGACACCAGTTTAGGTAGGTATAATATTCAAAGATATTTATTTAGTGCATTCAAAAGTAAATTTGAGCGGTCAGTAAAGTAATACCTAATCTTTCACGGTGCCCCTTCCAGCAAAAAAAAAACTTATTAAAGTCGGTCAGCTCGTCCGGGCAATGAATAGACTTATCGACCCAAATTTACAGCGAACCACTTAGTTTTTTTTGTCGTGGTGTTTACAAACTAATCTGGTGATGCGATCGTAAACGCGAGTATCTACGTCCATTCAAAAGGCCAATTAGATGCGATTTTCGAAGGCATCGATGGACAAAATCGCATTGAGTCTTGATTGCAACAAGCCGTAAACCCACTTTGCGGGCCAAAAGCACACTCTCGTCAATTATAGCGGTAACGGGACCCCGCGGGCATATTGCCACAGCCAATTCTCCGAAGCCGCGAGCTACCCGTGATCTGATCGCGGTTTCTTCATCTGCGGAATCCTGTCCGTTTTCACAGGTGTGGCACGCCGCTAGTTGTGATGGACGTTGTCCGAAAGGTCGACAAACAGAAATATTTCAAATTTATTAAATGCTTAGATATGTATAGCGAAAATGATCCCTGAAAACCACGTATTTGAAAAGATTTATATGACTAAGGAAAAGCATACCTATTATTTTAGCAAACGACGCCTCATAATCAGGTGATTTCAATGCTCAATTAATAACGTAAACCTAACATATAATATCGTGGTGACTTCAACGTTAGATTAGAAGTGTAACTCTAATAGTAGTTTTCGTCACGTCTGTTTGGCAAACCAACAGAGAGTTGGTTTGTGAAAACAATATAAATATATTGATAATACAACTCAATTTTGTGCTTGTAGTAACACATATAGTTCAGTAAACTTACCTACCTATTTAAAAGTTATTCAATGTTGTTCTTAAAAGATTTACCTAACTTATTTAGCTAAGAAACAACTGCGTAAACATTACCTACTCAATAGAAATAAGAAGAAATAAATCGAAAACGGTTAAATTTATCGATATATATATAACAAGTATACCTTATTTGTGAAAAATAGATACTTAGGAGAACAATATGTTTCTATTGAAACTTTCGTACACACACTGATAAAAAAGTTACAACCAGTTTTTATCAACCAAGAGTACATTTCATAGCGCCCTCTACCGTCTACAGCAAAATTAAGTACGGAATCGTATTTCTCGTTCCAGAAAACCACCTAATCCAAATTTTCCAAACAATCCTTTGAAAACTTTCTAAGAATTTTAAGAATTTCGAATTCAAAATTTGAACTTTAACGCCCTGCAACTTTTTTATTAGCCACAAATGGACCAAGGTATATTTTGATGTAAGGATTCTACTCTTGCTCTGTGTCCCATTAATTTCGGGACACCCTGTATACCCAGTTAGACATGCAGTTAACCACTAAGTATACTAGATAAGATATATACTTTCGCGAGTCGTAGTTTAGAAGAGACTTACTTGCTTGTGTTGTAATTAAGCTCATATTATTATAAACTTACTTATTTTCATTATAGCTATTTCATCTGCATTTTAAAACAAGCGACTTTTATATTCAATAGTGTGCATGGTAAATATAAAGTTATGAGTAATAAAATGCGTTTCGTCATAGGTCATGGGTTGTAGAACCTCGAGAAAAATTAATTACTTATGGGTTTGCAGCGTTGTGGTTAAGGATATCTGTAGGTAACGCGTCCGGGTCGGTAAACCGATCAAAAAATAATAAATTCATTTTCCTAGAATGGATATAGAAACAGCAAAATGGGCGGCATCTTGTTATTAAATATATAGGCAGCATTAGCGTCAAGGAATGGCTTACGTTGGTAGACCATTCGGTGCAGGATAATGAGGAAAACTTGGAAAACCTTATTAATTAGTGCGGGATGGTCAAATAATTACTTTATATTTTTTGTTTTATCAACGTTTTCACTGAAATATGACCGCCTCAACCTAAAAAAATATAAATTTCTTGCTTTGAGGTCACGAATTCAAAGCCGTTGGTATCTTACGGCTTGCACTTATATGTATTAACCGGCTAGAAGAATTATTTATTCAAAACAAAGCAATCGATGATAAATATCGCAGCATCCGTTCCCAGTTGGTGAGGAACGGTGTTCTTATAGAGCGTGTTTTATTGTTTGTTTTGGTTTTATCGGTGGGTATGCGTTGATTAGGTGTACCTCGCACATATTAATGTGCAAATTATAGATGTACGTGTTTGTGTCATACAAGATCAGTCTGAGAGTTCAGCATGCCTTTGATATGTGTGTATTAAACTAACCGTTACAATTTGTATAGCTATTTATATACAAAGCATCTACAGGGTGCAGAGAAAATAAGTCACTCGAATGTGCAAGATATGACGTCATCGACAATGTTTTAAAATAGCAACCCCCAATTTTGACCATCCATTTAAAAGAGCGTGTCATTCTACATGCGTATACATCATGAAACATTATGGTGTTACATAACAAAAATTTCAAGAAAATAACGTTTGAAGATTTTAAAATTTAATTTTGACAATACTGAAAATGATAATGATTATGTAAAAAATCGACTAAATTAAATGTTCAAATTGTGCACCGTTGGCTGCCTGCCAGTAGCCAAGACGATTAATAAATTCCTTTTGGACATTATCAATAACTTCAGGTAGGTATACGACGTATCTCGTGACGAATTCTTGCTTTTAAATGTTCTAAATTAACCAGTCTAGTAACGTATACTTTGCTTTTTAAGTATCCCCACAAGAAATAATCTAGGGATGTCAAATCAGGCGATCTGGCTGATCACTCAATCGGCCCGCTGCTCCCTATCCAACGATTTGGGAACAGCTCATCTAAATAAGCACGGACAGGTGTTGCATAATGGGGAAGTGTACAGTATGTGAAAATTAAATTTTAAAATCTTCAAACATTATTTTCTTGAAATTTTTGTTATGTAACACCATAATTTTTCATGATGTATGTATGTAGAATGACATGCTCTTTCAAATGGCATGGTCAAAATTGGGGGTTGCTATTTAAAAAAATTGTCGATGACGTCATATCTCGAACAACGATGACGTCACAAATATGGGTCGCATGTCTAACAGTGCTTTTTTTAAAAAGAAAATCGACGTGCCTGGGAATTTTTTCGAAACCTTCTCAATTTCAAAAATAATGAATTTATTAGTTACTTTTCGAAAGCACTATATTTATACCTACTTACCTATAGTATTTGATATGAAGTAAAATGACATTTTTAAAGGCAATAACAATCATAAATCTTTTTTTAGTAGGTACTTATTTGTTTGAAAGAATTGTGCACTGATGTAATGCTCGAACATATAGACATGGTTGTGTAAATTTTAATAACAGGAAAATAGTAAAAGAGTAATTTCTATAAACAGAATTATGTTTACGGCGTAGCTGATGGTACTATAAAATAATTACTTATTATATAATTAGGTAAGTAAGTACATTATGTAAGCAGCAGCAGTAATCTATGGAATGCATGAGTGGCTTTTTTAAAGATTCTTTTATTAGTTGCTAGAATTTACGCGATTTTGTACTAGGAAGATATAATATTTGTAAAAAATATATCTATATAAAAAAAAAGATAATTCTGTGTTACTAAACTGAATCAAATAAAATATAAAAATACAATTTACTTTTCCCAGCAACATAACATTCGCTGTAACTTTGAGATAAGTTATTTACCCTTTCTTGAAAAGTTTTTCTGGTTACAATTAAAATATATAAGTACATATACCTATAAGTAGGTATATAAGTTCTGTTTTATAAAAAATATAGGCATCTACTCGTATATAAAGTCGTCATTATCAATGAATTGATATTGGAATTACATAAATTAAATATAAGTGATATTGCCGCGGAGAAAATTTTACTATACTTCGGAATTATAGCCTCATATCCTCTTGTCCATAACGCATGCACGTATACGAACGTATATTTTTCTATTTATGCATGCTGCATTCGTTCCAGATTTTATACATGATTTGGCAATAAAATTGTTGTGATGAAGTTACATTAATAGTAAGTAAAGTACCTATAACTAAGCATGAAGGCACATATCCACATATCTAAGTATAAATATAAATCATTTACCTTACTACTTAATTGTTGGACAACGGGAGTCAAACGTTTTATCACAGATATACAGTATGCGCCAAAAGTATGGAATAAATTCAATAAAAACGAAACAATTATTTTTTGGGAAAAATCCTCGAACAGGTCGATTTTTAATTTAAAAAATACATATTTTAGCCTAAAATGCGATTTTCAAATGTCGTTTGGTTTCGAGTTATGACGTCATCGATTTTTTTTAAATGGCAACACCATATTTTTCTCTTGATTCTGAAAGATCGTTTAATTCTCTATCAGACAGTACTAAAATTTTGCCCTCTTACATTGGAAAGTTTTCGAGTAAATGACGATTGAATGTTAGAAAACGTAAATTTTATCCATAAAAAAGTAACAATTCTGAGGTATGTAAAATAAAATACAATTGATTAAATTTTATACTTAAATTAAATGTTCGAATTGTCAAAAGTGTACATTAATAAACCACGTAATTTAGAAGAACTTCAAAATCGCATTCGGGACGAAATACGCGTTACGAGTTACCCCAGAAATCATTCATAATGTGCAAGAAGAATTTCTTCACAGACTTGCGCATTGTCAAGAAGTTGGTGAAGGGTAATTGAAACATTTAATTTAAGTATAAAATTTAATCAATTGTATTTTATTTTACATACCTCAGATTGTTACTTTTTATGGATATAATTTACGGTTTCTAACATTCAATCGTTATTTAATTGAAAACTTTCCTATGTAAGAGGGCACAATTTTAGTACTGTCTGATAGAGAATTAAACGATCTTTCAGAATCAAGAAAAAAAATATGGTGTTGCCATTTAAAAAAAAATTGATGACGTCATTACTCGAAAACAAATGACATTTGAAAATCGCATTTTACGCTAAAATATGTATTTTTTAAATTAAAAATCGACCTGTTCGAGGATTTTTCCCAAAAAATAATTGTTTCGTTTTTATTGAATTTATTCCATACTTTTGGCGCATACTGTATAATCAAATTAGGTATTAGATAAACTTACTTAGGACTGGCCTACCTAAAAGTATACTATGTTGTTGAGTAAGAACAGTTACATATACCACAAAATAATGCTTTTAACAAAGATAGATCAAATTTTCTAGTAAAATATATTTTTTTTAAATGGAGGATGCGCCAGTGACAACTATATTTAAAAGAAATCAACTTGAAACTTTCATCACGTTGTAAAAAGTAAAGGCATGTTCTTTTTATGTTAACTATGTTAATCGAACTGTACTTGCATACTCATACCCGACTTGAATAATTCAAAAGAAGGCCCGAATAGTTACAGGTCTCCACAAAGCGTTGTATAATAAAAATAAATAACTTTTACGGGATCCAAGTAACGGAAGGCCAGGCCCAGCTGAATAAAAATGTGTGTTAAATGCCTAACAGTTGGCTGGGTCCTACTTATTATAACAGAATTTAAAGCACGTAAAAATGTTTTCATAAAAAATTTTCATGGAAATCATAAAAGCCTATAGAATCGTGTGGAACACCAGTAGGTATATACACGGTGATTGAGGGGGGAAACCCCCAATAATCGAAAGAGGTGTTCAGGGGGTGAAAGTGACCAAAAAAGTCTAATAAATATATGGTCGAATATCAACGGTTACTGAGCAATGAAAATATTATTGTAATGCATCAGTAAAAGTGTTTAATCTGTAGTTATCATAAATTATAACATTGATTAAAAATGTAACAAAACGAAATTAATGAATTAAAATTTCAAATATACCACCGTCCGCCTTGATGCATGCATCAGCTCGTTTGTGGATTGCATGAGTAGTTCGTTGAAGTGCACGATGATTTTCTTTTGTGAGTGCTGCACAACTGACAATCCGATCAAATAGCGCCTCTCTTGTGTTAACTTTTGTTGCATATACTAATGATTTAAAGCATCCCCAAAGGCAGTAATCAAGAGGATTCAAATCTGGTCACCTTGGTCACCACCTCGGCCAATCCAGCGTTGTGGTAAGCGATTGTTAAGATGATTGATCACAACACGACTAAAATAGACAGAGGAGCACCATCATGCTGACTACATGTTTTGCCTAATATCCAATGGAACATCATCCAGTAACTCTGTCAAATTATTTTCTAAAAATTCCAGTAAGACGACCATCTAGCACAACCGGACCAAGTAATAGATTATTAATCGTACCATACCACACGTTAATGCTGAACCGATGCTAAAAGTTACTTTCCACCATGCCGTGCCGATTTTCATCTGACAAACGATGTTCATTGTGACAGTTATTTACTCCATCACGAGTGAATTGAGCATCACTAGAGTGAACAAAATGTTCACTGTGTAAAGTGTATGGTTTTCGTTTATCCAATTGCAGAAGTGCAACCCCAAACTATTATCATCGTCCTGAAGATCTTGGACCCGCTGAATATGGAAAGGTTTTAAACCATTTTTGTGAATGACTTTCCGTACCGTAGTCTGATTAATTTGGGGACGGGTTGCAATGCGCTTTGTACTTACACCCGGGCTACGTTCTACTTTATTTAGAATTTCTTCTTCCACTGCTAGACCAGGATTAGCTTGCTCTTACTCAGATGTTATTTTCATACTGGGAAGCATTCTAGTTTCACGTGCATTGTTGAAAACTGTCTGGAATACAATTCTATCTGGCATTCTTCTGTTCGGGAAGCTACGTCGATATTCAACAACTGCACGATTAGCGCTACCGTTACAATACCCATAAATAAAAATAATATCTGCATATTCTCGATGACTGAATGTGGCAGGCATTACGAAATTATGTGTGTACAATACCGAACAAGCGTTTAAATCACAAACGACAAAATAAATGTGACAATTAGCAATCACTAATGTCAGTTTCGTTTAGAATGCATGACCTACTCAAAAAAAAATATCAAAATAATAATAGCTTTCGCAAAAATAGCAATAAACATATTTTCATAGCTATCTCGGAAACCATTCGACCATGCTTTTTTGTTCACTTTTGCCCCCTAAACACCCCTTTCAAATATTGGGGTTCTCCCTCAATCACCCTGCTTATAAGAAAGTTTTAAAACTTTCTTCCGTATTCTCAAGCTTCTGAGTCTATAACATGGATACTTAAATTTTCTTTCATTTATTTGTTTCTTATTTATGACTTCGTTGACCCCCCTTCGAATCGACAAAGGAGAAGGCATGCCAATGCCTTGACATTTTCTCATACGAGCACGAAGAAAACTAATATTGCATCATAAACTATCAAATACATGGGTGAAACTTTAATAGATACTTATGTACATTTATTTTCAATACTAATTAAGAATACCTACATATTTATAGTTAATTACTTATAAAAATGTTAAATGCTAATGTCTTATGGGTAAAAATTACCGATATGTTTTCTAGATAACAACTAAAATGTTTATACAGGGTGTCCTTAAGTGAAACTGCACAAATTTAAGGGAATCGAGATCTGGTCAAAATTTGACGCAATTCTTTTTTGTATAAGTTTGTTCTGTAAATAAATTTGCACGCCAATAATTAATCAAATATTTTACCGTTTGTTTTTCGTTGTTACACAACGGGTATTTGGTCAAAATTTGAAACATCTGTCTTACTAACATCAATAATTTACTAAGTGAGTGCTAAAGCTTCATTTTCATTTTATAAATAACTTATGTAATTAAACAAAAAGAGTTAACAGTTTTACTAATTCAAAATGATCTTAAATTCAAAATTAATTAATTATGTTTATTGTCCAGGCGGTAAGTAAAATAGTGCACCTAAATAAATTTCTCACAGTCCTATTATAACTTATTATTTATATTGACAACAAATTTTCGATGCAAATGCCGAAACTAGTTGTCAATATTAAACAAAATTGTCACATTGTAAAAAAAATTGAGTAAAATTTCACTCACAATCAACACAATTGGTTGTGAAAACAAGTTCACATTCGATTGTGTTAAGTTGATAACACAATTCATTGAGTAATGTTTACTCAGTTATTTGTTATACCTAAACAAATATTTTATGGGTAAAAAGGAATAACTTTTTGAACTGTGTGTTGCTACAAAAAAATGAGTTATATTATCAACATACTTCGTTGTTCTTTTCACAAACCATCTCTCCAATCAAGAATTGTGTTGATATGCTATTTTTACCATGTAGGAATTTATTAATAAGTACTTTTATTGACCTACTGCTTCAAAGTTTCCTGTTTATTACAATATGTTACATATCTTGATAATATCAGATAATACTGACGTACCTATTTGAATTAGGTAGATATACCTGTGCTTTATTTACAATAACTTAGCAGCGATCTGGTAAAATATTAACTATGCTAATAGTACATTGTAAGTAGGTAGATAGTTAATCAAGAACTGTCAACCTGCCTGATATAAGAGCATACTTATTATTGAGATTGGTGGATCATATTCTCTTAGATATTCATAGCATTTGTATAGGTGGATAAATATATATTAAACTAGAAGGTACAAATTGTACGAAAAAAAATAAAGTTTACCTTTGATTCTGTTTCTCGAAAATATTCCAAAACGGCACGAAACTAAGTTCTCATAATTCACATCAAACAGACAAAACAAAGTTCGGAACAAGGAATGCAAAAAACATCAACCAAATGAAATGACGGACAACATACATCAGCGACCAATAAAATTTAAGAATTCACATGCCCGCTAGTCACGAAACTTGTCTTTGCAATTAAGTAGAAACCCTTGAAAACGGACACTCGAATGCTGAACGTTAGATTAAGGCAGTAACTCGCGCGATCGCAGCTACAGAAGTACTTAACAGAAACAACATTCGACAAGTTCCACTCAGCCACCTCGGTACCAACTAACTGGTGGAGGCTGCTGAGCTTGTAGTTTCCTTAAGATAAATCAAGTTATTTACTCAATGACAGACGTACGTTAGCTTGCTTGTGTGCATTACTGACCCCAGCACACGCGTAAAGACGTGTCTTTGATAGGACAGTAAAAGTACAGTGAATACCTTTACCTTTCTCTTCTCCTTTTCATATTTCAGTATGTTTGCTGTTTATTGCGTATTCAAGACCTACTCTTATGTATAAGTATACTTATTCCAACACAAACAGTACCGTGTATTATTATTTATTTGTATATATTGTACGTGCTAGGTATATAGGTTTGTTTAGTATGCTTCATGCGCAATATTCGTTGTTTGGGCTTCCGCCTTCAAGTAATCTATAGGCATATGTAGATGTATATCAAGTTCTTGTCAACTACCTACACTTTGTTATAGATAAGAACAAGTGCCACAGCTGTAAATCTGTTAGAGGACAAAGAGGTGTGGAAACCACATATTTTTAAATTGTTTAGTTCGGAAAAACTATTGAACTATAATTGGTTCAATCAAATCTTACGAAATTCTTTAGAAAATAAAAAATGAAATTTTTGTAAATACCTACCTATTAATTAAAATACATATTTGAAACATCTCTATAGAAAGGCGGATAATTTGATTTGAAATGGTAGTTCTTATATGAAATAGACATATCTAATAATAGTTCCAATTGAAGTAGTTCATTCACTCACTCTTTCAAGTTGACACTTGACAGTAGTAAATATTCTGACCATCTGACATTTGACACCATCTGTCAACAAATAGTTTATTGTCCGAAAATTTAAATGTAATTAATATAGTTTCGCTTCCAGTTCAGGATAGTGCCCATAACAGTGACTATTTCATACTGATATAATCAAATATTACAAAAATGTCCGCTGCCATGTTAACTGCTGACTGGTTTCTGCTTGGTCGAGAACTCTATTATAGGTAAGGAACACGCCCTCTTTCTCTATAGATATTTAAGATCCCCTGCTTTTAGAAAATTTGAAATCTACTCGATGGCATGGCACCAAGAAATAAATTTGGAAAACTACGTAGCTGCATCTGCCTCTTACGGAGGCCCCATAGCTCTCCGTAGGGATGATAAAAAATTTGTTAAGGTTCAAGGTACTGGACAACCAATTATATCGATATATTCTGGTTCAGGGAAACAAATAGCTTCATTTAAGGTACATTGTAATTAATTTAAAAGCCTTCCGTGTATAAATAGTTAGTAATTATAGTGGACAAGGAGACCAATAGTGCATATGGGCTGGTCAAACGATGAAAAACTAATATGTGTGCAAGAGGATGGAATGGTCGTAATTCATGATATGTTTGGAAAATATTTGCACACTTTTACCATAAGCCAGAAGGTGCAAGACGCTAAAGTTGTAGATGCTAAAATTTTTATTAGTCCTCAAAATTTCACAGGAATAGCAGTAATGACGTCTAACTTTAAAATATTTTTAGTACATAATATCCAAGAGCCGAAAACTAGGCAACTGTCTGAATTACCGAGTAAGTTGTATTTGAAACATACAGTATTTGTATTAACAAATAATTTGTAGGATCCAATGTCGATCCAACTTGTTGGGCAGTTATTTCTGAAGATAGCAATACAGAAATCTTAATTGCCAGAGGCCTGGAACTGTATAGATTAAAACAGGATGAGCATCATACAAGTGCGATGGTAATACTTTCGAAATACTTTGCTTTAAATTGTTTTTCAATTTATATTTAATTTCAGCTGGAACCTGACATTACGAATGAATACACGGCTATTTTAGATATGTCCGTTTCTTTAAACGCACGTCACTTAGCTCTCTATACAGACTCTGGTCATCTTTGGCTTGGTTCAACCGATTTAAGAACAAAGTACTGCGAAATTGATACGAGTAGCATCTTCAAACCTAAACAACTCATTTGGTAATAAACGTATACTTTAAATATGACGAATATTAATTATACATAAAATTTTTAGGTGTGGCAACGAAGCCGTTGTTCTGTACTGGGAAAGAGACTGTAGCCTTTTAGTGGTGGGCAAGTACGGGCAGAAGATGCTGTACTCTTACGACAGTTCTGTTCACCTTGTGTCGGAAATCGACGGTGTCCGGATAGTGTCCAACATGCAACACGAATTACTGCAAAAAGTACCGGAAGTTGTCCAGAAGATTTTTCGGATTAATAGTACGGATCCCGGGAGTTTTTTGCTTGAAGCTTCTAAACAATTTCAGGTAGGTTTATCTGTGCCGAGATCTAAATAGTTGGTCTAATAAAATGTTTAATATTTTAGAAAGGTAGTCATAAAGCTAACGAGTACATTTGCTTGGTGAAAAACGACCTTCAAACTGCTGTGAACCAGTGTATTGAAGCTGTTGGATATGAGTTTGACACAGAAGTTCAAAAAATGTTAATAAGGGTGAGACACATGATCTTTATGTATTTTCATGTAAATTAACTATGTTTTGAAAAAAAGGACTTGTCTTGCTTGTTTATTAAACATGTAGGATATTTCCATTGCCTTCCTTAAAAACAGCAATAAATCTCTCTAGAACTCGTCATTACTGGCGACTGGATTAAAAAACCCCAAATTTCTTTTGTGCAATCTTATTTAAGACTTCTTTATTCCAAACATTGTCAAGAAATTGTCTTATATTTTTTTTACATATCATAAACTTCATACTCCGTATAACTCGTCCCTGTTTTCTGAAGCAGTCTTTGTTTTTATTAGATCTGCATTCAAATTGTTTAAAAAATTGCTAGAAAATGTATTTATATTTCTTTTTAGGCAGCACAGTTTGGAAAATGCTTCATTGCCGATATGAGATCCGACAGTTACGTAAATATGTGTCGATTGTTGAGAGTTTTGAATGCCGTTCGAGATCCTAAGGTCGGCATACCCCTGACAATTACCCAGTATCCTTTTAGGAGCAATAATTATTGTAAATCTTTAAAAAAAATCATTTACTTAACACAAATTTAGATTAAATTTTATGAAGAAGAGAGCACAAGGCCTGTTAGATCGTTTAATAACGAGAAATAATTACTATTTAGCATTACAAATTGCCAAATATCTGAAACTGTCAGAAAAAGAAGGAAGCAGTCACATTTTGGTGCATTGGGCTAAATATAAGGTACGTTCATAATGTATATGAATAGTTGTGGAATATTTTACAATTCAGTTAGTATATACAGCATAATGTCATTAATTTTAAGAGAATAGGGGAAAATGTTTATAATAATACGCGATTTAAAAAAAAGTTAAATACAAATAATAATTAAATTTGCATTTTTATAAACATCTGGTGTAATCAATATGAAATCATGAGAATTTTATAATAAATGCCAACTGCAGTAATCAGCACCAACATCAGAAAGGCTTTAATAGACACACTCATCCATGAGTTATTATTTTCTTGTGGTAGAGGTTGGTGAATTTTATGTGTTTATATCGCCAGTAGTTTATAATTATTAATAAAATTTGCTATTTGCATAAATCAAAATGCAAATCAAGTTGGTTAAAGCGAAGTAGTGAAAGACCGCAGTTGTCTTCTACAGAACAGAGCCATGGCAAATTTATAACTGACATTTTGATATACATTTGCTCTTGTGTTTTCCATGTGCGTCTGTGTTATTCGGTATCTACTGATCATGAGTAATGGATTTGATTCTGGTTTATATTCACAATCAAATGTGATTTGCATTATTTGAGGATGTCAACGTACGAGCTGAACTAGATTCTGCTTTCAAGAACATAACGAAAAGGTGACAAAAAATCGGTATGTTTCAGCGGCGGCTGGTGAGATTTCAGGTATGTCATATATCAATAACCAGACATGGGACTGTAGACATGTAGAAGGAGAACCTCTTTGTAGTTTGCGAAAAAAAAATTAAAAAAAAACACTGCCTCACTTAGGAATTTCTAGATTGGCTTCCTCAGTTTTAGTGAATTATTTTTTTTTTTCATAAATTACATGTAATTTTATTGAGGTATTTCAAATTTTATTAAAAACTAACGATATTTGTAGTGCCTTGAAATTTTTTTATAAACTATTCTAATAGATTATAAATTTCAAACTGCTTTTCTGTCTTTATTAGGCCTCCCGAATACGTCGTTAAAATTAATGACATTGTAACTGAATCACCCTGTATATACAAAATATTTCAAAATGGCTTCTTGTATTACGTTAAACGATTTAGGTGAGTCAGTCTCAGCTAGAAGAGGAAACCGTAGCAAGAGAAATAGCTGAAAAGTTAGGATATACTTCCGGGATATCGTACAGCGAAATTGCTAGCACAGCTTCAGAGTACGGAAGGAAGAAGTTAGCCATAAAGGTATTTATGGGTTATTTTATCTGCCAATTTACTGATTTTAATAATTTTGTAGCTGTTAGACTATGAATCGAAGGCTAGCGAACAGGTTAAATTGCTTTTAGAGTTGGGCGAAAACACTCCCGCTCTCATAAAAGCTATCGAGAGCGGAGACACGGACTTAGTTTACATGGTTATTTTAAAATTGAGGGAGAAAATGCCACTGGGCGATTTTAAGGTAAAATAACAGCTATAAATTTTGTTTCGTGTGAATGAATTTTTTAAATTAATTTTAAGATGACGATTAGAAACTTTCCCGTTGCCCAATCGTTGTATATAAAATATTGCAAGGAGCACAACACGCAGGCCTTGAACGAAATTTATATCCAGGAGGACGATTTCTCCGCGCAAGCGCAAACCTTTATACTCGAAAGTCTGGACGAGAAGGTAAAACTTCCTTAATATAAACCTCGTTTATTACAAAAATAACGCTTGTAGAAAAGGCATATGAAAGATTCGTTGTTAACGTCAGCCATGGAAGCCTACAAGAAAGGCAGAAAGGACTTGTACGCGGGAATGTGCGATGAGGCTTTGAAGTTGTTGAGGTTCCAAAGAGACACCGAGGACAAATTGCCCGCCACTAAAAACAAATTGGTCGGTTTGTCGGTGCACAACACTTGCAAATTACTTCTGGAGATGAACGAGACGAAGTTGGCTGAAAAGTTCAGAAACGACTACAAAATTCCAGATAAAAGGTATTTTTCTTTCATAATGAAAAAATTGCGGTGTGATAAACTTTGATAAACAGATAAATCTAATATCGTTTGGTGATAAAGGGGAAGGTCATAGTATTTTCATTAAACTTGTTTATTTCGTGGAAGAAAATGAATTACACAGTTTTTACTATTTTAGATATTGGTGGTTAAGAATAAGCAGCTTGGCGCAGCAGAAGGAATGGATAGAGTTGGAAAAGTTTTCTAAAATAAAAAAGTCTCCTGTTGGATACCCGCCTTTCGTAGACGTGTGCCTTCAAAATGATAATAGAGAAGAGGCTCTTAAATACTTGTCGAGGGTTAGTGAGGATTTGAAAGTAAAGTACTGCATTAAAGTGGGGTAAGTACGTGATAGTGGAGATATTTTTTTTCACTTGCTTTTGTTTTTTATTTGATTTCTCTCCCTGTTCGACTATTAGTTATTAATTATATAACGGAATTAACCAGCCTTTAAAGGATTAAAGGCTGGTTAATTCAACGATTTATCTACGACCACGGCCAAAACCGACCAATTAGGAGAGTAAAAGCCGTGTGAGACCGGGTGAAAAATTATGGTTTTAAAAAATGTCATATACAGCTACTTGTTTTTCAAATTAAGACAAAAATCCACTTTTCCAGATTCAGTTATCTCTTCTCTAATCTCTAACTTGATTTATTTAATTCTTTAGAAATGTTTACAAAGATCATCATTTCGTATTGTAGTACGCCGGGTTAAATTGTAGGTACTATTATTTTTCTCTGTTCAAGTATTTGTAGAAATATATAATCTTATCTCCCGCAGACTGGTAAACATTTTGATCACTGTGAAAATATTACCTAAACCACCTGCTTGACAATATTTTTATTCTAGGATAATGTTTCAATAGATAAAACTTAAAAATTGACTTTTTGTCATAGGAAATGGACTGATTGGAACATACTTTGAAATATATTACTCATGGGTTTATTTTGCAAAGTGTTGCTCTTATTTAACAGAAATATGCAGATGTTTATAATCACCTACATGTTTAATAAACAGTCAATTATTTATTTAGGATAAATGTATTTACTTTATAATGCTGCAATTATTTGTGATTTTGAAAGGGGGAAATACGAATACATTTTAAATTCTTGATTTAATGTTATTTTTGTTTTAATTTTTGTGAGAATATACGAAAAGTGTTTAAATTAACACATTTGTGTTTTGAACACCGTTTTTAGGTGTTTAGAAGAGGCCGCAGAAATTGCATTCCAACAACGAGATGTACAGGGCCTCCTTTACGTGCAGAGTAAGTGTAGTACGCAATTTCCGCAGACGCAATTGAGCGAAAAGATCGGTAACATGATCACTCAATTAGAATCCAAGAAATAATTTTAAAATAAATGTAGAATTGTTATTTATTTATCACCTGTATAATTTTTATAATACATTGTATTACTTAATAATTATCATTGGTGTATTATTTTATTAATTAAATTAGATTAAAAATTCACATATAAATACAGGGTGTATCTGAATAAGTGAGAAGAAATTCAAGCGGTGATTCTTTAGTGAAAATTAAGAGGGGTCTTTTATGTAACATTTTTGAAAAAACCCTTCCCCCAAAATTTGCTTCCCTCCAAAAGCAAAAATGTTACATAAAAAGCCCCTCTTAATTTTCACCAAAGACTTATCTCTTAAATTTGTTTGCATTTATTTAAGATCCACCTCGTATATAGGATCCTCTTAGATCTACTTATAGCTATTACGATGGTCAAATTAGAAATTCAGACCAGCTATGATTGTTATTTTGATTTTTATAAAAATCATATTATATTAAGGATTTCGTTCCACATCCTCAGGCCTCAATATTTACATTTTTATTTGGAATTTAGATGAGAAATAACACTTGGAAAATATGTACTTGAAGAAACTTGATAATATTTGATCAAAAAAATTCAAAAAATAAGATATATTGTAACAAAAGGCAAAACGCTAGGTATTTTACAAAAAATAATAAATAAATAAATAATATCTGAAAAAAAAACAATAATAATTATTAAAAGAAATAGGATAGTAATAAAAATCTAAATTATCTGTTTTGCTCTAGTCCTCTCTTAGTTGTATACTTTTTCTATTCTTTTTCTTATTTATTAATTTTTTTTGGAATTCCTTTAAAGAAAGTAAGTCAGTAACAAAAAAAAAACTAGGTAGGAACTTGTTTCTATTATTACTTATATTCTTATCACTAGTGCTTTCCTTCTAAAATTCTCATTTAATTTCAAAGCCTCCTAGATAATGGTTCAGATCAAACTCCAACACACTGTATATTAATAATAAATGAGCAGGAAGCCTAACTGTGAATGAGAATATTTTTGTTGCATTTTCAAGAAGTGCCAATGTCCTGTTTCTCTGTTTGAGTCATTCTCCTACTACTAATTGCTCAGATAAGATAACAGGAATGGGAGGGTAGGTAATTCTATATATACTATGGTAGAATGTTTACCTGAGTCTTCATTTTTCTGCAGATATCAGTTTGCTACACACAGAAAATGGCTGGTAAGTGTTCCACATATTTCTATATTATTTACAAGATTTAACTCGTACTAGAGGTTATACTATATCAATAAATGGTTTTTAGAATATTTTTTAAATATTTTCTTTTATATACTATAAAATTTAATGCAGATTTGTTTTGTTTGTTTATTTTAAAGATGTGTTTTTTTAAAGCAATCTATATTTTTGAGTTCATTTTGAACCCTATTTTACAAAAAAATTCAAGATAACAATTTCTTCTATTTCTTTATTAAATAATAATTAAAATTAATGATTTTTATACATTTTTTCTTAGTGAAAATATTTGTTACCGCAGCAAGCTCCGTCTGCTTGTCTGAATAATGCCGTTTCAAATTTTTTTTCAATTCAAATAAATAATATTTAAATTATTCTGATTGATTTTGTCAGTGCATCATTTTTTATGCATAATAATTTTAATCCATGGAAGTAATATAATCTTTTCAAATGAAATACAGATTTCAACAACCCAGTAAGCTTTTTTTCTAATTAAAAATATGTTATTGATTTTTGTAACTTATCTTTCCCATGATAAAGGCAAATAATGATAGTATGAGATTTGTCACTGTTATCAATAAATCGTGGAGTGCAATCAGTTTAGAAGTAGCTGAATTGATATAATATGGAAAAGGTTTGAAGTATTATATAGACAGAGTACCTGGAAATAACCCAGCAAAACAAATTTTATCGAAAATATTATTAATAATCGGTAACATACAAGACAAATAAAATCTTTCTGTTTAGACATACAAATTATATATTTTAGATATATACAA
Organism: Monochamus saltuarius; assembly: GCA_025584915.1. Classification (NCBI taxonomy): domain Eukaryota; kingdom Metazoa; phylum Arthropoda; class Insecta; order Coleoptera; family Cerambycidae; genus Monochamus; species Monochamus saltuarius. The sequence goes on from CM046726.1 coordinate 56,675,488, forward strand.
GTATCACTGGGCAAAAAGTGAATAAAATGAGGCTTATCTTCATTTCTTGGACCTGGAGTTTAAAAATTGATCAGATTATACGAGATTAGGGATTTAAAAACACTTTACAAAATTGAACCTTGATTACTTAATTCAAGTGTGTTTTTAATTTCATGTATCTATTTTTATCAGACACTAATAATTGTATTTGTTTCTCAATTTAAAAATTTCTTTCTTCTTCATTCACGGTTAAAGTAAACATCAACTTTTCCAGCTTATTATTGGGTTGACACGGTAGCTCGTGGCGGAATTCCAACCACCGCATTGCATGGCGGCGTAGACATCGACGGACACCAAATTTACGTCGGTAGGGCTTTCCATGATGGTGACTGGATCCCCGCGAAGGTTATTCCAGGAAAACACGTGGCCTACGTAGCTTACAACGGGGATGAAATTGCTGTAGACAATTTCCAGGTAAAGGAATTTATACGTTAAGTTTTTGTTCTCTTATTAATGAATTATATTAGGTGCTTTGTGAGCAACGGTTCGATTGGGTTCCAACTACTGGAGGAGACATTCCACCTGGCGCCGTCGAAGGAGGCCGAACCTCAGACGGGGAACCCCTGTTCATCGGCAGAATAGAACATGAGGGTTCTCAAACTGTTGGCAAGGTAATATGCATCATGAATTAGGAAAAAATTAAATTAATTTCCTACTGTCGGGTTAGACAGACTTAAAAGAGCTAAGAGTTTTCGTCGGTTCCCTCACCTATGGCATACAGATGAGAGCTAATAAGCTTGAAACCGGTATATGTCTGGTGAGCTAATGATGAGTGACATTAGCTGTTTGCTATGGGTTTTCCAGGTATAATTCAATACTGGTCAGGGCATTAGCCTAGAAATTAGCATATTTTGTATTGTTGACTACATTTATATGGATTTTATATTTTTTTAATTTACAATTGCAGGTTCATCCCAGCCACGGTGTTCTGTATATCCCCTTTGACGGAAAGGAACTTGCTTATCCAAACTATGAAATCCTAGTCCTTAGACCTTGAACCATGGTTTTTTTCAACAGGGGTCAGTAGTAGATGATGATCAAGTTTTTTTCGTAATAGGTGTTATATAATTTGTTTTATATATTTTTCTTTTACAATTCTGACATATTTAAGAGAAATCGACTATAAATATATATTTTTTACAGTTAACAATTTGTCTTTGTTTTAATCTAAGCTTTTCATATTTTTTTATAGGATGTTTAAAATCTCTGATCCAGGAGGAACTTTTGAAAATTATATAATAATAAGACATAATTTCAATAAAGTTCCTGATAAATTTTCAATTGTTTTAATTTTAAGAAATTTTTTCAAGAATAGTTTGAAAATAATTACCCATTAAAAAAAATAATTTGAATGAAAAATTTCAAATGATTCATTTTGATGAGAAAAATCATTAGAAAACTAATACAATAGTTAATTTCCAAGAAATAAAAAAGGTAAGTGTACGAAAATAGTTTATTAAATTTAGCAACAAAAAGTCATAAAAAAACAAAATTCTTTTGAAAGCCCAACAACTGGAAAATATTTTGGAAGATTTTGTGACATTTAATATAAGAAAGAATTGGAAACATTATGGGGAAAGTATAGTCAAAGTATAATGCACAATAAAGCAACTGCAAGAAATAGTTTATTAAAAATGAAAAAATAAATTTAATCCATTTTATGTAAATATCATCTTCCTCTTTCCGGATATTTTTTTCGTTGCCATGGTCATGGTTTAAAATAATCATAGTTGTTTATGTACCACGGGACGTACAGGGATGTTTATGCCCACAGGCGACAAGTTGCAAGTCGTCTAAGGGCATAATCATCCTAGTATCCCCCGTGGTGCATACAACGTTTTACATTTCACTTCATACGAAATACAAACTATAAAAAGTCATAGCTTTGACGTTTCTTGATCTGGGGTTATGACTGACGCTAGATATTTTCAAACATATCCAGAACAACCCAAGCGTCATTATTTTCGGGCTCCCATGGCAGCCAGCGTGAAAAGATCCATTTTGCTTGTTGCTATGACAGTGGACGTTATGAATGTCCAGGATGATATGGGTATGGTTATATATCTCGTATCCTAGGTATTATAACTAAATTAAGGAAGTGAAATATAATAATCATTTTTTGATTGGCCACAAAACAGTGGCCTCAAATTCATTCCGTTGTTTACTTGTGCAAAAGTTTTGTTCCGTTGCATTAGACATAGCGTAACGCAAATAAACTTTTTGGGATACAATTCAATGATGTTATTAATTAATACTCAATTGCTTACAACGCTCAACTATAAAATATTAAATTTTGAATAGCATTTGCAAATCGTAAAAATGTCACATCTCTGAAGATTTAAAATCACTAATGCAGAGAAAATTGATTGGAGATTAATCAAGTTGTTATATCATATGATAACAGTTTAAAAGTATATGCCTATTTTAAGGACCACTCGACACAAAATAACTGAATAGCTAATTAAAATAAGTGATTCTGTTTGAATGCAATGTTTTAGGAAAAATTTTACATTAATCGTTTGTTAATTTGGTGACTAATAATGTAAACAACCAGGCTGAATAAAAAACACGTCTTATTTGGGTATTGTTAAAGATTTTGCAATGTTGTTACTGTCACGGTACAAATTTTAGAAAGGCATTTGTTTAATGTGTCAATGAGAGATAAGATAGCGAGATTAGCACTCAATTACACACGCAATCTACAACAACTATAGTAAAAATATGGCAGGTGAGTGTCATGTGTTGTGAAGAATTTCTGTTAATTTTGTGGCATTATATTTAGTTAGTTTTAAATATCGGTTAAAATTTTTGTTATATTTTAATTAGAAAAGTATTGGGGTGATATTTTAAGGGTATGGTGATAGCTGACTTCACATAAAATCAGAAATATTAACACATATTAATAATGGGAAAAACCACTTTTGCTTTTGCCTACATAGGTATAACGATGCAGATGTATAACAAAATTATTATTATTTTTTAATTATATACATGTTGATATGTAATTTTTTTTTTTTATTATAGTAAATGCTGGAAAGCAATAGGTTTAAAATATTAAGTTTACAGTTTAATTTTTTAAAGACGTTATCAATAGAATGAATATTGAAATATAAGCGTAGTACTTGTAACTAAACAATTTACACGATGAAAAAGTGCTAATTCAATAGTTTTTGGGAAATATTTGTTTCGGATGGACTTAAAATTTAAATATATAACAAAAATTTCTTAATATTATAGGGAAATCAAATAATATATTGTTGCCAATTAATAGACGTATGCTTATCACTAACAATTTCATTTAGCACCCGTATTTTTGTAGAATACGGATTTAAACCTGAAATTCTTCCTAGCGCTCCCCCGGAGAGTAGTGAAAATTGTTCTTGTCCACAGCCAACTTATCCGAGAGGTCGTCCCTGTTCGCTTAGTTGTTGTAACCCCACTAACGGTTTTAAACCCCCATTTTACCATGTCTTACCTCCCGGCTACTCCCCCCACATCCAATATTCTGCATTTCGCCCCATCCACCCTATAGACGAAAGCTCCGTAAAGGGTAAGTTATTCATATGTATTTCCAATAAAAATTCAACATGCGTTTGACCTATTACATGAAATGTAGATGCTTTTATGCCAATTATATTCTAATACATTTTATTTTTTAATTTTGTAGGATGCTTAATAATAAATAAAATTCCTAATCATGAAAAATCATCTACATAACTTTTTTACACTTTACATAAATTATTATTAGTCATTTGTTAACGTAGTAAATTTAAGCTTGCATGATCATAGTAAATAGATTATAAACAAGCGTACGTTATAACACGTAATAAATCATAGATTAAAATGTTTCCTGTCGTCAGATTAAACTGTCTTTGAAATAACAAGATAAAAAAATAATTTTCAATCATTCATTAATTTCATTTTGCAAAATAATATGTATGATAAGTATTGCAACCAAATTTATTTTATTTTTGTCTTTTTTACATGTTAATGTTTATTAGCTTTATTTTTTTTGCAATTTTTTGTATTTGATTATATATCACAGAAATTTACATTTGAGATGCAATTAATATATAAATTCTGGTATAGTTTGAAGATATTTGTAATACGTTACGTATTCCAGCTTACTATTGGGTAGATACTCATGCATGGGGAGGAATACCATCTACCGCTCTCCATGGCGGTGTCGACATAGACGGTGAGCAAATTTACGTAGGGAGAGCATATCACAACGGAGATTGGCTTCCGGCTAAAGTTATACCAGGACGAAATATTGCTTATGTCTCCTATGGAGGTGAAGAACATCACAAAGACTCATTTCAGGTAATTACGAGAACACTAACACTACAAACTTGTAGCTCTTGTAAAGTTAAAGACTGGGTCAAATGGAAACAATTTATTTTAGGTTTTATGCGAGCAGCGTTTTGACTGGATTCCAAATCACGGGGGATACATACCACCTGGTGCTATAGAAGGGGGCAGAACCTCAGGCGGAGAAATTTTGTATATTGGAAGAGTCGAGCATGAAGGAACTCAAACAGTTGGAAAGGTAGTTAAACTGTGTTTTTTTTGTTTATTTACTAAAATATAATATCTTTAGGTGCAACCTAGTCACGGAGTTTGTTATATACCGTTTGACGGAAAGGAGTTATCTTTCGAAGATTACGAAATTTTAATCCTTAGACGATAAAAATATGAATCAAGAAATGATATACAGGATGTTCTGAAAAACACTAGCATAAATTGATAGATGAACCATGAGCACATCTTTTTCCGATTTCAAGATACAGGACGTTGAAAATAATTTTTCTGAATCTAGTTTCAGTCCTATCTTCCACAAAATCCGACAGAATGAACTGATATTTTGTTTTTGAAAAGCTAAATGCTCTGGAGTTATTAATTTCGAAGTGTCCTCCGTTTTCAGAGCATAGCGCACTATGCCTGATTTTTCTCGAAAACGGCAAATTTTAGCACTTCTTACAAGAGCATCTTTTAAGAAGTGCTACAATATTTTTTTCAGAACACTCTGTATATTGTATTTTTTTTGTAACTTACAATGAATACACTAAAAAATTAACATAAACATTTAATATAAATTATCAGTTTAGATTTAGTTTATAAATTCTTCCAAATAAATAATTATAGTGTTTATAAACTGTTACTATTTGTTTAAAATTTTAAACCATGGTTAAATAAAACCCACTAATTAAATGTAAATTTTATTCAAAAACACTCTCCTCCATACTCACATCTTCCTTTGTCGCATCATCTTCATCCTCTTCCTCCGCCTCCATTTCGAAAAGTTTCACTTTCCTCCTATTTTCCGACAAAACTATACTGACCCGTCTGCTTCCTGACACTGCGAAAAATGACGCAGCCATTTCTATATTCTTGTACAGCTTCGGGATTAAATTAGTCCCGTTTGTGTTAGGAATCGTGGTTTTCTCGATATCGCCACAAATGTTAATTTCCGTTAACTTATCTATGGCGGACGATAGCGAGAATTGGAGTAAGGTGGCACTTCTAAAACTAGTGTTCTCTTGCAAAAGCAAGGACAGGATGTTTGTTGAGTAAAACTTAACGTCTAGAATTTGATAAATGTCGCTGAGGTTCTCTTCCTGAAGTTGGGAGAAGTAAAACTTTCCGCACCTCGCCAGACATTTATCGTTGCTCACGTGTATTTGTAAAAGGTAAACGCTACTAGAGGGTTGCAAAAAACTGAACGAAAGGAGGTCTTTATTGATGTTGATGGAAGACATGCGCAAAGGCTTGTCACCAAAATTGAACAGGTGGAATATATGGATGGGTTTGAATTGTGTATCGAGGATGTCTTTAGGTGTTTCAAAAATGTCTGTAATTCGAGCAGAAAGATCTTTAAACTGTTGAATAAGAGAGGTGTCCGTGTAATGCATTAAAATGCTGGGATGGTTTCGAATACACTCGTTCTCTTGCAAAAACACGGTCCAGTCGTTTCCTTCCATATTTGGGGTTATAGTTAACGGCGCGTCTGCTAGATATTGACCTAAACGTTCCATTATAAAACCTTTCGTGCTTTGGCTGTCTTTGCTACCAATATGATCGAAATTTTGAAGAAATTCAGTTATGTAGGCGAGATCTTGTTGGGCCATTTTGTGAATTTCAGAAGGTACCGGTTCATCCATTATGAAGAGGATGGCACCGTATAACCAACGGAAAAAAGCTTTGTAGTTAATTACGGAATGGTTTATTATTTGTTGCATTTCACCTGCCTTTATCAGAAATGCACCGTTAGACTGAATAGCTTTTGTTATTAAGTCCTCTGATACACCGATAATCTAAAAGTTCAAATAACACTAAAATATTGTAATAATAAAGAAAAAAAACATATTACCTCGTACCGATGTTCGTGTCTCGCCATACCCCTCAATTCCGTAAGATGGTACGTTAGATTTTGTCCAAATTTCGTTACGTTATTTAACAACAACTTTTGTATGTTTGCATAACTCATTTCTATGGTTTGTCCAAATTTTTCTAATCCTTTTTTTGTCAAGTCGGTCATCAAAAATTCTTCCAGTTCAGGAGAACAGTTACCGAACATTAACAAGTCTAAGAAATCTGCGGTAACCCCGCCTTCTGGGACTTTCTTTGCATATTTTGAGAGTTTATGGTCTATTTCAAGCAAGAAGCTCTCCCACGTTTCTGTTATATTTGTGATGGTGTTTCTCAAATATGTAACCAAATCTAATAATTTCACATACTTTAACGCCACTGAAAACAGTTCTTTTGTATGGGATTTAAATATTTTGGAATCGATTAACACTATTTTTATATTATGTTCCACATCCTTTACCGTAACAAATATTTTGTTCAAATCTTCACTCAAATGGACGCTTTCAATAGAACAATAATAACCCAGGTATTTGTTTATGTTTAATACAGCACAAGTAAAACAGCCAAAAATTCTTACGTGGACGTAACCATCTTTTGTACCCACTAACAATAAGTTAAGCTCCGTTTGATCTTGTAAAAAATTAGTTTCCTTTACTTCTTCAGAATTTGAAGAGCTATCTATTGTTGATGTAGGAAGAGGATCTCTGATGTATAATTTAGAAAGATCCTGCAATTTATGAAACAAATAAGAAATACTCGGCAAAAAAGCTAAATCTTACAATATATTTCATATAATCGTTTGGTTCTTCTTCTTTGAGATTCAAGACATCTTTAGGTTTAGCTTCAACCTTCTCTTGTACCCAAGAAATGCAAGAGATCTCACCGTTTGTCTCTTTTACGTTTACTACCTTCTTATTTTCAATACTAATTAATAATACTTCACCTGTAAATAAAGTATATTGAAAGATTTTACAAAGCAACACCTTTAAAGGCTATACTACCAGAACTATACCCAACAGCCAATATCTTTCCATCTGGTCTCCAAGCTATACCTGCAACCTTCAATCCCTCCTTAGGAGGATTCAAAATCCAGGCTCTGGTCCATGAAAGTCTATGAAGAGCTACTTCACCTAGAAAGACAGTACAATACGTTACATTTCCAATTAGTTTTTGTTTAAAAACCTTTCACATTTGAAAAAGCAACTAAGTCCATTCGATCACTCCAAACCATACAATTAATTTCATTAGCAACATTTTTCTCTTCTAACTGTTTTATTGCATGAAACATAGCCATTATTATTATTATATCCTGTACAGATTTGAATTTTTAATTTTCTTTTGTTAGGTTATGTTAAATTTCATGTTTTGGTTACTTTTAGTTTTTTGTATTTGGTAACTACTATGGCATTAAACTCTGTTGATTTGTCCCCTAGCATAAATAGAATTAGGATGCTGTATATTTTTTTATTATTGTAACTTATGTAAGCGTAGTCAAGCAATATATTGCTGTAACTGAATAAATTATGATATTTAAAAAGCTAGTTAAGACCTTTTAACTCAATATTTAAACTAATTTTAAAACAAAATTTTGAACTAAAATAAGTAGTGTATGATTATTAGAGTAAAATTAACTAACGACATTGCGTCTAGGAAATTTATTTTTAAAAATTCGTGATACTGTTATGTCAAAATCATTAAACAGACTGTCAAATTAAAAAAAGCCGATTATTTTTTGCATAGCCTCTCCATATTTTTCATATATTTTTCGTTAAATTAGTGAACAACTGAAGTACGTAACAATGGATAATTTAGAAGCAAATATTATGGACAAGTCCATGAGATCTGTCTTTGGTGAGTTTTTGATATATCGATCATACTTTTGTTTACAACCCATCTATATTTTCAGTTGGAAATATCCCATATGAAGCCACTGAAGAAAAGCTTAAAGATATATTTGGTGAAGTGGGCCAGGTTCTTTCATTCAAGTAAGAATAAAGTCTGAATTAGTTGAACGTGTCGTTTATATTTATTTCTACAGGCTGGTGTTTGATCGTGAAACTGGCAAACCAAAAGGTTACGGCTTTTGTGAGTATCGTGATCAAGAAACCGCCTTGAGCGCCATGAGAAACTTGAACGGCTATGAAATTGGAGGTCGCAACTTGAGGGTAGACAATGCTTGTACAGAGAAATCGAGAATGGAAATGCAGAACCTTTTGAATCAGCCACCTGTAGAAAACCCTTATGGCGAACCGATTCAAGCTGAAAAGGCTCCTGAGGCTATTAGCAAAGCCGTGGCTTCTTTACCACCAGAACAGATGTTTGAGCTTATGAAGCAGATGAAAACGACAATTCAGGTTTGTGAGAAAAATGTAAGTTTATGTTTATTAAATTTAAGTTTTTTTTAGAATAATCCAACGGAAGCTAGACAAATGTTGCTACAAAATCCACAGCTAGCCTATGCTCTGCTACAAGCACAAGTCGTTATGAAAATTATTGATCCACATACTGCAGCGGTATTTATATTTTTTACGTATTTACAACTTTTCCTATCTCCTAATCGTTTTAGAGTTTGTTGCATCCCGTCAATCAAGTACCGGCAACGTTGATGCCAGGAGATAAGAACGTGCCAGTTCAGGTGCCGATCAACAGTCAGTTTACTCAACCTCCTGCGCCAGTTCAACCACCGAGGCAAGAATTTCAGCCAGTACCGGCACCCGTTATGCATCCTAATTCGCAGGCTCCGGTGTTCACAGGTAACAATCTAAAAATATCTGTTCAGGCAGAATTGGTTTATCGGCATTCTTCAGTAAATGCTTTACTCGTTTTTATGTTTTTTTTATGAAGCAGGACAAGATGTGGATCTGCGTTCGCTAGGCTCAGCACCAGATCCACGAATCGCCAGGATGGCCGACCAGGATATGCGGCAGATTCCGGGACCGCTGCAAAACCCACTACCACCTCCGGTTGGCGAGACGTAAGTACATTTCTGAGTTGTATTCATTCCGTAACTCTTTAATTTATTAGCATTACCAAACAGTTGGACGTGAAACTGGACAGGTATGTTTCTGATTGCGTTGCATTTCTTTTAATTTTTTAGCATGTTATTTAATGTGAGTTTTTTGTTATACTGCAAGCTATAAAGATTTTTTTTAATACATGACATAACTTTGAATGAAGGTCATATTTGTACAGACTACACTTGATCCTCAGAAATATTTCATAAATTTGTTTTCTTGAATTCCTTTACGCACACTAAATATTGTTTCTAATATTTTTTTCGCAATTTTTATATCACCTTTCCAGATTATATCAGGCAAGTACACTTAAACATGAGCGCATACACACTTGGGCTCAGGTGGCATGCATTGTTGTCAAATCTGATAATTAAGTTAGATATGGGGAATTTTGTTCCATTGCAATTAAGCTCTCTGCCACTTTGTTACTTTCATACATTTGGGTTAAAAAGCTAAATATGCCAACTATTTATTTGATCCAAAATGTAATAATTTTACATTAGTATTCTGGAAATACTAAAACACTTTTATTAAAAAACTGACTCCTGCTTTAATTTATACCCTGTGTAAATTATGTTTTTTCTATGATATACAGAGTGTCTCGAAATCAATGTGTAGTAGCCAAACTTTGCTTTTTTGGTTTCGAAGAAAATTGCATTTATTAACACGTACAGAATGTCTCAAAATTAGCGTGCCAAAGTAAGTTTCTCCTGCATTATTTCCTACAGCTTCATTAGAGATCATCCCAGAGAGACTAGGGGGGACCCCCGAGATCTAAGAGATCCAAGGGCTAACACCTCCGCCTTCCCGACCGATCCTAGACAGGTCCCGGGACGAGTCGACCCAAGGCAGAAAAATATAGGCAAGTTTTTAGTTGTTTCCAATCGGTGGTTTGTTGCAATTTCTATCTTTTAGCTCCTCCCCATCCGCCGCAAACCCAAATACCGCCGCAGCCCGTCAGGCCGCCAGTGCAGCCCCCAGTGGTGCCTCCAGCACAACCCGTTCAACCACCGAGACCAGCCCCGGCAAATTCCAGCCCTGGTATTGGACCGGCGGGCGCTTCGGATCAAGAAAAGGTGCATTTTTGTTTGGTTTATTGGGTGATTGAACGTATTGCAATTATTTATTTTAGGCTGCGCTGATTATGCAAGTGCTGCAATTATCAGACGAACAAATAGCGATGTTGCCCCCAGAGCAGAGGAATAGCATTTTGGTGCTGAAGGAACAGATTGCGAAGAGTGCACATCGATCGTGAATGGAGTAGCGTTTTATAAGTAATGTGTGTTAGATTGTAGTTTCGGAGTTTCATTATTGGATACAATCAATAAAAATATAATCATTTTATTTGTATTTGCAGTTAAAAATATAAAAATAATCATTTTTTACAAATTTTATTAATTACCAAGACCGTCCAGGGGGGGTTATTAATAAGTAAAAGTATGAGACGCCGCTGCTGTTCCTTAGATTTCATATCTTTTTCTAATTATGCGTTAAATAATACAACTTTTTTGTTTCTTGACTTTGTTTAATTTTTGTTTTCTACTTCAAGAATGTGCATAGAAAAGGTTTTTAATTTTTTGATCAAAAACAAAGCATGATACCAAACAGAGACAGAAAAGTTATATATTTTTAATCACATAATGCGAAAAAAATATGAAACCTAAGGAAAAGCAGTGGCATCTCGTTTTTACGTATTAATATCAACAGGAATGATCTCCCGGATGCCACTGAAGTAGATAAAATAAATCAAATTAATTCAGAAGAGATCTATGGCTTTTATAAACAAACGTATGGAATTTCAAAAAAATCGGAATTAGGGTTCTCAAATATTAATAAAAACCCTAAGTTTTTTGAAAATTTCAACACCCTGTATCTCCAAAACGAAGCATTTCCAGTACAGGTTCATAGGACTCTTTTATTTTTGGTCAAGGAAACTGCCCCTGATTTTTTTTGCAATATTAACAGGACACCCTGAGTAAACGAAAATTGAAATGAAAAATTTTTGAAAGCTAATAAGTTTTATATAGTTTTAAAAAATATGCATTTACTTTTTATTTATATTGTTATCATAATATTATATGGCACAACGAGGTACATGGTTAATTTACTCTATTCATTTTTTATACCTAGCGCCATCTAGTAATGAATAGTGCAGTGAATATTAAAGTTATGTTTGACAATTCTACACATAGATGGCGTATTTCTGACTACTTCGAAACAAGAAATTGGGAATGTACATCCGACTACTTTTTAGCATTGCATTCACAATTTAACTGGTCACATATTTCTAACAATTTGAAACCAGCCTTTGATTCTTGTTTTCCTTTCCTATTGTTGTCTTTTTTCTGTTTATTCACATATAAAATAGGGCTAGGGTATGTGTAGGTGTTTTATTTTTATATCGGAGTTTAAAATATTCAAAAAGTTTCCTTTACAATTTTTATTAAAGATATTCACAGTAAATAAAATACAATCACTGTTGTTCCTTGAGAATATGCTTGTGTCTTTCGGGAACAAAAGGAACTTCTCCAGCTTTCGAGTGGGCTCTCCTATTCGCCTCCTTCCTCTTAACCTTGTCCTTGATAGTCCGAAGTTCCTTTTGGGCATTGTAGATGTGTTTGGGAACGTGCCTGTGCCTACCGATCCTCTTAATTTGCGGGTGGCTAGCAAATTTCTCCTTAAGAGCTTCACTGTACCTCAGAGCCGCCTTTTCCCTTGGTTTCAGCTGGAATAAAACAACTATGGCTTTCAACGACACGAAATATGATCCGAACTTACCGGTCCTAGTTTTTCTGAAGCTCGAGCCTTCCAAATTCGAATATTCATCTCGTCAGATCCGCTAATAATGTATTTGTTGTCTAGAGACCAATGAACGCAAGTGACCCGTTGCATTCTTTTTGTATGGTAGATTTCTCTGGAATGACCTTTGTCGGTCTCAAATATCCTTATGGACTTGTCGTAACTTCCCGAAACAAATTCTTTACCTGTTGGCGAGTATTCTACAAAAGTAACAGCACCGACATGATCCATATGAACGTTGACAGGTTGTTTAAGGTTGCGACTGTCAAAAGTGTATAAACTGTAATGAAAAATGTTTGTATTTATTAAAGAACAAATTTGTGGTCTTTCTGGAATAATTTTAAAAACTTACTTGTAATCTTCATTGGCACAAGTGAAGATATATGCTTCCATAGGGTTCCAAGAAAGCTTGTTAGTTCTTAAATTCATAATAACTTTCCTTAATGGTCTACTTTCCCTCATATCATATAAAATAACACTTCTGTCGCTAGCACATGCCGCTATTATATGAGTTTCCACTGGATTGAATTCAATATCGTGCAAACTATCTACCCCCCATTCAATCGTTCTTATTGGTTCATTACGACTTTCTTCCCAAATCTGACAAATTTCTCCAGAAGTGGCAAAAATTGGCTTCTTCCTATGATGACTGATCCCTGTAAGCACAGTTTTACTTAAAACTGTGTTGACAGGTTCCTCTTCCTCGCCAAACTGTGGAGCGAGAGATTTCCATGTCTTAATAGTTTTGTCATCTCCAAGGGTTATAAAGTGCTCTCCACTTGGAGTGTATGTTATGCCTCTTACTATTCCATTATGTGCTACAAAATCTCTCAAGCATATGCGCTGTGGAATATCCCAAATTCTCACCTCTCCGTCAAAGGCACCACTTATCAAAACGGAAAGACGTTTGGGATGCTTTGCAATGCAAGACACTCCGTCCCTGTGGCCATCTAGGTTACCGATAAAGGGCTTTGCAAACACTTTTTCCAGCTTAACCGCATTTAAAGCTCTGGTGTATTCTCTAGCTGCTTCGAAAGGGTGTAAGGCTGGATCATAGTTTCTAACAACTGAAATGAAACACTTTTAAATGCTGTTAAGACAATTAGTTTTACTGTACCTTTGTGAATATCGAATTTCGTTTCTCGTAAATATTCATCAGGATTGCGGCTAATGACTTTTACTTTCATAGTTTTAAATAAATCTAAAAAGCAACCACACGTTTTCTATTTGTTGATAACAACATAACCCAACTTTTTCTCCAATCCTGAAGGTCGATTCCTGTATTCAGCTTCAGCAGTCTCAGCGCCATCTATTAGTAAAGTATAAATGAAATGATTAATAAAGTTATATGTTTAAAAACTTTACACGCAGATGGCGCGTTTGTGATTTACAGGACCTACTAAAAAACAATGCTAAAAATTTAATTTGAATTGTACTTTCTTTTGTTTTGCTGGCTTTTTATGTTTTTCTTTTGTGTTAGTGTTAGTGGAGTAATAGTGCGGTTAGCGATTAGCGCGTTTTGTTTTTCTGTTTGCTTAATTTTTGTGAGAATATACATAAACAAAAATGTAACAATTTATAGTAATAACTATGACCAGCTGCGTATGTTAATATTTATGATGAATCTGGGCAACTCTTTGCCTGCAAGACGTTTGTTCGGTAAAAACTTTTCGCAAAAACGGCATTCGTGTGTTATGTGTTAAAAACAGCTCTAAGAAAACTACTTATAGTAAGTACTCTTGTGTATTTCTCATTATTATATACAAACACCTGACATATATATGAGTTATAGTAGGTGTGTGTTTAAGACTTGCTTGTTTTCATAATTCTATTACTGGTCAGAAAAAAATTGTTCAAGTCAAGTCAAATATGTTTCGTTTGGTGGAATTTATCATATAGCAATATAAAGACACTCATTTCAGACATTCTGGTATGATGTGCTTGAATATTTTGTATCTATCGAAATATAATTAAAAATAAGATAGCTTTGCCAAATTATCGTCTGCTAAATGGCGTCGCTTTTAAGCGTGGCTGTTGCGATTTAGCAGACGATGACCAAATTGATGCCGAGATAACTGTTACGTTATTTAACCTATATTATTTTGTGGTGATTCTCTTGTTATATTGGTTACATACAAAGGTGAAGTCTTTGTCAAAACATTTTCATTTACTTACTACTACTAAATACTTACACTAAATAAAATGAAAGATGTATTTGGGTTATTTATTTAATATTACGATAACAAGTTACAAATTTTTTACAACAATTGACTTTTAACAATTATTCGTAAAAATATACGTATCGAAAACTCGAAAATTTTTATATATAAATATTTACAAAAAATTTGATGCACATAAAGACTAGGTCACTTTAAATAATTTACAACATTTAATAACAGGTTTTCATTGGTCCAACAAATCACTGAAGAAAATAAGCTAAAATATTTGAAAATAAGTCCGCTACCTCTACCAGAAGCTGATAATGATTAGCAATATAAATTACTAAGAAAATCTTAAGAGGAGGTCTTTGATAATGATTGATCTCTTGTAAAATAAGGAGAAATTATGTATGAAAGTCACCTCCTCAAAAATTTCCCGTAGCAACAAACAATTTCAATTTCATAACTAAAATGAAAAGTTTTCATAAACACTCAAGATAAATTGTATAAACTGTGGAAAATTCTAGCACTTCTCGTCAGGAAGTTTTTCTAAGGTATCACAAGGTACACAAAGATTTGCGTCTTTCTTTTCACATATTTCATATATTAAAACGACTAGGTCACTGTTAGTTACTTATGTACACAATAATTGTTTTTACAACTTCTCACTGACTCAATTCAAGCAAATCAGCGTAAAAGTTATTATAAATTTTAAACACCATGTTCGAAATATAGTTCTACACATTCAAATCCGCCATCATTTTTCTAAAATCGGCCAGTGTGTTGTAGTCTGGATCCAAATCGATATCTGCAAAGTCTCTTTTGGAATCGGTTTTCACAAAACTAGGATGATATCGACTGAGAGAAAGTGGACATGGAAGCAACTCCGGCATAACTGAGTGATGCGTTATTAAAGATGTTAGCGATGTGAATTCTTTAGTGAAGCCCTACAAAAAATAAACAATAATAATAATTATCTATAGATATTATAGTTTACGTTATCAGATTATATATATTTGATTACATAGTGTCCAGAAATTCAGTGGAGTTGATGCTATTCGAAAAAATAATGTGTCTGTCAAGTTCATCTAACATTTTCTCAAAAAGTCGATATTCACGTAGCCATAGAAAAATGATTAATATAAATCATTTTTCTATGCACGTAGCTAACCTAACCTCAGTTATTTTTTTAAAATTTATTTTTTGCTATAAATTTTTTAATACTGGAACGATTGTTTTCAAATTTGGCTCACTTTTTACTTTTATAGAGACGCAGTTTCAGTAAAATTGCAGCGCCCTAAATGGCAGAAGAGGCCTGTATTGTGCTATAGGTGAAGAAATGATCATCATTTTTTTGTCTTCAATTTTATTATGATTTTGATGGCATTTCTTTAAAGAATGAAAGTTTATCTAAACATTTGATACTCTTATTTGAAGTCAAGAAAGCCAATCATTTGCGACAAAATCGACATTTAAATTTTTTTGACATGCTGATGAATCTCATTTCTTTTATAATTAGGCTAAGTGTTCTTTGAAAACAGTCGAATGATAGCTGTCATATTGCTTTGACGGTAATTTCAAACCTTATATACTTAATATTGTTCATACAAGATAAAAGCTGAAACGCAGTCTTTTAAGAGAAAATAGATATTTAACTAAATAAGATAAGGTTAAAGTAAAGTTCCAAAGTTACTTCTGAGGAAGATAATGAAATCTCAAAGGTTGAAATTACCGTCAAAGCAATATGACAGCTATCATTCAATTGTTTTCAATGTCTACTTTGCTTAATCGTAAAAGAAATGACATACATCAGTATGTCCAAAATATTTAAATGTGGATTTTCTCAGAAACAGTTGGTTTTTTTGACTTCAAATAAGAGTATCAAATTTTTAGATAAACTTTCATTCTTCCAGTATTCCAGTAATCGTTCCAGTATTAAAAAAGCTATAGCCAAAAAAAAGTTGATGTTACGTAGCTTTGTTAATATTGACTTTTCGTGAAAATTTGCATGACCTTGACTCATTATTTTTTCGAGTAAGATCTTCTCTACATTTTTTTGTGCGGAGTTTCCGGACACCCATGATATACACAAGATGTCCCTAGCTCCTTTTAAATATAGGCTTAATTGAAAAAAAATTAATTCGTCCTATATTTTTAATATTTGTCCACACTGGTAGGTTGTATATTTCAGTTGTAAACAATTTTTTTTAATAGAGTCTTATAAAGTAGATATTGCATTTATCTACATATAAATTTTTTTTTTCAAAAACAATTATAATAAAATTTAGTAATTTATCAGATAAGATTAAGATGGTCTGGGGATATTTTGCATAATATGAATTATTGTGACAAAATGTAAGAAAAAAATAATAAAATAATATTTTTTGAGAAGTAATACCTTAATTTTATAGCCCTTGTTTGCTCTCACGATAAGATAATGCGCTATTCCAGTAGGTTGGAAACTTCTAGGTACCCTAAGCGACAAGGCGAAGCATCCAGGCTTGCTGGTACTCTCCCTTACCATGAAAGCACCCACCGGCTCCTGTCCCAGGATTTCCAGAGCTATCTCTCTGGGAATCCCGGCTTGAAACCACGGCGCCAGTCTGAGTTCCCCCTCCTCCCTATTATTCAACGAATCGGTTCGTTCCGGCAGGGGCGGAGGAGTGGGGGTAAAGCCGATGAGTGTATTCTCCGTGCCAGTTTGCGGACCCGAGCTGGAACTGCTTGAACTGATCTGGGATATCCGTTTGCACTTGAATTCTTTTTCTGGTTTGGCGGTCAAGAGGGTGTTGTCGATCTCTATGTGTTTGGTTATATTCGAGTTGTTCTCTACCACCTCGTTTTTAAGGTTGTCAACGCTGTTGTTGGATTTATTCTTTGATTCCTCGGTCTCGTTTACGTAGCCGCCGGAAAGGGGTCTGTTTGTCGGGCTACCTGTAAATTATAATATAAAAATGATGTCAGAACACCAAATTTCTAAAAAATTGTTCTACTGATGTTCTTAGAAATCGACAGAAAACTATTAGTTTTGTCCAATTGCAACATTTTAGGACAGATTCATATATAACATTATTTTTTAAAATGTAGCTTATTTAATTTAGGTAGAATATCGATATAGGTAGGTAAAATGTACAGGATGTTACAAAATGATGTTAAGAAAATTCAAAGGCAGATTATTGTTTAAAATTTTCTGTCTTAAATGCTACAGTCTTCATTTCTTGGAAACTGATGGAGATATTGGGATGAGATTTGGTACAAAACAGTGTATAGTGAAGAGCTACTTTTACATGTATACAGGGTGGTCCACTTTCGAAAGCGGAAACTTTAGAGGCAGACAAAGAACCACAAAATAATATCAGTTTGTATTATAAACTATATTCGAAAAATGCTTCGTTACAAAGATACAGGGTATTTATTTGTATTTATCCGTCAATTATTTTTTGGTAATATAGTGACTATAGATATGTGCACATTTGCCTTCTCATATATGTTTTAAATATTTCAAGATACTTATATGTATATGTGAAGGGCCTCACCTGGTGTACTACTGGTGTTACTGTCGCTGACCAAGGGGCAGCTGTCTTCGTCATTGTGGTTGACGTTCCCGGTGAGTCCCATAGCGATCCGCTTGATCAGAGGCGGTTTCTCCGCCATTTTTTTGTAGGAGTTCATCTCGGTGGGCGAATTGCTCTCATCGCTGCTGGGGGTGGACTGCTGCGAGCTCACCTTCTCCGCGGTGGGCCCCAGGACGTTGTATTTGTGCGTGTGCACCGGCTTCAGTCCGGGAATGGTAGACGGGGGCGCCAGGCGCAGGGCAGAGGGGTCGGGGTTGGAGAGCTGCACGTCCATCTCGGTAGGATGGTGTTGATTGTTCTGGTTGGGAGATTTGTCTTTCTTTAAGGCGACCGACAGCTCTTTTGTCTGGGAAAGGAAAACATTATTAGGGGACGTTGTGCTTTAAATTTAATTGTTTCTTTCTGTAAGTTTTGAATTTGAATTATTTGTTTGTTTGCAGGTTTGTGAAAGTGAACTGTGAACGACTAGCGACATAGGAAGCTTCGTACTTCAGGTTGGTAAGTACAATAAAATTTTGTATGTAGTAAGGTTAGTACAAAAACGTGAAAATCAGGGTCGAATTACATATAAAAACGATTAAATACACTATGTATAAATATAACGTCGAATTCGCTTCGCTATGCTTCTGGTGGCGCCTGTGATCCCGCTCATATCTTGAAATATTTTTACGGTAATTATTGTTGGAAATATGCAAAACGGCCACGTTTCATATTCCAATTATCCTATTAAAATTATCCATGCAGCAGCTGCTCCAAATTTTACCTTACTTAGATGCACATCCTCCGCGTATATCGTTATTAAAACATCGGAAGGTTGCCGTTTAAAAAAGTAATGGCAGTAATTACCCTATTCAGAGGTACTGTAATAGCCGGCATATTTGCAGCCGTCGTTAAAATATTTATACACTCTTATTACGGTCATCAGCCATTGCGTCCATCATCAGAATGTTAAAAATGAGGTAAAACGGCGTTTATTGTTCCTTAATAAACTTCGTAGTTTTGTATACAGGGTGTCCCAAAATTAACCTGCCAAAAATTAACTGTGGTTTCTACGATCAAAAATAAGAAAAAAGTTATATAATCATAAGTCCGTAGACGCCCCCTAACGGAGATATGGCATCTTAAATGGGGATCTCAAAATTTTGATTTTTCTCAGATATTTCCAAAAAGGACGACGATAAAGTAATCAAATTTGAAACTGAGAATCACAATTAAATTGCGAATTTTATGTTTTGAAAATAAGTTCTCATAATTGATCATAGGCGTGCCGAACTGGGGGGTCAGTGGCTCTAACTTTCTTTTATCTCAAGATTTTCGTCGTCAGATCAAAAAATTAAAAGTTTTGGTCTATTTTACATGAAAAACTCCTATTTCAATCCGATAAACTGCTCTGTTTTCGAGTAATCTTAATTTAAAAATTTTGTGACATACCACAAAAGTTTAAGATGGAAACTATAAATAGGCAAAATATCCCTAGTAGGCTCTGAGAAAATACTGTCGACTTATTTAACACATATTAAAGGTGTTATTCAAGCGTTTTAACATATTAAAATACTTTTAAAATGCATATCAGTAATGTAATTATTTGTAAATTTTTGAATTTTAATATAGCCTATTAATACTTAATTTTTTTAAAAAAACACATGTGATATGTGTCAACTAGACACAATTTGACCGCTTGCATATCATATCTAATATTTTTGTGGTATGTCACAAAATTTTTAAATTAATATTACTCGTAAACGGAATAATTTATCGAAGTAAAACAAGAGTCCCTTTTTTTTGTAAAATTGTTCAACATTTTTAATTTTTTGATCTGATGGCAAAAACCTCGAGACATGAAGAAGTTAGAGCATTATATTTATCCAACAATCTAATTGCGATTCTCGATTTTAAATTTGATTACTTTATCTCGATCCGTTTTGAAAATATTTGGAGAAAATCAAATTTTGGGGTCCCCCTTTAAAGAGCAATAGCTCCGTTAGGGGGCGTTTACGGAAGTATGTTTATATAACTTTCTTTGTCTTATTTTTGATCGTAGAATCCAGCGTTAATTTTTGGCAGGCTAATACACCTGTATACACATACATTATACGGAGTGATTTACAGTTTTGTTTTTATCTTATTAGGCATATTCGAACAATAATTGAAAATGTATTTGTTATTACTCGACTAACAAAATTGTTCACAGTACAATTTTATTTTATTACTTCTACAGTTGTACAAAAGCTATTTTGCTTTATTGAAATTACCAGTATGATTATATTCTCCATAATTAAATTAAAAGAACACTTACAATAAATAACACTTATAGTAATAAAATTTTATAACAAACTTTTAAAATTTATAACTGGTTGCTATAAAACTGTAACTATCGTTTACTATTTTTTAAATTATATGTAAATATTTGTACAATTTTTTATATCATCCGTCACAGTCATAATAATAGTTATTTTTGCCCAACTATCAAAAAAGACGACTAAAAAATAAGTATTTTTCACGATAGCGTGTTTTTGTGACATTATTGGAATATTTGAAGTCTGTAGGAGAGAAGAATTAGTTTATTTACGTACAGAGAACATTGAAGAATGAAGAGGCTAAGTCGTTCATTAAATTGATTATTCCCAATACCAAAACTAATGTTCCTAGATTATTTACAATACCAGAGAGAGATAGAAGGAGTCAATTTTTTAGAAATTCTACGTCCTTCCACCATTGATCAAAATCGATATTTTTATCACGTACAGGAATTCAAAATATACTACACAAGCAGTGGGTATAAATATAGGTTCAATTCCTAAAAAGATTGCCGAATTTCTTAGATTACCCAATGTCACTGAGTATACTTGACACTGCTTTAGACGATGTCCTGCAATCTTCCTAGCAGATGCAGAAGCCAACATATCGATGCTCAAGAGACACGGAGGTTGGTTGACGTTGGTTGGAAAAACTGTTGAAATGTTTATACCAATAAAAAAATATCAAAAATAAATGTTTATATCAATAATCGGATTATTATAATCCTGTTTTATAAAAAAATATTTATCACAGTCTTTTAGTCAGGTACAAAAACAGGACAACATTTAGTTAAGACGGAATTAAAGATAGATATTAGCAATTAATTTAGGGAGAGTTGGGGAAAATAACGTGCTATGTAAAACGTGAGTTATTGCCCACTGCGGGCGAACGCATTTATTTACCCCCGCAGCAAAAAACGTATCCCGATTGGATTGTCTGCACTGTAAACACGCGTCGGACGGGTCCGGGAGCGTAAAAAATAATCTCCTTTCGCGAATCTGCGGCGGAGACGCAGACGTCGTTAAATACTTACCCAAAGTACTTTATCCGTTTGAGTTTGATCCAATTGGGAGGCAATTACGTCTTGAAAGCTGGACTGTTTTTGCAGCTGTGCCGCGTAAGCCATCTTAAATGCATTTCCAACTATCGAGTTCAGCTCTTCGGCCTGCAACAAGAAGAAAAATATTTCCGTTGCGTTCGAGAATTATTGTAAGACACACGGGAAAAGCTTGAGAATAAATGCGGTGGTACATATTTTCATCAAGATGAAAATATTCAACCATTTTTTGTTTTGTTTATTTAAGCACTTTTCACTTGCTTCAAATATTTGTAGTAAACGAATTAAGATCGTTTTTATGAAATTATTTTTATTTAACCAAAAAACGATACATATTTTGATATGGCTTCACTTATACATTATAATTTTAAATTTCCACTTCATTCTTTCTAATTTTTCGAAAATTTTTGAAATTATATTTTATAGTCGTGTATGTATATAACATAGTTAAGGGTCAATTAGCATTTGACCAACACGGTTTTATGTTGAAGAGGTCAACTGTAACAAATTTATCAGTTTACACAATTTGTTTCTTATACCTTAGATAAGGGCGGTCAAGTGGATACTACTCGTATTTATACAGATTTTGCGAAATCATTTGACGGACTTGACCATTATGTCCATTTGAACAAACTTACTGTATTTGGTTTCAACAATAATGCATTATCTCTCTTTAAATCTTACTTAACTGACCGAATTCAGTTTGTGTCTTATAATGGTTTTGTATCTTTTAATTATTCTGACACCTCAGGAGTCCCTCAGTGGTCAAACCTCGGACCTTTATTTATTAACGATATTTGTCAAGCAGTAGATTGCAATAAATTATTGTTTGCTGATAATATAAAATTGTTTTCTTCGATTTGTTTATAGATGATTGTTTAATATTACAGGATTATTTAAATTATTTGCATAATTCCAAATTCAAATGTAAAATTGCTTCCTAAACCAGAAAAAAGCTACCAATTGTTTTCGATTATGCTATTGATAACATTGCATTCGCTCGTTGTGGAACCGTTAAATATCTTAGTGGATTATTTGATTATGCTTTATCCTTTCGAGAGTACATATTCATCGCGACTATCGCGAGGAACTGCAGAAACTTTAACTACATTAAAACATTGTACTATTCCTTCGTCAGGTCTAAATTGGAATACGGGTATGTAATAATCGCCATTGAAAAAAATATTATTTTTCGTTATACAATTGTAACTGGCAACTCATATTTTCTGTTATAATATACACTATAGTTACTATGTAATTATTATAATTGTGATTATTTTTTTGTTAACGGAGTTGGTATGTATAACATTTAAAACAATTAACACCTTTTTGGTTATAATAGTATTTCAACTGACTTACATTCCTTTCCATTTTATCCTGCTGGCACTGTTCAAGCACAGGTACACGGGCAGTATGCTTCCTGCGACACGGCGAAAACAAAACTAAGCAAAATATGCACTACTGTCGCAGGAAATATACTGAAGAAATAAAATATGTCATACATTTGCTGAATGGGGCTTACTGAAGCCCGACGTCGAGTGTGATGAAATGAAATATGAAACTACGCTAAATTTGCTAAGTATACACATATCACTGAAAAGAGTACTGTGTTACGTCTGTGTTTGTTTAGCAGGAGCCGTGCTTTTACAGGGTCGACAACGGAAAGGTTACAAAGTTAAATATTATATAAAGTTTTAGAACTTTTGTATTAGTAGTTATTGAAAAATTGCGTAACAACATTTACAGAACAACACAGATTATTATTTCTTTAAGATATAATTTCGTAAACAGCTTGACAACATTTCTGCATTAAAAATCCATTCATATAACAAAAAACCCTTATTTTTGGTCCTTGGATTTTTGATCTCTACTTAAGAACACCCTGTATATTTACTGTGTAGAAATTTTGGTGTATAAAATTCTTACAATTGTGCACTAATTTCCAAGGCTTTTAAAAATATTTATTGACTTGTTGTTGACGTAATTGTACCTTTTATTTATTGTTAAATAATTTAAATAGAAAATTGTGCGCATTGCTACCCCCATTATTTAAAAATCATGTTTAAACACAATTTGTGTAGATAAAATCAACTTTTATTTACTGTTAAATAATTTAAATAGAAAATTGTGCGCATTGCTACCCCCATTATTTAAAAATCATGTTTAAACACAATTTGTGTAGATAAAATCAACAATTATTATTCTATTCTGTACCAGAATTTGCACAGTGCAATCTGTGAATGTTAGCAGTCTCCTGTACGTCATTTACTCCATTCTTTGCATTTTTAAGAAAACTTAAACACGCGAGACAGCGCAAAAAATATATAGGTGACATATTTTTTAAAAAAGATGTTATATCGTCGTCAATTCAGTTCTCTCAAATTGGAGCGTCAGCTACTGTTCGCGTTATCTCACGATAAATAATCTAAACGTTCACTTTTACCCGAAAAAAAGTCAAGTAGCGTGGATATGACACAGACATGTGAAGACTAAAGACCGAAACAATCTCCAGAGTGGTTTCTTATGCCGGTTTTTATAACCTGCTTCCCTCTAAGAGCGCGACAAGACGAGTCATAGCTTTTAATAGAGTCATCAGCGAAAATATGCTTTATATGAACTATCCCGCTGCCAGTTTAATGCTGAAATTCATTACACTAATAAGGTTTCCGTTTTATTTTACTCCTGCAGGGTTGAGCATTGGTCCGGTAAATATCTAACATTTTACATATGACAATTTAATTTATACAATTTATCATAATTAGCTGCCAACCCTGAACAGGCCGATTTCTGATAGCAAATTCCGTTTTCCCGAACTGTTTTAAGTTGAAAAGGTACTCTTGTTTCAAATCGTTATCTTTAACGGTTTCTGAGAAAATCGCTCTTGAATTAATCCCACTTTGGTCAATTTCATAGTAATTTAAACAAAATAATTATCAACGTATTCTTATGTCAAAGTATTGTCAACCCGATTGCCAATTTAATAGTCCTAAGCAAAAAAAAATGGAAGAGTTTACGGGACAAGAATTAGTTGATTTGATATTTGTTTATGGCTTTTGCGATGGTAATGCTGCAGCGGCAGAACGCGAGTACTGGAGCAAATTCCGTTTCCCCGAACTGTTTTACCTTAAAAAGGTACTCGTGTTTCAAATTGTTATCCTCAACGGTTTCTGAGAAAATCGGTTTTGAATTAATCCGACTTTGGTCAATTTCATAGTAATTTAAACAAAAAATAATAATAATAAGTAATCAATAATACACATTATTGATGTAGAACAATTATGATATGATGATTTGTTTATGGCTTTTGCGATGGTAATGTTGCAATTGTACTCTCAGATAATCATGTATTTATTTTTATTTTTTAGTGTCATAAATAAAGTTTACATTGCTGTTTCTAAATTTATTATTCATTAAATTCTCCTGCTGAATTACACTCGACGCTTGTTTTGATACCGGGCAAATTTGCGTTGTTTAAATTCTAAACAAGCAAGCAATTTGACTCGAAAAACTGTCTACCTAAATTTAATAGTTGACAGTTTTTCTCGTCTAATTGCTGGGCAGCAGTTTCTGAATAAGCAGCCCAAATTTACCCGGTAAAATACAAACCTCCTGTGCAATTATAAGTGAAAAAATGAGTAAAATACAGTTTGCTGAAATATATGTTAGGAAAAGAAATTAATATTGCGCCGCGATGATGAGTTAAAGCGATTTCGCGAAGTGTCGACTTTGAAATTCTATGGGGGATGCGTTACAACGCGCACCCTTTTCCTACCCCCTTGTGACATCGCTGTCGCCTAACCATTTATCATGTGACCGAGCACGATGGCCGGCGAGGGGCATCTTCGATTACTCGTGATTAATGGAGCCTGTTTAGCGAGAAGAAGGAGTTTCTGCGGAAAAATAACATCGACGCCTTCTCGCCTTCTTAACGAGTTTTATAAAAAAAATACAGATATATTACACTGGCTCAGATATAGAGAATGTTTGTTACCAAGGATGAGCACAACGAATTTGATACCAATAAGGGCTCGATATCCACTCAATGACGTGATTCGTAGGATGGATGTGATACTGATATACAGGGTAATTTTTACTAATGATTCCATTTGTTTTTCCTAAGCGTTCTTCTGTTTCATTTTTCAAATAAAAATTGGACAGAAAATGCGTCGGTATAAAAGTCTATGCAAAGTTTCAACTAAATATCTGAAGACACAGCGTTAAATTATCAACAAATATGTTTTTTAGTCGTAATAAAAATAAAACTAATATCTGCAAGTCCATTGCAGTAGTGACAAATATACATATCTTAATATTATTTTACTACTGAAGTCTCAATACGTTAAAACACCGAAATATTTTAACACGTTCAGTTAAATAATAAAGGATATGATAGGACTGCACAATCACTTTTATTTTATTATGTAATTTATTTGTTATATACCTAATTATTATTCAAGTCGGTGTCGTCTCTCAAGGGATTGTTATAGTATTGCGCTAAGGTATTGAAGAATTGAAAAATGGTAGCAAAATAAAAATTCAGCCAGTGGCGTAGAAGTTAGGAATGGGAAACAGCTCCTCTACCCTCGTCGTACGCCTCTGGGTAGTAGCCATAAACGATTTTCAAGCATTTTTTAATATTGTTACGGATTTCCTAACCCGACTTTTTTTTACCAGAAAAACAAACAGTTAATTTTTACTGATATTTATTAACTACTCTGTACACTACTGAATAACTAATTACAACTCAACTAAACACTATTTCACTTTGAAACTCCAGGAAATTTCCAACTAAACACTCCAATTCAAGACTGCCTGACTCGGCAGTTTGTTCTTCTTTCATAGACCAAACGAATATTCCAGGTATTTTGTAGCAGCTCTAGATCCATTTCTCGAACGATTCTCGTCGATTCTCAATTTTTCCAGTCGTGCCTCGATACACGGCATTATTTTGTTTGGGTACCAGAATCGCGTGGGGGCGATCGGGGCAATATCATTTAAAATGTTTTAAATAAAACACCATGCAACTTCGTAAGGAGCCATATCTTATCTAAGCGTTATGTCAATTCTTCATATTTCCAGCCCAGGATTATCCAGTTAGCGCATGTACAATGATTAATGAGTAACCCTGTATAGTTTCCAAAATGTTTGTTTATGCCCACATACCTAGTACAGCTAGCTGAATAAAAGAGTAGGTGTCGAAGTTAAAGAGAAACTGCCAGTGCATTTCCGAAACAAGGGCTCGTATTTTGTTTGAGAACAAGAGGCTTCGTTTCATTCGGAGGGAAATTGTCGGGTCAAATGCGTCTCAATATAAATTCGCATAAAAAGTGGATTCGCTTTCCTCGCAGATTTACGAGTGTTCCTGGGAAGGCCGAGGTACAAATTACTGCGTCTTTGCCGCATCAATTTGGAGCCGGGCTTCGTTGCCTCCGACGAGAACCGTTTCATTTGCGAGTGCTGCTCTCGCTAATGAGAAGCTATAGTCGTGAATACATTAAAACGGCGCGCCAGCCGAGGAAATAGAGAAATCCGGCATTTTTATTAAACTGTTGTGTAATTTAGAACGGGCGCTGATAAATTGGGGGCGGGCCGGCTTTTGATTAATCGGCCGGTTAATCTCGTCCGTTACGAGCCAATAAGGAGGCCCTTTTTCACTGCTAACGCTCCGTCAGGACGTGTTTACTGTCCGGACCTGTGAATAATGGCCCTGCATTCTCGACAACAATTGAGAAACTGCCCTATCGCAACGAAACTACCCAATCGCAATTAATTCTCGTGACAATGTTATTAAAACCTCCGTATGCACCTACACTCTGTATAATTTCATAACCACAACGCTGTTCTTGAGAAATGTGTCAAGTTACATCGACGCCAGACTCTTTGTTTTCGTCACGAACAAGCGTCATTATTCTCATTACCAGATCGGATTTCAAAATTAGATTACAGTCGGATACGATTACAAAAATAGTACCTAAATATAAATATTATAGTAACTTTTTCGATAAAATGGCGAAGGCGCTGGGTGACGCAATGAAATAAAAACAGAACAATTAACACTAAATTGTATATTTTATTGTTGACAGTTGTTATATTACCGTGTAAAAATTATAAAGAGTGACGCCATTTTAACATGTGAATCCTCTCAACGGGTAAGGCGTGCGGGGAAGCAATTCCATGGGCGTATTACTTTAGAGGGTTCAAAAAAGTATTAAATATAGAACAAAGGAATATGTAGATTTTAGTATAAACTTAAATAGGTTATCTTTACAAATTTACACTCATTAGATGCCTCTGTGAATTAGTTACGGGCGAGGCAATTTAGCAGCAAGAGCAAGAAGAAAAGTAACTTTATTTTACGGTTGATTTATTGCTGAGTTCGTCTCCTTACATACCACTACTGTATAAGTTAGAAGTGTTATTGCGCCATTAATATAGAAATTGTTAAAGCATGTAATATGTGAGAAAAGTTAGTGAAAGACAAAAACTAAAAGGTATATAAGCAATATTTTCAAATAGGTAGTAATATTTATTAAACATAACAAATATATACGTTATACGTATGTATTTAACATGTAGAAAATTGTATAAAGCAGGAAACATATTTAAATATTTTTTGACAATTTCTGTAATAATATTAATATAGGTACAGTATGTCCAATGTCAATTGTCGGTATCCCTAGACACATTTAATTAATACAATGATTATTAAAAATGGCTTCTTCTTTTTCTTTTGAAACCGAGGATTGAGAAATATCACAATATCATAAATGAAACTGGCGATCGGCCAGCATAGGGATAGGAATTAGTTTGGAAATGAATAAAGATTTACATGTTCCCAACTGACATTGGATGAACTTTACCTATGTTTTATATTCAGGCAGTTATGCAAAACCACACAATGTGCATTTAAACATGTATTTTTTAAATCGTCTTCACAAAGCCTCACATTATACTATTTTACAGCACAACTAAACCGTATACGAACTTGAAATGTCTCGTACTACTTTAGTTTCAACTGCACTACAATATTTATAACAACACACATGACTGTATAGATAAGCCGGCCATTACTGGATCGGGACGCTGTAGGCGCATGTATTTTTTATAAAATTTACAGAACTTTGAAATAGAAGAATACTTATATTCTGTAAATAACAGGACTATTACACGCTTTAGTTATTATTTGAATTAATGTTGTAAATTTTCTTAACGTTACGATAAGTATATGGTAAATATGGTTTATATGTAAATATAAATAATTTATTTGAAATTTGCTGCTGTTGTTTATGATGACTGGTTCTATTATTCTTTTTTACATTATCTGATTTAAATGTTCTATTACGTGTTACTAAATATTTTTATATTCATTCACCAGGTACATATTTTATTTCCTGTAATTAATATTATTTAGAATTAGTTGTACTGTAAAAGGTTCAAATTGTGTAAATGTTTATTTTATATTCTCTGCAGGGAGTATAGAATACCTGTTTGTTTATAATGTGGTCACCGATTTGTTTGTAAATATTTTTACACAAAATATTCATTCAATGCTTTGTTGCATTACCTACTTTTATAATTAAATATGAAGGACGAATAATCATTGTTCTGCATAACAAATAAATCGCGATCTAATTACTATAAACAGACCGTGTACTCTCAGTGTGAGGATCTGTATCTCACCTAATTAACCTCGATAAGTTTTCAAGTCTAAGTCACTTCCTTCCTGCACGGCAGGGGTCGAGAAACCCTGGTTAGAGCCTTATGATGACTGACTACATAATCTGAGGTTCTCACGTGGCTTGATCCCCTTGCCTATCAAAAGTAAACGCTATTGAATAAATCTCCGTATAATTTTATCACTTATTATGGTAATAAGTTTAACTTTTTATATGTAGAACTCAAATAAGAAAGTAATAATGCGATCACAATATTGTTTTAATATTCTACTGGTAGTAACTAATAGGTTTAAAGATATATGCTACTTTAATCATAAACTTGATTTGATACTTTGCATGCATTACATTTTAATTATTCAATATTAAAAAATAACCTTTAAATTAAGTTGAAATAAGTGTTTCTAAATGTGTCTCAACCTGGCAATTTTCAATGTTAATGAAGAAGTATAAATCATAATGATTATAATTTTATTCATTCAGCCAATTTTTTTATAATACATTTAAGTAGTGACTTCCATTACATACATTATATAATTTTTTTATTACATTGACCACTACATCTTAAATAATTTAATATTATATCCTGTGTTCTTAATGAATATATAGAAAAAAAGTAATTAGTCTCTATCGGGTATCCATTAATAAAATCACAACGATAAAAAACCAACTTGATTCCTTCTCCAACTAATTGAACGACACGAAGAAGACAAAAAAGCTAATTACAATTAATCCCATCAATATGCAAATCACACCATAAATCCTAATTATGGGGTCCAGCTCCGCTTATAGATACTACAGTAGAATGGCTCCTTGTTTTTGATAAAATAGTTATCGGATTGAAAAATACACGGTTAATAACCACCTATAAAATTATATGGACATTAAATCAATATCAGGATTCATGCCATGCCTGGATCGATTTATGGACGTACAAGGCCTCTTCTCGACGGTGGTTTCTCGCTATTAATATTAATGCCAACGGAAAAAAACTCACCCGACCTCATCATTAACGCAGCAGTAAAATGTGTAATAAAAATAAATAAGACAAGGACCGAAATGGATCGGTCATGTTACGCTGATTGCCGCTTTATAAGCTCGGCTTCATTGAATCGTTATTTTTAGTTGTACTCGAAGAAGAGCCCACCTAATGGTTATTACCGGGAAATATAGCTACTACAAGCCAATTTAGCAGTCGTATCTTAAGAAGGAAGTCCGGAAATAACTAGGGGTATTTAAAGCAGCGTTTGAAATAATACACTCTAAGCGTATCGATGAATTGAAGGATGAAAAATATAAGATAATGTTGTAACCTCTAAATTAGGTTATCGTTGAAACACGTCACGTAGACAAACAACTTTATTGCCACTCTTGATTATACAAGAAATATCCTTCAACAAATTCACAACTGTCAAATGCTTTATTTTGACGTTTCACTCATTTGCGTTCGACTGCTCAATATAAACTGACTGTAACAGCGGAATTGATCCGCTTATACAGGTTTTTAGAGTTCTGGAAGTTTTTTCGAACTCGAGAACGTGTCGAGAAACAAATAGAATATAGCCTGGAATATTCCGGAAAACGTCAAAATAAAGGTATTACAAAAATTATAAATTCTAATGAAACAGGAGCATAATTAACAAACTAAAAGGTAAGTGAGCTTCCGTAACAATATTATAAATGAGTTATATTGAGGTAGAAGAGTGCCCTATAGGCGTATTTTGTAACCTCAGCGGGGTATTTGATAATGTTAACATCATTTGTTGCTTTCGTAATTTGGAGTGTTTATTTCTTAATTTAGGAGTCCCTCAAGGCACTATATTGAGTCCAATATCTTTTTACTTTACGTAAATGATACAAAATAATTAAATGAAGGGCGCTGTTTTTATACGCAAAAATGCTGTTCGTTGAGACAGTCTAAAAAAAAATCTGAGTAAGTTAGAAAAAATCTATCTTAACTGTGTTAATTATATAACTTTTCTTCAGGTTGTATAACAGTTTCCAGACTGACAATCATTTAGAATATGAAAGAAAACATTATTTTCACCTGTTAGGTTTTATGCATATTGAGAAAATTGTATATTATAAACATTATCACATCTTGCAGAATACTATTAAAAAACTAGTAACACTTGAATTGATGTAAATTATTAAGTATTTTTCACAGTATATGGAACACAGTAATAAGGTGAATTCATGTTCTTTTGCGCATTTTCCCAATAAAAGTTAAAGGAAACGATTCAATTTCAGCATTATATTTTAGTACTACGTTAATAAGAACCTCCATCTACTGGGTGGATTTTTTGTGTGCATCTTTAGATACGAATCATTGTAATTGAAACGCCAAAATAATGTATGCTTTACCATCGTTTTTTAAAAGTTATTATTTTATTTGAGGAGAATTTAAATAGTCAAAGTGGACAAAGAAAATATCAAGAATATTATTTTTAAAATTATTTTTGTTCTATGTGTTTTTCAAGATTTCTGTATCTAAAAGCACCACAAATTTGATCATTTTACCGCGACAAATAAAAAAATAATTTGATGGTATGGATTATACTAAAGATATAAGTTTTTACGGTGAAATATGCTTAAAATTAGACGGTGCCATAATTTTGATACAAAGTTCATTATACTATTGTTTTTACAAATTGAAATATGCTTTATATACTTTAATATTCGCTTGAAATAATTATAATTTTGATTCCCTATTTGCAGACGTTGGGGTGCTGAACACTTTTATTTAATTTAATTTTAATTTCAGCGTTTTATTAAAGTTGCAGCCGCTTGTAAAGCTGCCAAGGCTTACTATGTGTTTTTTAATTAAGTCCTGCACCGAGAATTAGTCTTTTTTATTTTCTGCTCTCCGGCTATTAGTTGTGAGCTCCTGATTGGAGTCTAGAAGGTACTAAAAAGCACAGGGGATGTTAAATAATGTGTAATATGTTTCTTACAATGTACCTGGTAGGTATAATATTGAAAATTTATTAAAGAGATTCTTTATTAAATTTTCCTTGCATTTTATAGACACGCATAAACATCTAGGAATAGACAAATTTTAGAGTAGGAATTTTCGAAGATCGTATTTCTTTCATATTGCAAAACTATTATGATAACTAGCGTGACAACTATTGTTCATTTGTTTCTTGTGTTTTACTACTACTTATATTTTAATTTGAAAAATTGATAAATAAAATTATAGGTAATAATATTTAACATTTATTATTATTTTTTAATTTATTTAATAATAATATGACAGCTGACAAATTAACTCTTCTAAATATATATATCGCGTTGTCTGAATGGATGGAAATCGTCATTGGACGTCGTTTTGTGGGGGGCGTGGCCAGACTAAAATTTTAAATACCGTTTTTAGGCTTACTTTCCACGATTAAAATAATACATTCATTTTGATTTTCAGTTAAAATTTCAGATAGATCTCGTTAAGTCTCGCATAAATAAACACTTTTTCTCGTGTAGAATCTCGACGGCTCAGGTGGGACTCGCAAACAAGGGACTCGCAGGGGCGTGAAGAATTTGATTAGTGGAATTGATGAAATCGAAGTAAGCCCTAATAGCTACCAGACAGAGCAGCTGTCGATTTTCCACGATGAATATGCATCGGAGCGGGTGTCTCAAAAGACAGCTACATCAAAGAAGGCGATGAGCCGGGCTCGGCGGGATTTATATTTCTCTGTTCGGCTGTTATCTTCGTTACCGTTTGAGCGAGCGAAATTTTCTTTATGTGGGCCGCTCAAATTCTATCAGAAAAATATCTGTCCCCTACAAGCAACGGTACGAGGGTTTCAATAGCCCGCACTCAATTTTTTTCCCGAGTAAAAGTAAAGAACGATTGACGGATCGTAGAAGGAAGTGTAATACGGATTAACAGAGAATAAAATTATGCACTAGGAAATGTAACAGTATATAGGGCGTTCGATTAAAAAAATAGTTTTGACGGTTTGAAGTCAACAAAATGTCAACACCTTGTATGAATTTAAGCCACTTGTAAGACATTATTAAAAAGCTGAAAGATTCATCTTTTCCTTTTATAATAATAATAATATCTCTACCCCTCATTCTAATCACAGGGATTAGCCCAGAAGTCGCAGACTTGTGCGGGAGAGGGGGCGGCATATTATTATTAAGCAGGCCGCATTTGCGCCCAGGAACGACTTACGTTGGTAGGCCCTAACCACTATTCAGTGCAGGAATGAGGGAAACCTGGAAAACCTCATTAATT
The DNA here is from genome assembly GCA_025584915.1 of Monochamus saltuarius. Classification (NCBI taxonomy): domain Eukaryota; kingdom Metazoa; phylum Arthropoda; class Insecta; order Coleoptera; family Cerambycidae; genus Monochamus; species Monochamus saltuarius. Next base: position 56,708,714 of record CM046726.1, read on the forward strand.
AGGAGGGTGGTCAAATATCAACCGGCATCAATCTCTCACATTGACCCAAGCTAACATTATTCCACCCTACCATACCCACAGAGAAGGTGCCAATCCTCTCCACGAATATAGCTTATATACGGTCTACCGGCAGCTGGGCTCGAACCAACTCCGTCTAGTCACCTCCATTCAAGTACCAACGCCTTAAACCGCGCGACCACTGACCGATCCGGTCCGACCGATCCGATAATGAATATTTATTTAATTTCCATGCCATTCGGCATAGCTTAATTCAGACAGAGCGATGAAAATTGATTATATTCCGAAATATTGTAACCTCTACGTTGACTTAGCCTTGAAATACGTTACGTAGAAAAACAAATAAATATCCTTCAAACTCAACTGTCAAATCTTTACTTTGACGTTTGTCACTCGCGAACGGCTTCTGAACTTAGAACTGATATAAACTAAACAGTGGCGGCGAAACCGATCCACTTATATGTATTTTTAGGGTTCACGAAATTTCTGCGGTTTCAAGAACGTGTCGAGAAACAAATCAAATATAGTCTGGAATGTTCTAGAAAACGTCAAAAAAAGGTTTTACAAAAATTATGAATTCTAACGCAAACAGGACCATAACTAACAAACTAAAAATGTAGGTGTGCTTTTGTAACAATATTATAACGTGGGGAATCCAAAAATTCAATAAACATTATATCACTCAATTTAAGATACATTAACTTAATCTCCATCCCTCAGGAAAACGTAGACCATCGTTCGTCGCTTACACGGTGCAGTAGACGATAGCGAATGCAGAAACGGGTCCGTTATTCATGCCGCAAGTTGTACGAAACAATTGCCCCGTTTTGTAAAGGCTGCCGTCAGACAAAATTTCAGGATGCACCGCCAGCCATTGTCCTTTTCCCGCCACCGCAGAGTTTAATGTTTATAAAATACGCGGGGCCGCTCCTCGAGCCATATTTCACATTACGCGCGCTTGTCGGACGAAACAAAGACTTAACGGCGCGCCCGAAATTAAAATTTTTTGATTTGCATATTCCGCTCGTTTAACAAAACACGCGCTTATTAACAAACTTATTAAAATGGGATACTGTTAGGTGTCGGGGAGTCTCGGGGTTTATGGCGCGATTCCCGGTTTTCCCCGCAGATTTCTTTTTGTGTCCACACTGGAACCTCTAAAAATTTCGTAGTACACTACTCTAAAAAAAAATGTATCTAAGCATAGAAGTAATTACTAAATTGTAGAGAGTTTTATCCAGTACCTAATTTAAGAAACAGAAATTTTAAATACTTGCCACTTGTACAGTCGACTGCATTTCAACATTTATTACACAGTGCGTCCCATTTTTCAGTTTAAAACCTCTAGAAACGTTAAAAGGCTGTGGAATTTTGGCAAGCCAAATTTTTAAAAATTAGTACCCTGTAGGACGGTTATATTATACTAATCATTTTATGAATGTGACAAACACAGCAGATCATAGTCCGTAATCTGCGACCATTAAAGATGACGGAGGTTCACCAAATATTTCAATTATGACACGGGCGCCTCCGGTAGAATTTCAAATAGCGACAATGCCACGGCCCGGCCTAGGCGATCACGGCCAACTATTATTCAACTAACGAGGCACGCTAAATTCGTAATATCCCGGTGGCGAAACTTAATGTTCCAAACATAATAACGCCCGCTTGATTTGGCCGGCGCGCGAGGAAACCGGAACATCCGGAACGCAAGTAGATCTTTCTTAGGGACAGGATTTAATCTAACACACCTATATCCTAAGTCGCATATTAAAAAAGATACAGGGTATCAAAGTTAAAATTTTATTTTCGATATTTGTAAATAACTTCTTAAGAAATCCAAATATTTATATAAAATTTGTAAAACGGGGGTTGTGCGAGCGAGAAATTCAAATTTGTTTCTAATTTTGACGTCACTAGTAGAGGGCGCCACTTGTGGCACACCATGTTTCTTTTGAATGGCAGAACTTTTTTGCTGCTTAGTGTATCCATCTGACTATCGAAACAATCGATTCTCTTACCTGTTTTATTTGATTTTCAAATTACAGCTAAATATTTTTTTGGAAATTTTGAAGGGCTGCATCTTCTAAGGGGTGAACACTTTACTAGGTCATTCTTATGCAAACGTATTCTTTTTAACTGTAGATTCACCGGTACCAATTGTGCTACTATATTGAAATTTTGAAAGATTCAATCGCTAATCTTCGTATAAGAATATATTTTTAGAGGAACGAGAAAAACGTTTTTTATTTTTGTAGTAATGTAGGTAATTAATTATTCAAATTTTAAAAGGGGTTAACGTTATTTCTAAAACGATGCAAAATCCATGACTGCTTGTACATATTTCGTAATTTTATTTTATTTTATTCGTAATTATCGTAAATCAAATACTAAAACAGCAAAACATTAATCTACCAAGCGCCTAATATTTGATAAATTTCATAACCCTTTGTCGAGTAGCAAGCTGATAAATGTTGCAGAGGCCGTGATGGCTACCACTCCAGCACCCTCACTGCCCTCGACACCGCCATTACATCTCATAATGGAACGGCGAAGAGTCCCTGTGGGGCATTTGACAGCACAGTGATACTCGCGAAACCTTTATGAGCCTAACAATAATCCCGAAAGTTCACATCAAACCAGATTTTACAACTGCTCCTGTCTGTCTGCCATCTTTTTCTACTCCTTTCTTTGGACGACATGCATCAGTTAACACAACCATGCTAATTCTTTGCTGCTCACTATTATTTCTCGTGCTGATCTCCTGCGTCCCATTCGATAGAAGGTGCCTGAATTTTGCATTGGTTTGAATTGTATTACACGGTAATTTTTTAAACATATTGAGACGTCAGAACATGTACTTGGTAGCAATAAACACATAATAATTATAATATTAACAATAATAAACTGCCGTAGACTATAAACAAAACCATATGGCCGAAAGCGCGATTGCATTGGTAAATGTGAAAAAAAATTACCATTGATTTTCTAAACATCCTGTATACATTCTGGTAGCTTGATAGACAAATTTTATCGATTCTTTACAACCTTACATTTTAATTTTTTCGGTGGACTTATACCTACCTGTATTTCCAATTACATTAAAATGGACTTCACAAACAAATAATGTATTTATTTATTTACTTATTTATTTAGTATATAACTGCCCAACAGTGAAACCCAATTACAGGGCAGGCTGGCTACATAAATAAGACTATTATATTGCGACCATAGTACATGCTTGTTGCTCAAATTATGCTAAAGGAAACACAGCAACAAGCATGTACTAAGGTCGCAATATAATAGTCTTAAGAAGCCGAGATATCAAACAGGTCAATCGAATCCTGCAAGGACATATAAATCTTGCACATTTGATACAGTGGAGATGACAATAAATTATTGGTTTTCGGTATCGGAAGTCTAAATGTGGTACGATGTCGTGAATTTACGCGAGGCACATTAAATTCCAGTCTGCTCAGGATTTCAGGACAATCAAACAAATTATGTGCAATTTTGTACAATAAGGTCAAAGAGTATCTACCCATAATTGGGTGTAATTGAACGCTGATCGGGGCTTTAGTCTGCAGAGTAGTTAGTTTCATACAATATTGTTAATACCTAAAAATATATAAAACAAAGGTCAAAGAGGTACAGAGTCTGAGTGTCTAGAGTGTCATGTGCACGACCTATAGGTGGATAAAAACCTTGAACCTTAAATAAACGTGCTTTAGAAATTTTCTTTGAACGGTTTCAATCATGTACTTTTGATTGCCATACATAGGATACCAAACTGAGGAACAGTATTCTAATTTTGAACTTATTAAAGAAAAGAGAAAGAGATGCATCAACTGACTACAATTCTCTCGAATTGCGTAAAATAAAACCCATATTTCTGTTGGCATGTGCAATGGCAGCGTGAATATGATGGTTAAATGAGAGTCCAGGATCAAAAGTAACAGCTAGATCTCTAACTGTTTTGGGTCTAAGAAGAGGAGTGTCATAATTGTTATAAGGAAAGGTTATTCTGTAATAATTCACAATGTGCAACGATAGATACTGACTAGTAGAGTTTTATATCATCCCCGTATACAAAGTACTTAACATCAAGACAGGAAGATCATTATTCATTAACATAAATGTTAAATAACAAAGGACCCAAAATGGAACCCTGAGGACCCTCGGACATAATGTTGTAATGCTTCCCTTCGCAGCGTTTCATAACAGTTTTCTTTTCATTTTTTGACACGGTGAAATATGCTGCATTGCCACAGAATGACATAATGCAATACATTTTACGAGTCTATTTTTGAACTTTATTCAATACCAATGTTTATTTAACAGAGTAACATTTAGATATGCAGATGCGAGCGGCGTTTGACGTCACAAGTCTGCGCTGTGGCGGCGACCGTTTTATGAGGGCGTGGTCAGACTAAATTTTTAATAACCGTTGTTATGTTTCCACGAAATTCTGTAAGACGAAAAACAGTTTCTTAGGGTAAATCAAGTGCTATACGGTTTCAGAAATCATATTTATCGTCGGGAGGTCTGAGAACACTATCGCTTAAGTGGGAATTATGGATGAACGGTCATATATTACCCCCCAACATAAATACTTACCGCGCTATCAGAGGGAATCTCATAGCGCACCAGCAATCTCCTGTGCGCGCTTCCTATTTTTCGTGAGTTAAATCGAGCTCGAATAATTCGAGTCCATCAATAAACATCTAAGGAAATTTATGAGGTGCAGTGTCGCGCGGCAGCCCCGCTATCATTCAAAACGGTTTTTTTAATGGCTATTTCCAGACGCATTAGCAACAGTTAAATAAAACTTAATGGCTCTGTCAAAATGTGACTTATTTCCAGGCGGGGCTGAGACGCAGAGAAAAATGCCCGCGCACGAACCAATTACGGACCGGTGGGGCTCGCAAGGAAAGTACGTTTATTAATGGTAATTATTTTTAATGCATTTTTATTGGAGGCATCCGGTGCGAGCTCGGATATCAGAATATAGTTTAGCGCGGGATTTTTATGGGTCGCTATTTTGGTCACGGTGTAAAAGTCTCTAATTACATTTCAGGATATAATTAGTTTTCACTTGTTTTCTTTTACTTTTTCAAGTCTACGGTTGCGGTTCTAGTAAAATATAAACCGAGAAAAAAAACTGTTATATTCACTCAAAAACTGTTAGATTAACAGTGTTTCACGGTTACATATGGCAAACCGAAAAACTACTTCACTTAACCTTTTAAAAATGTCAATAATTTTTTGTTTAATTCAATATGCCATTATTATTTGACTTCAACGAAAAAGTATTTGTTAGAGGAACCTAAAATAGTTATTTATTGTATAAGTGGGATATAGGCATTATTATACATGAGTGCAGTTACACGAATATAATAAAAATGCCGTTATCCCACGTGTACTATTAAAATTTTATCTAGAACTGCAAACAATGTTATCTACAACAACCTTAAATTGAGAAAAATCCAAAATCAGATCCAGTTTGTAAGTTTTGATTCAAAATCAAGAGGCAAAGGCCATTGTTATGGTAACCTGTCAAACTTTTTGTCAAACTTGTTATAAACAAAATCGAGTTTTCATTTTTGCATGTAACTTTCTGTTGATATAAATACTTTTAGTGTAATGCCAAAGAAGATTGCTTTTTTCTCAATTTATCACAGCTTCAGCAATATACAGAAGACTGTTTTCGACAATCATCTCTTCTAACCAACACAGGATCCTTCTAACCATAAAACGGCATGGTGGTTGGAAGTCCAACACTGTGTGTGAAGGCTATATTTGTAAATAACGGGCGAGAAATTCAAATTTGTTTCTAATTTTGACGTCACTAGTAGAGGGCGCCACTTATGGCACATTATGCTTCTTTTAAATGACAGAACTTTTTTGCGGCTTAGTGTATCCATCTGACTATTGAAACAGTCGATTTTTCTACCTATTTTTATCTGAAAAAGGTATACCTACCTTGTTCAAATCGTTAGGAGTAACCGTTTTCAAAATAGTCCAGTTTGAAATATTAAATTCACCGAGTAAAAACTGTTTTCGTTTCAGGTAAAGTAGGTACCATTTTCATTAAAAATACAGAAAAATGTTACTTGGTCAATCACTTTTTTGTACTACGATTATTTATAATCTCATTGCATTTTTTTATTTATTCATTATTGTGAAACAAAAAAAAGATGCTTGTTTTATCTTCGTAAAATGCACCCTTATCGAGATATTCACATTTTAGAAAATCCAGCGCACCCATATCTTTGTTTTACTTTTTACAGTGATGATCCTTTCATTTGAAAATCACGCAAGTGTGAAGGCAAACTACTTGACTCGAGACTTGACACGTGTAAACGCGCCTTTAGAATCTGATGGTACACATTCCTTATGCATCACGGTGTGTGTATAAACGGTTCATTGTTCACATTGTTTTTGAGTCAGTATGAAAAATAAATGGGAAAAAAATAATATTTGGAATGAAATCGAGAAGTATCTTGGAACTCAAGTCACAAGCATCTGGGAGACTAGACCGACCTTATGAATGCGGCTTACTCAATCGATTAAGATATTAAGATATCATCCGATCTCCGCGCCGAAATCTGGCCCAGATAGCGCTTAATCCTTCCTGTTCCACTCTTTTAATCTGCCCTCCATCGGCCATAATTACATCGCGAGAGCGGGCCAATCAAATTCCTCATTAAATGATAACGTTTAATATCCCGAGTTAGGCCGATGAGAGCCAACTAAAAGAAGCTTACCGCCGGGGAATTTGGCTAAATTTTCTGGGCGCTCGTAATGACACAGACACTGATATAGACGCCGCGCCGCCTGGTTCAGGTACTTCCGTAATGTTACGAGTTAATACATATACGAGTATTTGAAAATTAATTTGAACGTATCTTGCACAGATGCTGTTCACGATTGATACAAAGGAAAGAATAATGGTCTGTGCTGTTCACAGTTGCACAAGTTATTGGCAGCAGTTATGATACGTTTGCGTAAATCATCAATAGTGTCCACATCGGTGCGATACAAATTGTTTAAAATCAGGCGATCGTGGTGGTCATGGTACCGGTCGTCCTCGTCCAATCCCTTGGTATTAATGCTTGAATACGCTGTACATGGTACGGATCTTCTTGAGCCTCGTTTATAATACTGCTGCAATACGTCTTGGACGCTTTGGATCTCCAACTCGTCTACGATTTAGTTGTAAACTTCTCGTGCCATGCCCGCGTTGCACTACACTTGCACTCACTGCAAACTGCGGTAAAAGTAACCGTATTTGGCACATGTTTACCGGGAAATCGTGAATGTTACAATTTTTGTTTACGATATTGGTAAAGGTTGTTGTAACAGTGAATTTCATTAATTTATGAACTGTCTGTATGAAAAATTCTGTATTTATATTTTGTCTTTAGAAATTGATAACTAGAGCATGGACTTTTAGTAAATAAAATGAGGTAGATGACACCAGGCACCAATAATTATCGCTATTTAGCTAAGGCTGGTTTAAGATTTATTAAGAAAGATTAAATGAATAGTTTTCTTATTTTTGTCTTAGTGCTTTTTGAACTGGTTCAATGCTTTGAAACAGTGGAGGTTAATCCGTATAAAGCATTAGTCACACAGCACTTATACTAAATGTATGTGTTCTAGTAACAATAGCATAATATATTTGGCGATGATAGTGATGTAATCGAATTCGATTAATTTTTCGCGTTGTGATCGTTGAAGGACACGATTTCTCCGTAAATATTGCGGTGAATGAGAGATTCGGTTGGCCACAATGAGGCGTGGACAACATTCTCAACATTCCATTCCAGGTAGCACGAGGAAATGTGGAGATCAGATATCTGAGACTCGCCGGAACTCCCACTCGTTGTGGGGGAGACAGGCGCTGCGTTGCAATAATCAGAATATCTTCAAGCTGCATGATGTTAACTATTTTCCTATGGGCACAGATAAATTTATATTAATTTATCTGTGCTATGGGTTAATGCAAAAAATGTTTTCATTTTAGAAATAAACACTTAATAATAGTTGTAATTTGAATGATATAGAAATTTGCTTACGCTATTTCAAAATTTAAGTCATGTTTCTTCGAAAGTTTTCTATATACATATTTTTGGTATTAAATTCTATTTGGAAAGTGAAATATTTGTTGAAATTCTTTTAAAATTAAAAAAGGCCAAAAATCTTATGCCCCTATTTCCCGCGTAGCCGCAAATTCATTTCCATAACTACAACCGTAAAATCCAATTTATTAGAACCCTTCTCTCTTTCCAATGTCGAGCAAATTGATTTAACCGCTCCAGAAACTAAGGCCTCACCGGGAAAAAGATGCAAGTTGTACTCCTTCATTGTATAACGTAATGTATTTGGAGATTAAATTTTGCGTTTCTACATGAAGTAATTTCAGAAAACATTAGAAATAAAGTACTTTTACATAAATGGAAATAAAATAATACATATACATATTATTTTGTTATTCCAAGCCCACATTTTAATAATTATTTTCAAATACTTATAAACAAAGTGAACAATCTTATATGAAGAACTATGTAAGTTAATGTTATGGCAATGTTCACATCTACCTGTACCTAAAAACCGCTTTCTGTCGCTATACAAGGTGTGGCAATTAAGTTCTGGAAATTTAGTTATAATTCGGAAACTGGCAACACTGCACGCTTCGTCAACGTTTTTCTAGATAGGGGGGAACTTCCTTTTAGTTTCAGTCCAAGGTTGAAGTCGATAGCCGTTTGGTTTGTGTTTTATGTGTATTTTTTGGAAGTAACTTTTTTAGTGGAGTTGTGAATGTTTCAATTTTTAGTGAAATCTGGCGAAAAATACTCGGAAATCCTTTCTAAAATTGCAGGTGGTGTATGAAGACGCGTGCATGTCGAAAACACGCGTGTTTGAATGGGCAAAACGGTTCAACGAGGGGCGTGAATCGGTCGAAGACGATCCACGTGAAGGAGCTCCCGTCACCTCTCGGACTGACGCGAATGTTGACCGTTTGCTTCCACTGATCACGTCTGACCGGCGCCTAAGTATTCGTACGTTGTCTGACGGGTTGAACGTCTACAAAACAACCGTTCTTAAGATGAATCGAAAACGAAAATTTGAATATGCGAAAGATTTGCGCAAAAATGGTGCCAAAAGTTCTCACCCGTGAACAGAAAGACGGAAATCGATCTGCGAGGATTTGTTATCCCGCATTCGAAGCGACGGTAGAGACTGGATGAGTCGGGTAGTCACTGGAACTGAGATATTTGAGTATGACCCCGAGACCCGTAAACAAAGTCACGACTGAAGGCAATGTTGATCGTTTTTTTGATATCCACGGCATCATTCATCGTGAATATGTTCCTGCCGGCCAGACAGTGACTGGACAGTTCTATATTGGCGTCCTGGAAAGGCTGCGGGCCCGCATTTTCCGTTTAATTTGCTTGTTTCTTCATTGACAAATTCCCGGAACTTAAATGCCACACTTTTGACTATTCGCAGGTGGCATGAGATGACACTCCTGCTATTGTCTGAAGCTATTTATTTGTGGCATAATTTTAGTTTTTCTTTAGTTTTGTTGGGTTTTTGCCACACTTCTGAAAAAATAATAAAGATTAATTAAATAAGCCCTTGCGCCAAGTCAATGTCAATGTCAAGTTTGACATACGTTTAAAAAAATTTTTACTACGATTTTGAGAACGAAAACAGAGAGTTTTTCGAAACGTCAATAACACGGAAGTGCGCGATAGTGATGTGATTTTTGTTATTTTTACTTATCTGCTTTTTTCAGTGTGAGATTTTTTGGTTAGGCAAACTTAGTTTCGAAAATAACCCTTGACTGTTCCGTTTGGCGCAAGGGCTTATTTAATTAATCTTTATTATTTTTTCAGAAGTGTGGCAAAAACCCAACAAAACTAAAGAGACATGCCTGCTATTTGCTAAGCTCTATGTTATTGAGTTCTTAAATGTCTATAATTATATGTATTTGTAGAAAACGGTATTTCAACAATTTGGCGCCTTTAAACATGAAAATAAATTGAAAACATTTTAGAAAATGCAATTTGAAAAGATGCAAAATCAAATAAAATATTTCTTAAATTAACTTGAGAAACGAATTTACTAACTTCATCGACTGATACCGGAGTTTTTTGCACCTTACCGGCTGCCCTCCGGGGATCCCGGTTTAATTTATGTTCCGCTTTGCTCGGGAAATAATGAAAACGCATTCAGTTTATCGGGTGCGGTCAGAAAATGGAGATTAATGTGTGGGAGTTGGTAAACACTTAATATACCGGGCACTCCAATTTGCATTATTTATGTACCCCCCTGAAAATAAATCCTCTATCGGATCGGCCGCTGAAAAGAACAGGACAGTTTCTGGTCCAGTCTTATTTGTGTGCTGCCCATCAAGACAAATAGCTGAGCGCCGCAGGACGAATTTTAGTTGCGTGGAAGAATTTCGCTGTTCCATCGCTATTCGCTTGATTAAATTGAACAGTCGGTTTGAATTAGTTATGTTTGTAACTAGAACGCGAAATGGTCCTTTTGCGTTTAAGAATGGAAGTTATTTTGCCCAGCTTAGGGAAAATATTCATATGAGAACACAAAAGCATTTTGCGTTTGAGATGCAAACTGCAATAAAATAAGATAATTATTGTGTTATGCAATTTATATATTTGAAATCAACTAAACCGTGTTTGAATCAAAACGGTTGAGCCACGGTGACTATCATAACGATAACAACCTAATAAACAATAGAAATTATTTGTTTGAAAAATTAGTGTCATAATTATACAGTGTGGAAGAAAAGTATGGAATAAATTCATTATTTCTAAAACAACAGTGTTCAAGTTTCATGAAATTTCCTCGGACACGTCGATTTTGCTTTTTAAAAAGACTCTTTTCTATACCAACGCATTTACGACGTTCATTTGTTTTCGCGTGATGACGTCATCGGATATTTTTTTAAATAGAACCCCTATATTTGTTCATCAGATTCTTATAGAGCTTAACTTGCTGAATTCAAAAATATATAATTTCAACACTTTATTCCTTCAACTTTCCGAGAATAAAACTAATAACCGATCAAATAAACGCTGCAGTTGACAGATGCCAATTCTGATTAGATTTTGTTTAGCTGCCAGAAACAGTTTCTGAGGTGACTTGATTTAATTTGTTGTTTTTGTTATCAAAAGATGTAATATTCTTACATGCAATCTAATAAAACAAAATAATAAATTAGGGGGTCAAATACGATTGAGGCAACTAGAATATAATTATTAATTAATTAATTACTTATTGTTAAATTGTTTTAAAAATGAAGAGTCCTTATTTTGTGATACTGCCGATGAATTCACTATATCCATTTTACTCTCAACCAGCCCAGCACAGACACAAATGGGAATATTTACATATTTTTCAAGCCGATTTTAACGAAAGAAAAAAATTGGAAGATTTTTACAAGAAGCACCTGATAATAGATTTCTGCTAGAAAAAGTAATTCAAATTAACATAAATGTATCGCACAAGATTTTTCTTAAAATCGTCAAATAAATATTCAAAACAGGTTCGCTATATCTCCGAATGCATTTGCTAATATCATCGGTAGACTATTTTTATTTAAAAAAAATCTGAAATCTGTGAATATTTGTGAACATTGACCTCAAATAAATTAAACTCGGTATTAATTCTTTATTAAACTTCAGTGGGGCGTAGATTCTAATGAAAATTAAAAAGATATAGCGTAGTTATCGTTAAAATGTGCACCCTCTACATTATGGAGTAACGCGGCGAACTACAATTTGTTTGAATACAAATATGGATATTAGTTAATATGCCAATGTGTCCCTCAAAAGGAAATCAAGTGGTTATACATCCAGAAAATCCAGAATACTTGTCCAAGGAACAGGTTGTAAGGTTTATCAAAGAGGCAGATGATCAAAAGTACTTATTCCAAAAAATTGTCTTGATTGTTGGTATATTTGGAGCCTGTATGAGAGAAGAATTAACGTATTTACGTACAGAGAACATTGAGATGCTAAGTGAAGTATTCCCAATACCAAAACTAATGTTCCTAGATTATTTATAATACCAGAGGGAGATATAGGTGGAAAGGACTCGCACTTTCTTATGGGAAATTGGTTTTGGTCAGTTTTTTGAAACTGCATATTGATAGTTCTCAACACGCTGATCAAAAGTTACAATAATTTTATTTTACTTTTACACGTGCATAAACAAGATTGTTTTAAGAACATGTGCCTAAAACATTGTCATTTCGATACTGAAATAACAATCGAAATGTCATTATTATACAACGATTTCACGAAAAAGCCATTTTCTGCTACTTTGTGTTTCAATATTCACGGGTAGGTAAGAAAAAATGTAGACGGGGCGTGTTAATGCGAAAGACGATTCCATTAATACAGGATTTATATTCGAGCGAACTAGTGTTTTCGGCATTTTAATCCGGGCAAGACGACAGGAAATCGATGGGTCGGTAACGTGCGGGACTAAACAAGCCTTTTGGTCTCGGCGTTGCGCCCCGACAACACTTGGATGAGCAAGTGTTCGCGGTAAGTCGGTGTGACTTTGCGTAATGGCACCTGCCGAGGGCTTTGTCTTAAGCTGCCCCTCAAAGGGCCCACGGGTGTGAATGGATCGCGGCGATGTGTACAGGAATCGACGCGAAAAGGGGTGAATTCTGGGGCGAATTAGTAGTCGGCGCGGTCGGATGATCACGGCGGCTTCTTCGCAGAGGAAGACAATGACCGCGTATTTAGGTTAGGCTGCAAGGCCAGTTTGAGCAAATTTTGCTTGCGACTGCTTGTAAATGATGATATTTTAAAACATACTTACTTAATGTGGTGTAGGGTTGAATTCTGGTACCCACCTGAAACAGGGACAAGTCATTAGAAAAAATATATACTGGTTGTTTACTGTACTGCCTACATCTATATTCATGTTAAATTAATAAATTTATCAGTCAAACGAACGTTAATCCTGGAACTTTCCGCAATTCCAGATTCTTTAATGAATATTATCCTTCCAAGTCTTTTATTTCTATCGGTTTAAGTGTGTCAAACAAAAACAGTAATATTATTTCGATTGAAGTTCTGCTTTTAATATACAGTGTGTCCATAAAATAAAGTATACATTCAATATTAGCTAAATAAACCATATTATTAAAAAATCCCGAAACAGGTCCATTTTTGGTTTTAATTTACTTGTTTTTTCAAATAATCATTTAATATACAGGGTGACCCACTTTCGAGTAATGAAGTCATCACCGTTTTTTTTTTAAATGGAACACCTCATTGCTGGATTTCTCTTGCTGAGTCGATTCCAAAAATGTACTCGTATCACAAGTTGCTTCAAATTGGTACAGGGTGGGCAACAATACCAAAGGTGTTAATACAATATTAATAGACAGTTATTAAATTACTAAATAAAACGTTGTCTCGTGAAAATAAAACGTTAGCAATGAAATTATTGTTGCTATAGTTTTGGTGCATCATATACGCGCAGAATTCATTTCTTCGGCCAACGTCGTCTTCAGTCACTTCATGGCTGAGACGGTAGATTTGTAATAAACGTGTTTGGGGTATTTTCTTAATGATTTATCAAAATAGTTGTAATAACAGTACGTAATTTTTAGTACATTTATTCATTTGTAAATAACTTGCAATTTTGGTAATGTTGTCCACCCTGTACCAACTTGTGGTGGATTTTTGGAATGAGCTGAGCAAGGGAAATCCGGAAATGGGGAAAAAATGGGTGTTCCATTTAAAAAACCCGGTGATGACGTTATTACTCAAAGGTAGATCACCTTGTGTATTAAATTATCATTTGAGAAAACAGTAAATTAAAAAAAAATCGACCTGTTTCGAGAATTTTTAATAATATTGTTTATTTAGATTATAATGAATTTATGCGTTACATTATGGACAAACTGTATGATTTGGTATGATACAAAGCTCGGTTCATTTCAACGTGAATATTTCAGTAGATACCGGCCAGTCCATTTAATATATCTGTCACATGATTACAATCAATCCACTGCAGTTAATTTAACCGACTAAATAGCGTTCCCGCTCTAAAACTTTGATAGAATGAAATAGTATGTATTGCTGTAAAATTGAAGTTTTATATATTTGTTCCTAATAGCTGCTGTATCTACAGAAGAATCGCAAAATAAAGAAAAAGAGTTTTGCCATAATATTCAAGAACCAATTAAAAACATTCGCTTTTATAATTGTTCTAAAAATTTCTTGTAAGTTAAATAAAACACATGATTAGGCAGACTAGTTGACAAAGGCAAATATAAATCGACTAGATTTATTTTTTAATATGTTTGTTGTATCCAATGAAAAATGTCTGTGAGTTATAAAGTATACCAGTTTATAGATTGTCACTTCTACTCGTATATTCTTTATTTTAAAACACACCTTTTATGGTCGACCAAATTAAAATGATAATTATTAGTCTGCATGCGGTTCTGAAATATTAGGACGTGTATTTTTATTATCCTTATATTTAACTCAAACAAGGCAATTTTATTTTAAAAATATATCCCCACAAGTTTACGGCTTGCTACGAAGATCGTTTGAAAATTAATTAAAAATTATACTTTTCTTTAGTTTTATGCCTCTATTAACTGTATCCACTAAAGCAGTCTTTAATTTGATGTTTTTATTATTTCGTCAAGCATTATTTCTCCAAATACTAATCCAACAAATTATAGTTGCACGCGTGTTTACAGCTTTTGGCCTTACAGAAAACTATACAACAATATAAGTTATTATAGCTTTAACTACAACATCTACTAACCATGGCAATTTAAAAATGGACTATATATGTGCCTATATTCATTACATTACTTTTATTTTAATATCGGCGACTTCGCTATTTTTACAAATAGAATAGTTGAAATGGGTCATAATAAACGTTTTACGTACTTTAAATTTTTAGTATCAGTTCTTAATTGCTCCATTCATCAGTTGACTTTGCTATTTTAAAGAGTGTCATTATTATTCCAATAGTATGTATATATGAGGTTCATTTGTTAAGTATATTTATTTATTTAGGAACACACTGCCCTAACAGAAAATCCAGTTATAGGACAGGAAAGAAACACAATATACACAATAAAAAGATTAATATTTTCAAACAGGTCTAACATTAACATTACATACAAATTAACCAAATAAATACATTTAAAAATACAATATTACAAATACTCCAAATATTATATACATATTAAACAGTTAAAATGCATTTTTGATATCATGTAGTTTATAGCAAAAGATCCACCTTATTTTGGATTACAAAATGATTACACATAACATAGGTACATTGGAGAGTTGGAAAGTGCATTATTAGTCCTCGATGTAGGCACAATAGTTTGCAATAATAATGACACTCTTTAAAATGAATTTTGGGATTCCTTTTGAATTGCTGATGTATTAGTAATGAAATCCACTTTCAACTTCAACAATAGTCGTTAGTTGTTTCACTCATCAAAAGAGATTTAATGAAATTTCTACTCAGAACTTCCAGAAGTTCAAAAACTGTTTGGACGAAGTGTCATTACTATTGCAAAAACATATATCTATCGATATGAAATAGAAGAACACAGCCGAGTGTTTAGATTTGAAAATTAAAATTTATACAGCTGAACAACTCTAGGAAGTCTTATCTTATTTAATAACTTAAAAGAAAACAATAGAAATATATTTACAACACTGAAAAATTTGAAACTTATCCAGTAACTGACCATTCGGAAATCCGATTGCTGGGTGCAACAGCATGAACTATAATAAGCCTTAAATTTTTGTTTGCATACACAATATTTTCAATATGGTCCAAAAATGTTAATTTTTTTGGTAAAAACGATCCCAAGATCTTTTAATTGCGTGAAAGGTTGAAGTTTTTTTGTTGTTTAATACATACTAAAACGTTGTAGGGCTAGATTCCCTTGATAATATCATATAATAATATTTATTAACATTTAAAAATGTTAAGTTTGAATACACCACTAATA
Source organism: Monochamus saltuarius (assembly GCA_025584915.1). NCBI lineage: Eukaryota > Metazoa > Arthropoda > Insecta > Coleoptera > Cerambycidae > Monochamus > Monochamus saltuarius. The sequence continues at coordinate 56,724,786 of CM046726.1, forward strand.
TACTTTTTGTAAATCATCCTGAGGATTTACACAATCATCACGTGATTTAATAATCGCCAGTATTTTAAGATCACCAGCATATAATACAGTTTTACAAGTTATATCAGATGTGATGTCATTTATAAAAACGTTAAGCAGTAATGGACCAAGAACAGAACCTTGAGGCACTCCAGCCACTCTCAGTATCAGAACTGAAATCACAGTCTTGCACGAAAGAATTCTATTATTTTAGGTATGATGCTCACTTCAACTTTTCTGGTTAAAATTTTATCTAAAAGTCTCAGAGCCACGTATGGGAACGAAATAGTTCTTAACGCGTAACGACACTTCTGCATGTGTAATTGAAAATTATAACCAGTTAATTTCTGCGTGCTGCGGTCGATTTTTCACAACGCCATCCGGCTGTAAATTATACATAGCATCGTGAGAGATAATCGCGGTTATTAAAATAATTATTAATCTTTTTTCGCAACGTGATCTTCCGTGCACATTTCTGAGGTTTTAACTGTCACATCGGGAAGAAAAAACGTATGATACAGGCACTGCGTTTTGCAAAAACATGTATTATAATAATAATAATGATTTATTGATGTCAGTGTATACAAAAAGAAATGTTTACACAAGTCACAAGAGAAATATAACACCCAAAGCGTCAGTAGTACAAATTAGGTCAAAGTTTGACTCATACATTAATTTAATCGTAAAAATAATTGTCACAGACGTCACACAGTATATTAAAAGGACCAACAAGATCAACAAAATCGTCATTAGAACCGACTCTAGTCTTATTAGACTAAATAAGAAAGTCGTTTAATATTGTCTCTGTATCTAGTAGGATATTTATGGTTCATACAGTATTGACGAAAAAATATTTTCCTTTATGTACATTGTACATGAGACATTCCAAAATGTACAGACTTGGTAGTGTAAGTATGCCGTAGCTTTTAAAATATTGCCTACAGTCCGCCTTATAGGTTAACCCTGCGTTGTAATTTAAAAATTGCATCACTGTGACAAAATGACCCCAGCTCAGGATAGCATAGCACAAATTTGCATGAAAAAAATCGTGGTAGGCTGTCATCAATGTTTTTAACGAGACACAATTAAGAAGGCTTCTAATCAAGAACATCATTTTCAACACTTTTTTAGACAGTTCATCAATGTGTTGCTTCCAAGACATCTGATGGCCAATATACCAAGAAACTTTACTTGAGAGGAAACTCATCATCGTCGTTCATATAACGCAAAGTAAACAAAATAGACTGAGTTTTATCCTGATTGAGATACATCTTATTTGCCAAAAACCACTGCTTTGCATTAGTTTGTGTTTGTACATTTTTCTGAAGGACACTGACCTGATCCGCACTGTTTAAAATGATAGTAGTTTAAAGTGGAAATGTCATCACTGTTTGGTAGATCATTAATATGCAGAAGAAACAGCACAGGTCCAAGAACCGACCCCTGCGGTACTCCATGATTCATGGTTAAGCATGATGATTTACTTACATTAAAAGAAACAAACTGTGATCTGTCACTCAAATATGATTCAATAAGTGATATATTATTTAAATCAAAGTTATAGTGCAGAAGTTTTTGTATTAAGACATTGCGGCTTACACAATCAAAAGCCTTAGTAAGGTCAAAAAAAGTACAAATGTTACAGTTTTGTTTTTGAGAAACTCTAGGTCGTTTATTAAAAATTCTAATCGCCTTTTGATGGTTTCGTTTTTCCTCGCGATTTACTTCGATAGCAACTCGAGACCTCATACCAAACCGAAATGCTATTAAAATTCTTTAACGATGTTTTAACAGTAAAGTATACGTGTTTATGTAAAATTACTTGCAGCATCATAAAAGCTTTACCTTTGAATTCGTGATAAACAACGCTATTAATTCATCCGCGCTGGAAAGGCTGGTAAACATTACTGCCGAAATAATGGAGGTCGAAACAGCGCCATTATCGATCAAGCGACCGCTGAAATTAATATCCCGGCATCTCCGGAGATATTCCGGAGTCGTATGACGTATATATGTTATGATTTTAATAGGGTTAGCCTAGGAATGCCCGAGTGACGGACAGAGGCATATTCCAGAGTTTATGGCGCGGACCAGTTTGACCCACAACGGCATTCCAGGCCTTCAATATAGTTTTACGATGGGATTGCAGATGCTCCGTCTTCCTCCAACGTTGCTGATCTACAGGATGATCTTCTATATCAGCTTCTTTACAAAAATTGACGTATATAGAATGATCTTTAATTTCAAGTTATATGATCTCTACAGAAATTGACGTATATTTTAAAATTCCGAGGTAAAAAATCGTTTTGTAATTTAAACAAGGCCCTCGGTGAACACAAAAAAGACGTAGTCGCGAGCGCCCGCTTCAATTTTCATTTGAATTTTTCAGTCAGCAGTAAAAGCGGCCCCGCTGGGGAAAGGCATTCTCGGGAGCGAATTGGGGTAATAGTTTTATTAATAAAAATGCAAATGTCATTGTTGTAGTTTATTTTGCAAGAGGTCTGTAGGGAGAATCTTGACGGTATACAGTTTAATTTTTTACCTTCTTTTCACAGGGTGGGAGTTCTTGTAGAATCCGCGATAAATGTGGCTGAACTTCGAAATAGTTATACAGGGTGTTCAGTAAAGAATGGCTCATAGTTTAAGGCTATTTAATTTTTTTTACGATAATTTCCTTATTCGATAATTGTACTCAAATTTAAGGAAATGAGAATTTATTGTGAGATAAACCCGAATATCTGATTGAGTTTTGCGCTGAATGTACAGGGCGTTGTGAGCCTCTGTGCCACTATATTATTTCTTGCAGATTTTTTTGAGGATTGAGATTTTTGGAAAATGATTAGTTCCTTTGAGGCAAGCAAAAAAGGCATACTTACTGATTGCCATGAAAATACACCATTTCATAGAAAACTGCCTTTAACTTATTTGTTGAAATCAATTAAATAAATGAAAATTAATACATAAATTATTAATTCCAAAAGTTTTTATAGATAGTAATGTCTACTAAGTTGCTGTCTGATGTATACGGTGCGTAAAATAATGACTGGAAATGTTTGTAATAGTGGATGAATGAACCCATACGGGAATATATTTTATTCTTCCAGTCCTAATCTCCTTCCCTCTGGCCTCCAACCCCTTACCGCACCACGTCACATTGTGATACGCAATCTAAAACACGCGTTTCGCATCAAAGAAACCCCAATAGGTTTCCGTGGAGGACCTGAACTCACGGAGACCCTCTAAACAAACGCCAGTTGCAAATCATAGCGCTGGTGCGTGAATACATTTAATTATTTCAATTTACCGTGAGTTTGGCGTACGCGCACGTCGCCTTATAACTGCTGTGACTTCAGAAGAGCGCAGATATGAAAGCTGAAGGAGTTGTATTGTTTTAAACGTAATCAAATCGTAATCCTCAAAGTTTCCAATTGCAGTCTAGGCTTCAAGTTTCATTTAAAAGCTCTGCCGATCCGCTCGCAATGCGGCACGACGTCCGATCCCTCACTTTTCCACGGAAACTCCTGATATTCAAATAGAACCGGCGTACGCCAACCCTCGAGCCGCCGCAAACAACGTCCACTCGTAAATCCACGACGACGTCGTACAGGGCTCACTTGACCGCAGCATAATAAAGACAACAAAACAAAACGGAATCGACCGTTCGCCGAACTTTCAATTGTTTTTTGTTTACCCCGGGAATGAACTCCGTAATTGGCATGGCCCCAGTGCCTTCTAATATGGGAAGAATGGGCCCGTATTTATCCAAACAGCCCCCTCGAATGGTTTTTGTATTAAAAATTCTTCGACGCAGACGTTCCACTCGAGAACCCCTCAAGAATTTAATAGGCATTTACTCGAGATATTTCTTAAGAGAGATTTTGTATTTTCCTTTAATGTCGGGCCGTTCTTCTCGTGATCAATAGGTCTCTGGGTTCACCTGCATCAGGATGGCACTCTGACGTGAGCTGAGACGAACTCTCCTGAAAATATACAGCGTCTTGCAAGTCGCTTGCCAATGCCGTCGACTAAAAATTCTCTAATAAGTGGAGCCACTACTTTGGTGTGATTTGAGATGCCGTCGTTTTTTGTAACCAGTCTTAAATTTTGTTGACAAGCACCGAATTATACTTTACGAAAATGATCATACAAGTTGTATACAAAGTTTTACTGATCAGATAGGAGTGTATTTTATTAACAGTTCTAGTTATTAAAATGTGTATTATTAATTATTTCAACACTGTGTATATTAATAATATATTAGAATAGTTTCTTATATTTATCAATACCTATAAACAATTATTGTGATATATTTTGTATACATATACCTGTATATTTTATTATTTATTTAGTATACAATTGCCCAACAGTAACATACAAAACATATTAAAAAGCAAATAACAAATAAAAGTTCAAATTATGCTAAAGGAAACACAGGAAAAACATACTAAGACAGCAATACTATAGTCTTGATTTTAGATGGCAAGGTATCAAACTGGTCAATCGAGCCTTGAAAGTTATATAAATCTTACATTTGATCTTAGTGGAGATGATAGTAAAATATTTGCTTTCGATATTAGAAGAAATGTCGAGAATTCATGCGAGGCACATTAAACTCAAGTCTGCTCAGAATTTCAGGACAATCAAACAAATTGCTTACAGTTTTGTGTACAATAAAGTAAAAGAGATACAGAGTCTACTAGTGTTCAGATTGTCGATTCTCTACTCTGCTAATAATTGGTCATGTGAATGATCTTTATGTGGATAAAATCCATGAGCCTTAAAATAAACGTGCTTTAAAATTTTCTCTGAACGTTTTCAATCATATACTTTTGATTGCCATACTTAGGATGCCAAACTGAGAAACAGTATTCTAATTTTGAACGTAGTATAGAAAAGTAAAGACAAAGTAATACATCAATTTGTTGGCATGTGCAATGGAAGCGCGAATATGATGATTAAACGAGAGTTCAACTGTTTTGTGTCTAAGAAGAGGAGTGTCATTAGTGTTGTAAGGAAAGACTAATGTACTTTGCTTACGAAAAAATGATAAAATATCGCACTTTTTAATGTTTAATTTAAGATGATTCGAGTTGCACCAGTCACTAATTCCTTCTAGGTCATTTTGTAATAATTCACGATGTGCAACGGTACATACCTACTCATCAGTAGATTTTCGCATATAATAAGTACTTAACATCAAGACAAGAATATATATCATTAACATAAATGTTAAATAACGAAGGGCTCAAAATTGAATCTTGAGGGATCCCAGATAATGCACTAAACAGGACAACACACGCGACAATCTTTCGTGAAGATAAGACATAAAGAAAATAACAATGTCATGGTGGAGACAATCAAATGTTTTCTTAATTTCAGTATAAATTAGTTGCACTTGACCCCTGATTATCAACGATTTCCGAAAACAACTTAGTATTAGTTGATCTACTTTTCATAAAACCGTATTGACAGGGACTAATAATATTGATGTTTATATATGTTTTTTGTTAATTTTATTTTTTGTTCCGCTGTACGACGGCGAATTTGTCATTCCGACGTTGTGCTGAAAGTAAATAAAGCAATAGGTAGGAAATTCTATAAAGTTTTAGTATATGCACATAAGATATTTTATAAAAATGTTTTAGAGATGTCATTTTTTGTACTGTCCAATATTTTTGATGATGATTTTGATTCGGTGCTATCACATGAATGTGAATCTATTTATTTTCGGATAAACGGGAATTAATCTCAAATTTTAACCGAGGTTCTAACATCTGATACAATATATTTATTATCATCTTTGTTACAGAATCAAGATGCGATTAACAAGGCTTTTCATTTTACGGGAAATCTTCCTTTCACCTAATAAGAATAATTCCGTTGTACCTAGGCATACCGAGTAGCATTCTCGTTCTTTGATGTTCCGAATGATTTGTTTCAATCCATTAATTCCAAAGGCTACCCTTTCAGCTAAATAACTCCCGCCGCCTCCCAGAAAACGAATGCTCGACATACCTCTCATACACTAAAATATTTCCTTTCGGCAACAGAACGGGGGATATTATCAAGTTGTTTGCTTTAAGTAAAACAAATACCTGGCTTATTCGCGCTCTGCTTCCCAAAGACAGGAAATTAACGTCCCATTTTACGACCGAGGCATATACACGACGTGCAACGCAAAGACGGAACCATTAAGCAGATCACCGGTATTTACTTACTACGCTTTTATTTCGTCTCGTATTGAGACGGAGGAATAGCAGATTCGGTATGCCGTGAAACGCGTCTGGAATATCCTCTTAGTTTGTTATTCTAAGTAGGCGATGGTTTCATTGAACTGGTGCATCTCAAGGGTCTGTTCCCAACATACGTATCCAAATAATTGTGTTTGAATCGTCTATTCAGTCTATTATAGACCTCTGTAATGCTTTGTGTATCTCAAATAATAGCAGATAAATAAGTAGATCTAAAACCAAATCAAAAAATACAGTTTGATTCTAGAAGATATTTGATATTTTGACTGGCTCTTTTTGTTCCTTGTAATGGCGAAATTGAATGATTTTTCTAAATACGTGCAGAAAGAATGTACCTATTATTTTTATCGAAATGGCGTCTGTACCAGATAATTTCGTGGAAATATAAGCTTAAAGACGGTATTTAAAAATTTAGTCTGGCCACGCCTCTACAAAAAAAACGTAGATTATTTATCTGTTTACATGCTCGTTGTACTTCATGTTAATAACTATTTGCATTCTGAGTAAATAAAATTAATGGTATCAGCGATTTTGCTAGTTTTTATTTTATATGTCTGCAATTATTTATAGTGAGGAAGTCGTAATTAATTTGCTTTTAGATAATCTGCATTATATTTGCATAAACTCCTTAATCAGGTCCAGCTTTGATTTGATTTATCCCTTTTCATGAATTATGTATTTAGCATTAACGGTGTACATAATATACAGCTTAGATAGACATACATTATTGTCTATAAATAACTGTGACTTTAATGACATGTAATCACTGATAATTGAACAAGAGTTTTGTATTTTATCGGATAAATTTGGGTTGGTTAATGGGAAACTGTCGCCTAGCAAAATTGTCAACTTTAAAACGCGGCACCGAAGATGGAGCCTTTTTAGGTTGACCAGTTTTTCCAGTCAAATTAATAAAAGAAACAGTTTAGAATTTAAACAACACAAATTTACGCGGTGTCAATGCAAACATGGAGTGTAATTTGGCAGGACAATTTAATGAATAATAAATTAATAAACATCAATGTAAACTTTATTTATCAAACACTAAAGATAAATGCATTTTTATTTGAGCGTGTAATTATTAAATAGGCAGTTATTGAAATTCACACGAGGAATACTAATGCCGCTACAGGTGCCACAACTAATCGTTTCTGTAGTAGATCTTGAAATTTGTTCTTTTTCCAAACGAATCGATTGAATAATTCTCGAATGATACTCTTTGTCAACTTGTAAGTATGGTTTTATTGAGGATGAATGGCTGTGTCTTGTTATTTTTAGTAGAGCTGGTTCTTCAATTCCGCTTTTACTTAATTCGCTAACTGCTGCCGCTCGATTTGAGTTATTTGTAATTTTGACACGTTTGACATCTATACCAATGCGTTGTGCTGAGCTGAGTCCTTTTGAAAATTTCGTTAATTTCAATCAACACGTTTTTATACCAAACTTTAGAATTTGTCTTCTTCCAAAAGGGATTTGGTGTAAGAAATACGCTGTTCAATGTTATAGAAGTGTCTGAAGATTTATATGTGAACCTACATATGAAAGAACGGCCAGTTCAATTGTCGGTCATCTCACCTATGGCATACTGATGAGGGCTAACAAGCCCGAAACCGGTCTATGTCTGGTGGAGTGGCCGACAAGGGTTCTTGGCTGTTCACACAGATACTGCAGGTGTAATTCAATGCCGGTCGGAGCATTAGCCCGCGGAGTAGTTGTTTCCTGCAGTATCATTTATAATAATAATAATAATAATAATAATAATATCTCTACCCCTCATTCTAATCACAGGGATTAGCCCAGAAGTCGGAGACTTGTGCGGGAGAGGGGGCGGCATATTATTATTAAGCAGGCCGCATTTGCGCCCAGGAACGACTTACGTTGGTAGGCCCTAACCACTATTCAGTGCAGGAATGAGGGAAACCTGGAAAACCTCATTAATTAGGGGGGTGGTCAAATATCAACCGGCATCAATCTCTCACATTGACCCAAGCTAACATTATTCCACCCTACCATACCCACAGAGAGGGTGCCAATCCTCTCCACGAATATAGCTTATATACGGTCTACCGGCAGCTGGGCTCGAACCAACTCCGTCTAGTCACCTCGATTCAAGTACTAACGCCTTAAACCGCGCGACCACTGACCGATCCAAACATTTCCTTTGTAGCATTTTAGCGGTGGTGCTCCAAATTGTTTTAACTACCGTTTGTTTGTAGTCTTCTCCGTCACATTTTGGCATATTAAAAGCCCAATCTTGCAATATTACATTCAATTTGTATCCTTTCGCATCGTAAAAAGTAAAAAATTGTCGCCAGATTGATGATTGACTCGCAACTGTATTAGCAGGTTGTTCGTAGACGCACCGAATAGACTCATTAATACTGTTTAATAATAATTCAATAAGCTGTTGACAAAAGTGTCAAATATTTATTTTGGCAACAATGGATAAGTGAAAAAACCACTAATGCATTTGTCATTGAAAAAGTTGCAGGTAACTGTTGCCGCTGTCAAAGTGACAATTACATTGCGGCATGTGGGTTTTTTATAAATGGTGCACTTTTCCTTCATTTACTATTTAATAATAAAAATCCTCCGGATTTCGTTCTAAATTACATCCACATCGATAATTTTAGTCACAGTATATCAATTTTCTTCTGCGAATCTGTTCCGTGCGCCGCTGTTTTTGTCCGAGCAAGTAGTGAGAGGCGTTGCCAGCCCCCCCCGTAGCACCCCTAATCGTCACCCGATTGACGCGAGATCAGCGGCAGGTGGATAATGGATGCTGCGTGTATCTATCACTCAGGAATCACTGAACACGAACACTGCATTTGGCTATCCATTTGATTTTGCGAGGCAGACGAGACGTGTAAACCGAGTGGAAGTTACTTCTGGGATCCCCAATGCGCTCCAAACCGAGTGCTGCCTTTATTTGTCCTTATTCAAAATTGTTTGCCAAATAAAGAGTCTTTAAAAAAAGACCTGCTTAAATTATAAATGAAGTAGCTGGCTATATAAGAGTATCTCTAAAAAGTCTATAGAAAGCGGCACTACATATTCCTGTACTGTAAAAAGTTACAAAATTAACACGAAAATATACAATTCTGTGTTAATCAAGGTATACACTGGATTGTGATTGTGTGCATATTTTTACATATTCCTCTGTATATAGTAGTAGTGTGTAATACAATCCATTGTATTAGGGAAAGTTTACTTTGTGCCATAATTAAGATGTGATGTATGTTTTCAGAGAAAATGTTGGTGGTATAAAGTAACCAAAAGCGGATATTTTTTGATAATTTCATTCCTTAATTCCTGCAAATCAATGTAAAAAACAAACAAAATCAGACAGCTGAAGATCTCTATCTTTTAAAAATTTAACATGTATTGAGTAATATTCAGTAATGTATCTTAACGAAATATTTAAAAATGATCACGCAGTAGCTCGATTTGCCGGTGCAAAATTTTTTGTTAATTTTCCTGAAATGAAAACAATCGGAACGTTGTTTTAAAGCCATCACAAACACACGGTCGAGCGGGCAGTAAATGTGCAAATTATTGTTAATTAACTTTTCAGCAAGAAAAATCACCAGCTCTTTAATTCCAGTCAATGAATCTATAGCGGTAGACTAATTATGTTTCCATTACCTGGCGCACAATTACATGTGCAAATTCATGCGCGCCATATTTCAGTCGGCGTTGCCATCGCGGAATTGTTGAAATTAATATTTAATTACTTAAAGCATTTCGGGCATTTGGCCGGTTCAAAGCGGGCTCGCCTACCTTTCAACTAATATGTCGACGCTATTATTACACCGGCTTATAATATGAAATACAGGCGAACATATCCCGACTAATATTTACGATTAAACGGTTTTCGATTGAATCCAGAGTTCGTACGATTGATTAAATCGCGTTAATAGCAGGTATCTGCGTGAGTCATATCGAATAAATTTAGCAGACTTGAAAGACGTGCATTATGATTTAACGCCAGGTGAAGTCTCTCGCCAATGCTGAATGATTTTTTATTTTGTAAAATGTAGACAAAATACTGGAAATAAAGAAAATGAACTAAAAACTGGCAATGCAGTTTCTTGAACGTCTTAGACTTCATTAAAAATTCATTAGTCAGTAGATATAAATATTGATTTTTTAAATATATTAAAGCACCAATTAATAAAAAACAATAAACTGAAAAATAACACTAAGAAACTCTCTTAAATCTCTTAGATTTTATTAAAAATTCAAACTGCTTAATTTATTATTGAAAATAAAAGTTAGGTGCATACTTTTGTCTTACATTTTGTTATATCTCTCCCTACTGATAAAATATTAAAATAAATAATAATAGGTCGTTTAAGCAAAGATTCCAGACTAGTTCCAAACTGTCAAAAGCGTTCGTCCAACTACTTCTTGTACGATGTTTACTGAAAACCATTTTTTTATGTTTGTTTTTCGTTTATTTTCAAATGTTGTTAAATTAAGGATATTTATAAATTACTTAATTGGCTAATATAATTATCTGGTTACTATGTATCATGCAATCAGTTTTATCAATTTAACGTTTTTGGACAACTTTCTAAATATAAAGTATTATATAGAGTGAACCTTAAATAAGTACAAATATTTTAACCAGCGGTATAGTTCACTGTATAGAACACATAATTCATAGTTGTTTTGCAAAAAAATCAGAAATAAAATAGTCAAATTTTAAATAAATTTTGTAATTTTTCTGTAGAAAACTTGTTGAGGACCGCTGACTTTCATACATTTATAGTCATAGCGCTTCAGATTGAATGTGTAGTTCACAGTGTTGCCAGTGTTACACAAATGTCTTTGCTTGAACAAACCTTTAAATTTAATATGTTGTGAGAAAATCATAGTTTTCGTTATTATTCATAAAATAACTTAAGAAATTGTGTCTTGTGTCTCTTTCTAACAGTGTACAATGACATTTAACTTGTGAAATGTGGATTACTGATTAAATAGTTCATTTTTAACAAACAGGTAAGCTTGTGTGCACGTTTATGTATTGATTGGACATAGTAATATCACGTAATATCTTCCTAATTACTTTATGGTAGTATTGAACATGCCGAAATTCAATTTTAATAGTTTATAGTGAGGTCAGTTAAGAAGTTAAAATGTATGTTAATATTGCTGCGTAGCATACTACATACCCAACTTTACTGTACTTATGCTTCAAACAAGTATTTTTAAAATAGAATTAACCGTATTACTTTACTATTACGTTAAGGGAAACGTAATATTTATATTAGAGAAGATATGGCAACCTCGCAACAAATCATATGGTTCATTAGCTTGGTTAAGCAGCGGTTCTCAAAATGTGGGTATTTTTTAAAAAAAATTAATATCTCCGTAAATATTAGAAATTTTTAAAAATGGCTTTCACTAGACTGATCTATATGACGAACTACACCAGCAGTTAAAATATTTGTACTTATTTAAGGTTCACCCTGTATATCATTATGAAGGAAAAAATAATGCAATTGAATTGCATAAAAATATGTGTTCTCTGTAGAGAAATTACAAGTACGTAACTGAAAAAAAAACTCCATCAAACGCAATTTTCACCATTCCGATATCTCAGCTATTCTTTGAGATACGAAGAATTCTTTTTGAAGTTTCGCCATGTAGCTTAAAAATAAAGAGGTCTGTGAAAGTTCTGATTACGGCATCTTAAATTTCTGGAAAAATAGCAGTGTTGTGAAAATTACACCCTTCTATCTCTTGTAGTTTTCGAGATCTCCTACAATTACAAAGAAACTGGGACACCATGTACATTCACGTTTAACAGAGGATATCCAATTATTTTTTTAAGTAATAACAGCGAATGCCGCTTCCTGCATTCTAATTGAAGATGTTTCTACCTTCCGTTCGCAGAATTTTGCAGTTATTAGAGATCGTAGGTATTCTAACGGTAAACACATTGCACGCATGCTTCTACAATTAACGTTAAACGTAGGTTATGGTGGATAGCGATACCATAACAAATAACTTGATGTATATATTAAGGATTAAACTTGTCATCAAGGTTTCCTTCGTTTTAATGCAAAGATTTTGTTATTTTTGCAAAACGCCACAAACTTTAGTGGCAAGTTTTCGGTGCAATACTTTTAAAATTGTGTGTACTATCGTTTGCAATATTAATGACACTCACTAAAATGAATTTTGCAATTTATTTTGAACTTCTGACGTATTCATATTGAAATCTGCTTTAAATTTTTAGTTAGTTTTAGTTATTAGTTGTTTCACTTACCAAGAGAGATTTTATGAAATTTTTATTCAGAACTTCCAGAAGTTAAAAAATTGTTTTAAGAGAGTGTCATTATTATTGTAAACGATTGTACATAAATCTAGCAGTACCCGTGATCAAAAAGTGTGCTTCCGCGATAGCTCCCCGCAGCCATTTTGAACGTAATATTAGATATTTATGTCTCGAAGTTATTAGACCAATAAAAATATCACCCACCAGGCGGCGCGCTGCTATATGTGATATGAATCCAATAGCCTAATGAAATAAATCTAACGTAGCCGATAATAATAGAAGGACCTGGAGGCGCTCTAACCGCACTCTCGCAATTTTCTCAAAACGCAAGTAATATCGGGCAATAAATAATAAATGGCGGCGGGGTCACCTCCGAGTCGATGGGGAGCTCCCTAAAGACTTTAAGGACATTCTCCAGAAGATGTCGGCCGCAATTCCCGGGAATTATTGATGGAATTGTTTTGTTAATTATTTACCGGAATTGAGGTGGTCGCCATTTGGAATGGCGACATTATCTTCTTGTGAATACAGAGTCACCCTTCGACCGGGATTTACGTCCGCACGAATAGATACAGTAAATCTTAGAAAGGTGTCCAGGAAAATGTAGGAACTGTGCACCTCCCCATTATGCAACTCCTGTTCGTGCTTATTTAGATGAGCTGTTCCCGAACCGTTGGATAGGGAGAAGGGGGCCGATTGAGTGGCCAGCCAGATCGCCTGATTTGACACCCCTAGATTGTTTCTTGTAGGGATAATTAAAAAGCAAAGTATACGTTACTAGACCGGTTGATTTAGAAGATTTAAAAGCAAGAATTTGTCACGAGATACATCGTATACCTCCTGAAGTTGTTGATAATGTCGAAAAAGAATGTATTAACCGTCTTGGCTACTCTTAGGCAGCCAACAGTGCACAATTTGGACATTTAATTTAGTCGATTTTTTACATAATCATTATCATTTTCAGTCTTGTGAAAATTAAATTTTAAAATCTTCAAACATTATTTTCTTGAATTTGTTGTTATGTAACACCATAATATTTCATGATGTATGTATGTAGAATGACACGCTCTTTCAAATGACATGGTCAAAATTGGGGGTTGCTATTTAAAAAAAAATGTCGATGGCGTAATATCTCGAACAACGATGACGTCACAAATATGGGTCGTATGTCAAAAAGTGCCTTTTTAAAAAACTAAATCGACGTTCCAGGGGATTTTTTCGAAAACGTCTCAATTTCAAAAATTATGAATTTATTCGTTACTTTTCGAAAGCACTGTATAGTTTTTTTTTAATGGACTTGGCCATTTCTGACTCGGGTGTTTTACACATTTTTCTACCATTTTAAAAGAAACATGGTGTGCCACAAGTGGCGCCCTCTACTAGTGACGTCAGAATTAAAAACATATTTGAATTTCTCGTCCGCAAACACCCCCGATTTACAAATTTTATGTAAATATTTGGATTTCTTAAGAAGTTATTCACAAATATCGAAAATAAAATTTTAACTTTAACACCCTGTAACTCCATTAATAATCAGTTTTGAAAAAAAATGTCATAGAAAGAGGTATCATTCGGTCCAGAATTATCCTCTGAATTTTTTGCTCATCATTTCCGGACACCCTGTATATCACTGCCGTTATTTACTAGTTTAATGCCGCAAAACTGCGATCATTTCCGACAATTACGGTGTCACTGCTGTAACTGCCTAAAGCACTGCCGACAATACCTTCCACTTTAGCTTTTTTAGTTTAACAGGGGCTTGCTAAGCTTTACAACTTAATGCCTAAATTTTTAATAATTTGTATGAAGATAAAGGCTTTGAAATAATGAATCTGGGTAGCTTCAACCTTAGACTAAAAAAAGGTAGTCTCGTTTATTGTCGATAAAATGAACCGTTTACGAGAAAAATAATAGTAAACGAATTCATGTTTTATTTTTAATAAAAAGGGCCGCGATTTATATTTTTTGTTCGACAAGAATGTGTCATTCAAACAGAAAAATTTCATTTTAAAATGTTTAACCCGAACAAATACAAAATTTAAAAAAATGCAGTAGTGTCCCAGGAGGCATCACCTTCAAGAAATTATGCCATCTTCGAAAACCTACACCGGTCTGGAGCCGAGTGTAATTATGCCATACCATTATACCAATTATCGTCATCATGCTCTTCGAAATTGCGTCTGTTTGGCGCATCTCGATTATCCACGGATTGAAGCAGCATAATTCAACAACCATGCTGGAATTTGAAGAGTTGCATCACGGAAAAAATTCCCACTAGTATCGAATCGCTCAAAAATTTATAAGTTTGCGAATGTACTGCACTCAAAACTAATCCTTGTGTTAATTTTATTCAAGTGTGACCCCTTCCGCTATCTTGACCAGGCTGTTACGTCGTCTCGGGATTTAAGTATTTGAGGTTTACTTAGATGCGGTTTAATGAACCTTTAGAAACACGCAGAGTCAGCTGCAAAATGAGGATTCTATGAGAGACTTGAGCGAAAGCTGAAAGGACCCGGCGTGTCTCGAGCATTATTTGCACTTCATGGTATTTTGATGGAGGGGTCCGATGCCCTTGGGGTCGTTCCCATTTCTTCCCGAAACGAAAAAAAACGACAATAGAGTAATGAACTGGAGAGGTGCCTTTTCAAGGACCTCTGTCAGGCCAACAATGGTATAATTGGTGGACTGAATGCGTGAATTCGGAAAGAATGAGCATCGCTCGAGTGCGTGCCCTTCTGAGGAGTTTATAATCGTCTAGGAGCGGCTGATCCTTCGCGCAAACAAAGATCCTGTACACAAGGATAACGCTATTGTAAATATACCACAATAGGAAGAATGGGACAGAAAACGTTATACATCTATCTACAGTCGTTCAAAGGCTTTTTATTGGCTTGGACGCAGTATATAAAATACAACGATTGTGACATTATGAAAGCGCATATCTTAGAAATATTCTGTGAAATATAGATAGTTATACGCAATATAAAGAAAGATGGGACATCTGGATATGTATTACAAATATATAATTGAATTCCTTTGGTTTTAAAAAGCTAAATAAAGTGTTGGTGTTTGTTTGAAATCACTTCTATTATACACTGAGCCAATATTTTCCAACAATTTTTAACTAATCGTTCGATTAACAAATTTATTCAAGTAATGAATAAAGGTTTTTAAAGATGATCTTCATATTGAAGTTTGTTTCTATTTATAAGTCCTTCGACTGTATTTCTCAGTCGATTCTTTTAAATAATATGTTACAACATTAAGCGAAATGGCATTAGTTTAATAAAATATAATATTATGAACAGGGAACAATACGTTGATTACAATGACTGCGAATCAATATTAAAGATTGTAAAATGTGTGCCACTAGGATCTACGTTAGGTCTTGTTCTTTTTCTAATATGTATACATGATTTACCACTAGGGAACTATACTATACAATATTTCAGGAAGTAATAGTATGAACCAAAATAAGCAGAAAAGTCTTAATAAACATGGGTCCGCAAAGTAACGGTTGCTGAGATATGGACCACTATTCGTTTTTCAAACATTTTATTTTATTAGGAATAAACCGACAAAGGAAGCTTTTAACAAACAAAAAACAAAGTTAGAGAAGATGTTCAAAGTGCCCTCCGTCCATTTCCAAGCAGGCACGACATCTTCGTCTCAACGATATTCGAACTCTTTCGAAAAACACCCTCCAGGCTATTTACAGGAGTACCATACACTAATCTCTTCAAATATCTCCAAACAAAGAAATCTAGAGGGTTCAGATCAGGCGATCTTGAAGGCCATAAAACAGGTCCGGCCCTTCCTACCCATCTATGTGGAAAAGTTTGGTGTAAATGCTCTCTAACGGCCACATTTGTTGCCTCTGATTTCCAAAAACTCATACAGTGTGTTCTGCAGAAAGTTGAGGTAAGGAGCGCCTGTTAATCGGTTTGGTAAAACAACAGGACCTAGAAACCTGTCACCTACAATACCCATCCAAATGTTTAATGAAAAACGTGCCTGATGTCCAGATTCTATTAGAGCATGAGGATTGTCGTCGGCCCAAATATGCGTATTGTGAAAATTAAACACTCCATTTCTTGTGAACCCGGCCTCATCAGTAAAAAGAATGTTTGCAAGAAAACGAGGGTCTTCAGCATCATGACGTAGAAACCAGCGGCAAAAAACCAAACGTGCTTGATGATCATTTATTAGATTTAAGGCCTGTACTCGTTGCACATGGTATGGATAAAGCAGTTGCTCGTGAAGGATTCTCCAAACAAAAGGACCACTAATTCCTATCTCAGCTGATATTCTCCGCACACTCGTACCTGGATTCTGCTCTACCAGTGCTAGAATTTCTTTTTCTGCTCTAGGAGTGGATACGGACCTTGGTCTTCCGGATAAATGGCACTGTTTGCTCAAGGAACCGGTATCACGCAATCTTTGGTGAATTCTTCCAAACATGCGTTGTGAAGCAACAATCTAGCGATTTGGATAAGCGTCAACAGAAATACGTCGCGCTTCGGTGGCATTTCCATTAGCACGACCATACATGAAATGCATGTCTGTTAATTCTGCGTTAGAGTAACCAGCCATAGCGAAAGAAAACTTGTGCACTGAGAACAACTGTCAAATACGTACTGTTTATTTCACTAAACATCACCCAACTATTATAAGAAAATACACAACGTTTGCAAAATAAAAAAGGGGCTAAAAAACATAAAACATTCCATATTTTATCTCCGCAACCGTTACTTTGCGGACCCATGTTTATTTAGACTTTTCTGCTTATTTTGGTTCATACTATTATCTCCTTAAATATTTTACACCCTTTTTTTAACACCTTGTATAGGGTGATTTAGAACTTTTCTGAAAAAATTGAGAATAGACGAAATCATGAAAAATGGAGTCAATATCGTAAAAAAATGTTTGTAAAGTTCTTATAGTTGCCGAGCACAAAATTATTGAAGTTGTAGTATTTTAACCTTTACATCGCTGGGCTACTCTAGTCTCTAGACAGGCGATTCCGAATATTGAAATCCGATTACTTTTGTAGGTACTAACGTTTTTGTGATGCCAGTCTTTACATTAGTTTTTCAAGAAATAGAAACATTTGTGTTAGTTCGTAGAAACTGAGTAAGACGGGTCCAAAATTTTGTTGTAACATCAGATATGTCAAACAATTTTATTAATTAAAACCAAAAATTAATACTATTAATAATTAACAATAGCGGCAAAAGCAGTCGCCAACTGCATGCATTTTTTTACAAAATTGTAGACATTTGTAAGAGTCCATTCAAAACTTTGTTTTCGATAAGTTCTGAATCACCCTGTACATATTTGTCCCTTCTAAAAGGATTATTAACGGTACTTCAAGCCGGATTTGATGTCAGACATCGACAACGGCTCTCGTAAAACATTTTTTAGTGTAAAATCTTTAGTAGCTACTTCGTACTCGTTCATTACTGACGTAAAAGAAAATGTATACATAAAATGGTGATAAAGCGTCGTTAATGATTCCGCTGATTGCTGAATGGGCCGTAATGAATAAAAATATGACCGTCTCCCCACCTCTGCCTCGGTCGAGAAGCCTGGGGAGAGGGGCATTCGTTCCTTTTCCTTTTTTCCTTTTATAATTGAAGTAGCCACAGCTCGTTAGGCTAATTAACGACTTTGTTCTTATCCAAACGAGACTTCTTTCCAGCCGGGAAAAGTGTATTTATTTTTATTAAGGAGTGCCCTAATTTTATTTGACGATCTCTCTCGGGGCTACCCCAATTTATTCAGCAAATGAAGTGGTCGAGTGAGAGTCTCAAAAACACTCGGTTATGCATTCGCGGCCCATTTGCGGCCCTCCTCGCAGAATTATTAACGGTCACTTGGATCGGGATCGCGCCAATTTCGCGTAGTCATTGTTTGGTTCGGGAAATTAATTGAGTAGCTACGGTTAAGCTCTCTATTACGGGGAGCATACATTAATTGAAACTGCTTTATAATGCTACTTTTTGTTTAACTGAATATTCTTGCCATATAAAAATATTGACAAATAAGACTTGCGCTTAATAGATTAGTCAAGAAGTTGATTTGAAAAATGTTGCTTTGCCTAAATCATAATAATTTTACACTAACGAAGCACATACTTTATTAACACAAACATACAATAAGTTAACGTTTTAAAGTAGTTATTATACAACGAAAATATAAAGTGACACTTTTTTGCATGCACCGGTGGAAAAAAGAAGCTTTATATTCGAGCCTTACACATGATTTTTTCTTGTACTTTGGTTTTTTGATATACAGAGTTAACTATGACTAAGTACAAAAATTTTAACCACGAGCTCAGGGAGGTCTAAAAGACAATAAAACATTTATTTCGGAATTCTAGCTCATTGTTTAAAAAATGGGACAAAATCCTTTTTCCTACGGATTTCGGCGCCTATGACAATCAATCATCGTCCGACATGGCTAGATATGTCAACTACCATGCGGTCGTTTTTTCAACATTGTCAAGTGTAGAAACGACGAAAATAAACAATTTTATTAATAATAATAATATCTAAGTACCTGATAGATAACAGCTAATCCGGTTTGCAGCAGTAGTTTTTTACAAACATGTCGTATTAAAATGCCTAGATGACGGATAAGGTGCTGATTTATGGGAGTGTGACAAGTGCATATTATCTTGCGGCAGCGTCGAAGACGTTTCCCAAGTATACAAAATATTATGCTGAATACTTTTGGAACCACATCGAACAGCTGTTTTATGCCGTGGCGGTAAACGTGTGGCAGTGTTTTTATGTATTTGTGTATATTTACGTGTATTTTGTTGTTATACTTTGTGCTTTTCCCGACGTAAGTAATCGACCTGAGCAAGACCGCCAAACCAAGGTACCTCGATTTACACAAAAAGAACGATCGAGGGAAGGAGAGGTCCACAGCAAGTATAAAAATCTTTGCAGGTTTTAATTTAAACAAGTAAGAAAACAGAAGATGATTCAACATTCTTAAAATCTATCCAAATATCAATCCTGGAAATAAATATTAGTAAGGTAGGTGCTGCCTCTGTGCTACCATACCGTATTTCTCATTAAATAATAATCTACATTTTGTAAAGATTTTGTTTTCTTTCAAAGCGGCTTAAACTGATACACGTGTCAATGCGGTGACCTGTCACTATGTTTGACACCTTTGCCTTTGGCAGAATATACCTAACCTCGGCGCTGACAGAAGGTCAGTGACGGCGAGAAATAAGGATTTAATATAGTTTTGAAAAAATTTTTTTTTTGGCTTTATAAATAAGTTTGGAATTTTTTTGAAGGGTGATTTCGTTAATTCCTATTTTTTCTTATCCCCTCTTAAAATATTTGTACTAAGTCATAGTTAACCCTGTAAAATACTGTTTGTACAATGTTTGTTTCTATGGTCTTTGTTATTTACAATTTATTATTTGTTTTATGTACTTGAAAACTAATGTTGAACTTCGTTAAGATAAATTTAATAATTATTATCATGTTAGGATATCTAGATTTGGACGATTAGCTCTGATGATGGCTGTTTGAAGCCGAAAGCACTATTTTTTTAGTCTGTGGCTAGGATTTTGAAATTACAAACACACATTTTAAAATATAGAAAATTTGGATTTTATAACTCACGAATGTGTGTACTCAGGGTGCACTGGTTTTTATCTATTTTAACAATAATTGTCGAAATTTAAACAATAATTTGAAACGCAATTTTACCCTTCTGTGAATTACTTTTTTTGCGAAAATATTTTATTCCGTTGAATAACACGTTTGTTTTTCCACACGTATCACAATTTTATTTTTCAAATTCTTCATTTTTAATGTAGTCCTGATGTTCTCCAATGTTAAAGGTCTAGAAGAAAGAATTGAAAAAATAAATTAATAAAATTATAAATTTAATTTATAATTTTAGATGTCTGCGATTCAGTACCTAATAAAAGTTTGTAAAAGAAAGAACTTATACAAAAGTACTACATGTCTTTGACGTCATTTACTCACTCCGAACTATTAACATCAAGTTCCTGGAGACCATGCATGTATACACCTAGTAATTTCAGGAATAATTGTAGCGTATCTTAACTGGGTTAGGCGGTGAAAATATTCTCACATCTATTTTCAAAAGTTCCCGTACAAAGAACACGTCAGTCTCAGTTCGAAACATCAATTTTTCGCACGTTAAATTCACATCGCTGACGAACATCAATGAACACCATTCCGGAATTATCGATAATTTATGTGCGCCTGTCATGCTCACGTCGATTTTTTATGCCGATCTTTAAAGTGTAATAAATGTTGAAAGTTGGAGTGGTGTGTCGAATGGGGCCGTTTATTCACCCGGGCCCGAAACGCTTCGGAGGACCGCGCAGAAACCGAAACTTGAGCGAAACATTATTATGATACATTGGAACCTGTGGGACGCCTTTACCTGGCGATGACATCCGTACAATGAAGATATATACACTGCCAAATATAACGTAGTACAATCGTAAATTTCGGAATGCAACGGATTTCTTCCAGGACTCTTACGTTCTGGTTTCTGGCAATGGATCATATTTATGTTGCGGGCTTATGAGATACGACGCGGTCTTCGAGAGTCAAGTTTTAAGAGGAAGTAAATCAACAAAAAAATGTCTATTTTCCATTGTTGCTTGAAAATATGATATTAGCAGGTAACAAATAAAAGCATTTCATCTATGACGGTATCATTATGACACATTTAGCATCCATGTAAAGTATTCCTTTTTTCCAAAAATTTAAAATATTTGTCTTCAGATGTGTTAATTATTGTTTAAAGTTCGTACCTATTCGACAGAAAACAATATGATCTATCTGATCAATATCTGGTTTTATCTGGTGTGCCTCAGGGGTTAATATTGTGGTCCTTATTATTAACTTTATTTATAAATGATATTACTATTGTTTTTTATGTTTATGCATTGCTTTATGTTGATAACACGAATTTCTATTCTCCATTAACAGCACTTTATGTCAGTGAATTACTTTAAACTAATTATTCGAGTAAAACCAATGAATGGTGTTTTCCAAGTAAGCTTCCTCTAAATATTAGCAAATGTAATGTTTTATCAGTCAGTAAAAAGAAGTTCCTATTTACTTTTTCTACCAAAGATTACAAATTTGATACATGGTGATTTTCCGGGTTGTTATGCCGTGACCTCGGTAACTGGTAGCTGCCAGAAACAGAGTTAAAATGCACATCCCTAGCATTAGCTGGGATACTTTTACCTGCCCTGGTTGTTCTCGGGCTAGGCTCTGTGGGGACAGACCCGCTATCGGTGTCTCTGGGCCTGTCCATATATTGATTTCGGTTCCTACTGTTGGTAGGAACTACTACGGTCGGAACCGCTTCTCGGATACTGGTAGTCCTCCGAGGCGTTCCGTAGCCGCCGCTGTAACTGGTCGCATCCCATGCTTCCAAACGTTTCGCCGCTCTTTACTGTCGGCATCTTCAGTGGTGACTCTCGGAAAATCACCATGTATCAGATTACAAATTTGTTTATTTGTCCATACCTACTTTACCAACGCATTTTCAACTATGTCATTTTGAAAGAACGTTTTCAGAGACTGAAAATAACTGTTCTAGTGATTGGATGTTGTTCGTTTATTTTTTCCAAGTGAAATCGGAGGTGCATTAAGCGGGTTATCCTATAAACACTTAACTCAGACAAGATTAAGTGGATCTATCGAAAACGCTGAAATATTTCATAATTAATTGCCTACGCGTATACACGTTAAAAAACCCGCCTGATAAAACAGTTTGTTTGTTAACTCGAATACTTAACGTCGATTAAGAAATTCTTGAAATTGCCCACGAGAGAAAGGATCCAGTCTCGCCTAAATTTGTCATCCCACCTCCTGATACCTAATCCTAAATGAATATTCATAAAATTCGAAAGCGTTTGATATTTGTAAGTAATTATCTCTTATCGTAAATTACACTATAGAACAAGATCGCTGCTCAGCAAGATGAAGGTGATACAGTTAATGTTTATGATTCTGTTCTATTTGGAATATTTTGTTAATTTTCCTAATCGCACCCTAACATTTCTTTTGAGGGCAACGTTCTTACTTCAATTAGAAGAACCCGGTGAGAAATTTTAAATATAAAAAAATATACGACCTACTACATCCGATGAAGCTTTTCAACTATTTAATTCTGCCATCCTTTCTGTAATGATCGTGTTGGTATAAAGCACAGTTACTCTGTGCATTTAAGTAAATTGCTGAGCGTTATGTTCCTTTTACTTTATTGGAATATTCATCTCTTGCAGTAGTGTCAAGATTGTGATTACCTGTTGTGTTGATTGCTAATAACAGTTGCTGACATTTCCGTATTCCAAATGTGAGTATCTGTCATTCTAATAGAAGACCGAATTGAATAACTGGATAACTACATACACGCATTTTAGTCGATGGACATTAACAGCGTAGTTTTAGTGACAGGTGTCAGGTACTAATGGTCACATTACTGTATAGACATTAGAATCATTTTTACTGCCGCTAAATTAAAATGTGTTCTTTAACAGTAGTAATTTTATTTATAGTTAACATTTATAGTGAAATAAGTACAGCCTGTAAGGAATATCGTGCCTTTATCGTGTTTGTTTTGAAACATTTAGGTACTTCGTCTATTAGGTTAAAGTGTAAGATGCCAGAAAGAAACAGCGGTAAATTATTATTGTGTGGACATTTATCACATATCTTGAAAATGGAACTGTTTAAGCTTTTTTTCTAACAAAGTTGACGAGGGAAAATACAAAGACCAGCTTTTGTTTGAATTGCTTATCCTTTCACATTACTGGGTCTCGACAGTAAGCAAGCAACACGTTATTCAATAATATTCCAACATAAGCATTGCAGCATCGATGAATCGTAAATCGAGAAGGCTGCTCCTGCTCGCTCACCACAGTCGTGCAATTGTTTTATGTTCACATTTTCACATGCTGACCTTGAGATACAACAGGTTTCCAACGTAAAATCGACTCTCCAACGTAACGTTGAAATATGATTGAAATGCAAAACGGTCCGCATTCGGCTTAGTTATTTAAACTTTTAAATGGCGTGGTTCCATTCTCAATGTAGGACGATACACCAAGCTCTGATTGTCATTCAAACCATTCGTTGGTTTATCGATTTAATGAAATAATGGAAGCCAGCAAAAAATAAAGTATATGCACCTGAAACAACAAAATTAAAGGACGCTTGACAAATCTTTGTAAAAAACGCTTTCATGACTCGAATATCATCTCTATTATCAATTTCTCAAACTGAAAACAGCTTCGAGCAGCAGTTCCAAAGATGAAGATATGTAAATCCGCATGGAACAACTGCCCGCTTTATCTCAGATATTATTTACAATGATTGATGTTCTGATGACCTCGAGGATAAAATATGTGCTCTTGTATCCGACATTATATTTATGCAAAATGCTTTCACCGTTTTTTTCTTGGGTCTATATCAGAAAGCTGAATTGGTCGGCCATTGCCTTTTTTGTTTTGGTCAATGAACAATGCAAGAGAAAGCGTGGAAGCTCACTAAGAATGCACTCATCTTGTTTTGGATTTTGAAGCTGCAGTTCTAAAGTAGTTGGAATATTTGTGAACATAGTTTTGTTTGTTTTCGTGGTTGAGTGAGAAGTGATAAAATTTTTAACTTGTATAATAAATCTGTGTATTGAAAAATAATTGCATTTGTGAAAATTGCAGTTCCATCTTTATTTATCATTTGCGAAAGGCTTAAAGCTGTCATTGAGCAAGTAATTACAGTAAAACTCTCGGCTCGTTCTCTAACTATTATTTCATTTGACTCGTTTGCTACTAATTGGTATATTATTTAGCCGTGAAGAGCAATTTTAATTAAAAATCATTTTAATTAAATTAAATACATTTCACAAAGACACGTATAGGTGTTTTGTCAGAGACACTAATGATGCCTCATCCAGCGTATAATGACACATTGTCTTAGCACTGGACTCGTACAAAACCCATAGGCGGGTCAGGATAACGACAATGCCAAAATTGGAAAAAGAAAATTGTAATGCCATGTTATTTGCTATCTTTTCACTCTTAACTTTTCTTCATATCAATTAGAGACAACCATAATAATTATATTATGTTGAGACTAGTAATAGACCAACCTGTTGGTGGTATTCTAATCGCTTTGGCTGGCGTCGACTCTCCACCACTGCCGACAATAATAATTACACGTTTCTTTGTTTTTACGTGTGAATGCTGGAATGCCTCGTCGAAGACGTCCAGTCCGGAGCGCCATGTGGTCCGGATTGGTCAACGACCTGCGCCCGGAGACCTTTTCAACGAGTGGAATTCATCTTCGGTGACTCACCAACAAAAACCTCTTGATTTGGGATGGCGGGAGCCATTCTTTTGATCTATGAATCGCCGGAAAAAGTGCAGTGGCAAAGTGTGGTCGAGATTAGCTACCTAATTATATTGCAATTGGAATGTCTAGATTTAGTTGGAGTCTTTTTCAGTCACTTCATTGTGAATATCAAAATATTGCAATATTATCTTCTTTGTTTTGAACAATTTCCCTAATGTATTCATGAAATAGTCAATTAGTTAACAAAGGGGTCCGCTAGTAATGCAATTTAATTTAAAATATTTCGGGATAATGTAAATAATTTTCGGGATGTAGCTTAATGCTAAATAATGTATTGTAATGCAGACTAGCATATATCAGTAGTAATGAGTGATATGCAGTATTACACACAAAACGTCAAAAGTCTTGGACCCCCTGTATATGAAATCGTTCGATAAAACCTAGTGCTTTGTCTTAATGTGGTAAAAAAGTATATGTACTTAGGGAACAAAGAAGACAATAAAAAATTGCAGATCATGAGTCTTTATTGCTAATGTTTTTACAAATCTGGTCAGTTTGGCAGTGTATTCAGCCAAGTGTTCCTTTGAATCTTTCTACATTATAATGCCAGGACGTGAAATGTCTGCGTTTACCCGAACAAGAATTACTGCTTTACATGATGCAGTACATTCTAATCATCAGATATCAAACATGTTGGGCATTTATAGATCATCTGTTGTACGAATAGTACACAGATATGAAGAATTTGATACAGTGGAAAACAGACCACGTAGTGGACGTCTTCGAGTATCTAATGAAAGGGAGGATCGGTATTTAGTGCAATATGCCTGTAGACACCGCACAGCTTCAGCTCTCAGGGCCCACTTTCAAGATACGTTTCGCCGTGTTATATCGACATCTACTATTCGAAGACGACTCCACAACGCAAATTTACGTACTAAAAGACCATTACGGGTCCCCACTCTACTTCCAAGGAATCGTGCTGCCCGTCTCCAGTGGGCGCGAGAGCATATGAATTGGCTTTTACGCCAGTGGCGTTACAGACGAAACCAGAATTGGGCTGTTACTGACAATCGACAAAGAATCTGGAGAGAGCCAGGTCGTCAACAGCGACTTCATTTTCCCCGTGAAGTTGCTCCGTATGAAGGGGGTACCCTTAATGCTTTAGGGTGGTTATAATGTTCAACCACCGTACCCCATTGATTCGCATACCACAGAATATGACCAGTCAAATTTACATCGAACAAGTTATTACGCCCATTATCTACCCCCTACGTAATGGGTTAGGTTAAAATTTTGTGTTTATGGCCGACCACGCTCGACCACATCGCACAAGAAAGGTTCAAGAAACACTCGAAGCAGGATTAGATTGGCCAGTCAACTCTCCTGGCACGAATCCTATTGAAAACATGTGGGATTTTGTTGCTAGAGCCATTCATAACCATATTCCTCCACCTCTGACTGCAGATGAGTTAGTCGTGGCGGCAGAAGTAGAATGGATCAATATTCCGCAAGAGATCGTTAACCGCCTGATTATATCAATGCACAGACGTGTCAATATTCTATTGGAACGTGGTGGAGGTCATACCGAGTATTAGTCAAGTAGAGAACATGCTTTGTTACTTCTTTTTGATTTAATAAATTGTCTAAAATGTCACACATTTGCTGGTTTTTAATTTTTAAGTAGGTACTCAGTTTATGAATATATTCTTTTCACAAAAAAGATTCAGAAAACAATATACTTTTATAAATGTATTTGGTTTTGGTTTTTCTGACAAAAAGATTTCTGTAACAAGAATGAGGGGAGGGGACTTTTGACGTTGTGTGTATTTGTAAAAGTCAGTAAAACGAATTGTTAATTAGATGTATATTTGGAAATTCTGCAAGCCTAACTTTATATGGCGGAAATATTTAATAATACTTAGGACAATAAAAATATCCCAGGTATTACGTCTCTTACGACGTGCACATCGATCCGAGACAGCAGATGTTCCGACAACAAAACGACTTCCAGCGGAATCCTAACAATGTCAGATTTAATTACTCGGCTTCATCGGGCCAGGCCGACTCCATAAGAAGCGCATCTTCGAGGCTACGGTACCGGCTTCCCGGAAAGACAATGCACGGCTGAGGGGAAGGCTTCGCTAATATGCCATTGCATTCCTAGGATTGAGTGCTGGGTATTTATTCTTCCAGGCAGGTATTTTTCTTGTCATTTTAGAGGACCGACAGAATATGTTAGTTCCTAACCACTGTTTTGGGGATATTTTAGTTTATTTACATCAGCATACAGTACAATTATAGATAGGAATAGCGTACATTTCATAAAAGCAGTTGAAAATGGTTGGTCAATGGTCTTCTACAGATTGATTTTATATTAGACATAAACGAACAATAATGACATAATGTTAAAGTAAAACCTAGTGTGATTGAGCAACAACATGGATTTTTACCTAGGTAATAGATCCATAGAGTCTAATTTAATAAATTAATCTGAACACATTTTGTTTGCATTAGATTGTCAGACACAGGTAGACTTCGTGTACACTGACTTCAGTAAAGCTTTTGATAGGTAAAATCATAATATACTCATTGCTGAATGAATGAAAATCGGTGCACACGGAAGTCTACCTGGTTTTTGTTCTATCCATTCAACAGGTCACAATTACTTCTGGGGTGCCCCAAGGTTCCCCATTGGGGCCACTGCTTTTTATGATCTATCTTAATATACATTTGTGTTTCATCATTTTCATCTTTATGTCATCATATGCTGATGACAAAAAGATATTTTCTGAAATAAAAAACTGTGTGAATAAACTGTTTAGTAATATAGCAAAATACTTATTTAATACTTTTACTAGGAACACTAATAAATACTCGTATGACTATAATTTTAATCATTCCATATAACATTTACATCTCTAAAACTGAATCAGTTCAAAACAAGTTTCTTAAATTCTAGGATTATAGTCAATGGAGCATACAACATTAATCCTGTAGTGGCTATCAAGAAGGAATTTACTATCATTTCTTTAAAGACGAGTTTTTCTAATGTGGATATTTTTAATATTACTATAGATATGTTCAAAAAGCATATAAGAATTATTTTCTGATAAATTTATAAACTAAGCCATTTAATTTTAATGCAGTCAAGACTGTAGGGTAGCAGGGATGTCAAAGTAACCTATTCTAGTTTAGGAATAATGAGGGTATAAACAATATAATGAAATAAATAGACGTAACTCAATAAAAAAGGAAAGGAATAAAGGAATAAATTGGAGTTTGCAATCTGTAACAGTTTCTAATTTTTAATAAAAGAAGAAGTTGTAGCTCATGCATGAACCCTGTTGAGAATTACAGTTTTAATGCATTTTCTGAATTAATTTTAGTTTAGAGAACAGCTTGTGACCGTCAATATACAGACGACAGTTATTGTCGATGGATTTGAAGGTCCTAAACTATAATTATTTGTAGGTAGGAAGGCTAATCATTTAATATACATAGATACCGAGTCAGACATTGCATTTGCAGGAATTTTTTTCTTCTGTCTCACCAAATAAATGTCAAAGTCGGTATGAAATTAAAAGTAATCAAAAGACCTCACAAGTAAATCTACATGGATTTTCGTAATTATCGTTGTGAATTATGACCGAACACAGACCAAAATGCGGTGTCTGTTTTCAGTGTATTCCTGTACACTATTCATCATCACGATATCCCCTTTTTTAAACATAAGTGTCAAAGAGCATGTGGCGTTCCACTAATGTCACTTCTTTCGAACTGAGCCCGGCCATATGGCCCTCACATGCGGGGGTGTTAACGAGCAGAATGACTTAATAGGGGGCGGGTCGCGTCAGGGTCGGCGGTAGGGTTGGCGCCCGCATGGTCCTTTTTTCGCGCCCCGTACAAAAATGATGTTCTTGAAGGGTAAATATTCCAGTTTTTTTATATATAGAGATATAGAATAGAATTACCTGTTTATATTTTCGTTTCGTGTCTTAAAATTCTAAAGGAGCATAACAATATTGAAATCTACAGAGTGTTCCGAATAAAAACTGACACAGGGCAGGTGTCAGTGTAGGGAGTCCCAAAATATTGCAATTTAATCAAACATACCTGTATAAAAAGTTGCACACAGGCGGAGTTACAGGCCTTCAGGCTTTTCAAGAAAAAATGCATTAATTAAAACAAGATTTTAATAGTGTTTATTAGAAGAAATTAAAAGGTCAGTAGTAGGTTTAATCTTTAAAATTTGACAGTAATAAAACTATAAAATAAAAAAATTAAAACTAAAGAAATTGTTCAAATATTGGCCCCATTTACTCTGAGATATAAATTTACTCTTTACTTACTCTTTAAATTCAAAAAATCTCTCAGTAGCACTAAAATGAGCGGTGCCCTATCATGCATAAACCAAAACTCTAGTCTAAGTTGCAACGGTAAATCTTCGATTAAATCAGGCAGAGTATTTTGAAGTGAAATTTCAAATAACTTTCGCCATTTAATCGATTTGACAAAATTTGACTTATTACATTAGGATGTTCTCGGATATAATTGAAAAACTCTCCTGTCTTTCAAGCCCGTCTTTCAAGATTAGAAAATGTTTCTAAGGGGAATCATCCGATTTGGAAATCTTCGGTATTCTTCCACGTTTCTCTTACAGTTTTTTCACAGAAACCTAGCATAAGTAACATGTCAACTTGATCGCTGAATGTAAATTTCCCAGCAATTTTCAACTTTGTTGTTTCAACAACAAACAGTAATAGAAATAAAATAGTTTTATTATTAACTGTCGAATTTTAAAGACAAAATCTACTACTGCCTTTTTGATTTCTTTTAATAAACACTATTAAAATCCTATTTTAATTAATGGTTCTTTTCTTGAAAACCTTAAAGTTTTTTAAAATTTAGCCCGTTGGATATTTTATTGGTAAAATAAAAAAAATTAAATTTAACAAGAGTAAAAGAGTGTTTTAAATTAAATTCTTGTATTCGTTATTTGTTTTTATGCAAATTGAATTAATTTATTTTTTTTTCAAACAGCAAGCACAGTCACTGCCCTCTTGAGTTACAAACCGATTGGTGGCCCTAAATTACAAAAGTCTCACAAGCCCTTATGGCGACGCGTGCTTCGTACACCCTCTATCACCAGTTGGTGCGGCCCTGGGTCCTACAATCGACAATCCGCACGGCTCGACTTGTAAATTCCCAAGAACTGGTATTAATCTGTATAGCACGAACGAGGGTCCTTATTTTCCGGTTAGTTTAACATGGTGCGGAAGTATTAATATTAATAGTGAGGTCCCACGAATAGCTCTCGTAAATTGGGTAATTTGATAAGGGGTGTGTATGGTAAATATAATTGGTTTCGTTAGGGGGCGGTTGCTGGCGTAGGAAATTATTTTTTCAAGGGCATTAGGGCATGTTCCCGAGAATTCTGAGAACTATAATCCCGGCAGAGTTGTGGTGGAGAAAGAATTTATTGGAATAAAGTTTGATTTAGCTCAAAATTTTAAAAACTATAAAACGTAAGCTAATCTAAAGTTCAGTTGGATTTTTATTACATTTACAACGTGTTTCTTAAATAGATAGACAGATAGAGAGTTTTTATTAGTCCATATGTTAAAAATTGCAACAAAATACCCAAAGGGTGTAGGACTTGTCACAAAAAAAATGTCATTTACAAAGACAATTAAAATAATAGAACTACGAAACTACAAAAAGAACAGAAATAGTATAAAAAAAGAATAAAATATACCTAAGGGTACAAAATGACAATTAAAAGAAATATAAATATGAAACTACAAAAAAAGTAATAGTGTAAAAACAAAGAATAATATATACAAATATAAAAAAATAAAACATGTAAAAAACACATTGAATGACATTGTGTGTTAAAGACTACATACAGTTTCAGAAATTTGGTCATATTGAGAATTTTTTCAGTGGTCGGAGTAGCAAAATAAACTTACAATTCATCATTAGCAGCAGGCCTTTAGAAAATTGTTAATAGAGGGTAAAAAAGCAGGGACATATTCTATGACTAAAAATAAGTGTTTTTGATATATAATAATATAGTAATATTATACATGTTGATATATTATTTTGGCAAGTAATGATCGATGAACACACCTTTGCTACTGGTAAGTTTTTAAAGCTGGTAATATTTTATTTCACACCTACCGTCATACTAAATATGACCACCTTTGGTTAAATTATCTCAAGCTGTTTAAAAATTAAAATCAGATTTTTTTTTGACACGCTATAGCTGGACAATGGCTGTTCTAAGACCCCACATTTATATAACAAAAAACCTTTATTTTTGGTCACAGAATACGTCTCTTGATTTTGGCCTCTACTTAATGACTTCATTTATAAAGATTTCTCTATTGCTCTGTTAGCTCTCTTTTTACACCTTTACATACGGCAGTCGTTTTGGCAGACGTATCTCTCAAGTGTAGCAGAATGACATCAAAGTAACAATCATGTGACAATGTAGATATATTCCATGTTAAACCTCGTAAAACGCCAAAGAATAAAACATTTCGGCAGTGAATATTTCTCTGGCATTATATTTATTTTATGGCCTTACTTCGCGTGCAAATTTATGAAGGATTATAATGTATTACTTTCATCTCGCTAAGCGGGAATAAAACCCTACATTCCGACGTGTCTTTTTTTAGATTAAAACTTTAATAATTAAAATTTGGTTCTAATGAATTTTACAGGAATAAAAGTACCTAACTAAAAACCTGCTGCACGTAAAACTCGCTGAAAAATTTAATTGTTGTGTGCGCTGAATACTTTTTTGGAAAGTTTTATTTTTAATTCATATTTCCATTGTTGATCTAATACAAATAACAAGGATCTCCGACACATATTTCTCTACTAGTTTGTAATTTTTTCTTTAATCGTATTAAAAGAACAATCTGTAGTTGCCAATAATTGAATTTGTTCGGTTGTTGCAAAACATTTTTCCTATCGATATTTTTATGACTGAATCAAACTAACAATGATAAATTTCGTAATCATGGGTATAGGTGGTATTAGCTGTTATATTAGGAATGTACTTACTACTCTCTGTACATATCTAATACACGAAGCAATTTCACAACTAAACACACTTTCTAAAATGTATCAACTCTTAATTGAAAGCAATAATTTGAAATTAAGGTTAGTAATATGAGAAGATTTTTATAATTCTAGTTTCAGAGCCTCTTTATCTCCACAATCTATCGAGAGATACCACAATCTTGAGTATATCCAATGTTTGTAAAAGTTACATTATCACAGTGCAAATAAAATTTAGAATGCCGTTATACCGACCTCTCCTTGAAATCGTTAAACGTGCGAGAACATTTTCAAGCTCATTAGAACCGTATTTCTGAAATTGTTAAGTAATTTAAACACAGTAGTTAAAGCCTTTTCTTCGAAAGTGCTAATTTCGCACTAGTTAACGAAATGTGGTGCTAACAAATACATAATTTTGACTAACAAGGCCTAATTTGAACGTTAAGTGACGGAACAATTGCGTGACGGCTTAGTAATTTTTCAGAAATGGTTAAATAGTAGATCATTAAATAATTATTACAGTTACAGTTTTTATTTGAAACAATTGCAAGTAACGAAGCTTTAATGACGATTCTTTGAAGAATTGCCAATTAGATATTCTAGAATATAATGATGAACTTGAGTGGTATATCTTAAAACTCAGGTTTTTGTATATTTGGTAGAGAATAACATTATAAATCAAAAATTGATGACTTAGTAGCTCGGCTTTAGATATCTCTGGCTGCAGTTCTATTTCAAATCCTGTTTTATTACTTATTACTTAAGCACGTATACATAATGCATGTATCACGTCGAATAAAAGGTTTTCATGGGAGGTTTCATTAAATTTACGGTGCGAGTTCTCCAGTCGTTTTCATACACTTTCGAGCGTGATAGAAAATGAATACCGGGCATTCCAATGCAAATCAGGAAAGTCGAAATAAAAACGAACAAATTATTAAGCTGTTTGAATGTGTTTAAAGTAGGTAGGATCCTTATTTCCATACTACATTTATATTTCTCTCGATGCAACATTTTATGTGGCTGTTGCAAGGCAGTTTATTGAATTGTATCATATTTTATTACGCGTGGAGTCAGTAATAGTACACTTTGTAGAATACCTTTCATTTCATTGTATTCCAAATCCAAAATATGCAAAACTGAAGTAAGTAAGTGTGTGTTTCAGTATATAAGTATTTCTAAGATTTGTCAATAGTTCCTTATAGTTAAAATTAAGAACCCAAGGGACTGTTTCGGCAACACTCCAAGACCAATAATATCAATTTTTATTTTGTTTTGGTTTGATTTGAATTTAGTTTTGGATGAAATAAGAATGGTTTTATGTATGGCAAAGCTTTTAGTTCTGCGTCGCTTAGTATCTTGAATAAAAATGCCCTATTAATCGAGTGTTACTCATTGTATGATTCTAGAGACATCTAAAACCGTTTAGGAAACCTGTCTGAAGATGCAGACTGGTCATGAATGAAGTGACAGCTCTATAAAGGTCACTGGCTCGCCTCCGTGGTGATGCAACCGTGGATTTTAAAACGGAACGGAATTAGAGACGCACCTGGAGTTTTTGAGTGTGTCCGCAGTGGTGGCAACAGTAGGAGAAGTAGTCCGGCAAAGCTGGCATAATTTTCAAACTGTCACAACTGCCGCCCAACTCGTCCACTAACTTTCTGTAATTCACTCTAACAGATGGAGTACTTTTGCTCAGTCTCCCCATATTCACATGCGCGGTCTGGTTGTGGGACGTCACCCTTTGAAGATTCACTAGGTGTTACACACACATCACTGTCACATACGCGTTTTTCTCTCTCTGCGAATCGCTAGCGTCTGGGTTACGTGGTCTATTCAGCCAACGGTACTCGCGGTACTGAAGTGCGGCTTCGGCTTCCTCTTCCACAGCAGAGAGTAGCGCGGGTCAGGTACTCGAGGTGCTACAGGGTTGAACTGGCCTTTTGCCAGCAACAGAAGGCGGTCGAGTCGAGTATCGTACCTGAAAATAGCCTTCCTCGTTGTATCTGCATACCTATATCATTACTACTAATGTACTTACTGGTACAAACAAATATTTTCACCCATTAGGTATTACGAAGTCAATAAACAATTTGCAAAGAAAGACGATTTTTGAAAAATGTGACAAATCAATGCTATTTTGTACTAATTGTATCTCACATTATGCCAGTGTTGCAATTTCTGTGAAATTGAATAGACTGATAAAAATAGATACAAATTTCCATGTTTTGTTATACTCAGACAGACTGAGCTCTCAGTCGCGGCGAAGCTTTTGCAGAGTCACCATTGAAGATGCCGACAGTGAAGAGCGGCGAAACGTTTGGAAGCATGGGATGCGACCAGTTACAGCGGCGGCTATGGAACGCCTCGGAGGACCACCATTACCCGAGGAACGGTTCCGACCGTAGCAGTCGTAATACCAACAATAGGAACCGAAATCAATATATGGACGGGCCCTGAAACACCGATAGCGGGTCTGTCCCCACATAGCCTAGCCCGAGAACAACCAGGGCAGGTAAAAGTATCCCGGCTAATGCTAGGGATGTGCATTTTAACTCTGTTTCTGGCAGCTACCAGTACCGGTACCGAGGTCACGGCACAACAACCCTGAAAATCACCATGTATCAAATTACAGCACTGGCCGTGAAAGCCTAAAAACTGCTCATTTCAAACTTATCTTTAAGGCAGTAAATATTTCCAAAAACCAAGGGATATACATATACTGATGTTTCAAGAATTATCTAGTATTTTCAGCGAAAATATTCAACATATTTTCTAATACGAATGAAATACCTATATTGCAATACATTTTTAAGATGATTGATGAACAATACACTTTTACAGGATAATTCGCATTTAGAGGATGAATGGACAAATTCCACTAAAAAAATTCTTCCTGTACAGAAGTTATTTCTGCTAATAAAAATGTGACTCGCATAGTGTATTTATTATTGAATTCTAATAATAAAATCTACTGTATTTGTTAGTACTCCGCAATCAAACACATCACACAACCAAAGGCAAATTATCCCGTAAACCCCTCTCAAAATGTTAAAATAGTACAAACCATTTGCTATCTGTCAAAGCAACAATGAAAACATCCGGAAATTGACAGCAGCCAACTAGTTTTTCCTACTAATGGGTGTAGTAAAACTGCCTCTTCCCGACGTGCAATACTTTACATTTTATTTTTTAACGTCGAAACAGTTAATTTTATCAAAAAAAATAAAGAGAGAATAAAGTCTCTAAATGAATCGGCTTAACCTAATTTTTGAAAATATAATTAAAAACCTGAAAGGGGTAGTTTATTTCAACCCTTTCCAATTATTTTCAAAAAGTGAAAAATATGTCACAAGTGTCTTTCGATGATGGTAACACTTCCACAAAATTTTACCATTCCCACACTTTTCATTTCCTAGAAAAACAATAAAAACACTTTTTTTTCCGCCATGTTTGCAACGCGATATCTCCCTAATGGTTGACTTGTGACCCAACGTTTATATAACAAACTACCTTTTATTTCCAACAAGGAATCACCCTCTGAAATTTTTCGCCATTGTTTTGAAACACCCTGTATATAAAATAATAAGATAATATGATTATCTACTCAGTAAAATTACATATCTATATTTTACAATTCCAATCTAAAAATTACAATGTATAGATCAATGCAAATCATAATGACGGATATTTATGATGGAATTTAGCATAATATTTGTAAAATCACATAATATAATATGGAATTTTATCCATGTTTATTTCTGTGAAATTACAGACACATTTTTATCAACGACCGAAAATATTAACAACCCTGTTCTTGTTTCAGTGGTAATGGAAATAAGGCTGATTAGCAGTCAGCAGTCGTATATTAAAGTCTCAGCCCGACATAGGTACCGTTTGATAGCATAAGGGATGTTTATGTAAAGATAAAGCTTACAGTAATTTGTCTGGCATTAACCTACGCAAAGAAATATGACGCGGAAGTTCCGTGCATTTCATAAAAGTATACCGTAAAAAATTGTTATATTCTGTCAGGTGGTCTTTGCACCGTGGATTTATTGCTTACATAACATCACCAGTGCATTTATTTTATTATGCGGCAAAGGGATGAAACTGGCGTGTGTAATATTTTCGCATTAATATTTTTTGTGCCTGTTTTCATTTCATGGATAAAATAAAAATATTGCGACAAACCTTGGACCGCAAAATAACATGGATTCAAGGTATGTACAAGGTATCACATACTACTAGATAGTATTGCTTTACTGTTCACACAGATGCTGCAGGTGTAATTCAATGTCGGTCGGGCATTAGCCCGCGGAGTAGTTGTTTCCTGCAGTATTATTTACAGATTTAATGGCGCATCGCCCAGGACGAGAGGTCTGCGGTTAAGTACCTACGATAATGTAGGTCGCTTTCTGCAAGTCGAGCCGCTTAGGCCGAGCAGGAAGTAGCAGACCAGTTACATCTCAGGATCAAGGTCGTTGGAAAATAATTTAATGTTCGTTGTTCTCGATAATTCTTTAATATAGTTAAAACAAAACGTGATGATAACAATAACTAAATTTAAAAAATTACGCAAACGCCCTCATATTACACACATATCAACTATTCTCTATATGATTTCTCATTTCAAGACCAAGAGACATGTCCAATCTTCGCCTGCCGTATAGAATTTCATGGATTTTGTTTGAAATACTGTAACAGACTAGCCCTATTAACATTGTTTCTTATCCTTTGGTAATTATTTGATTCTTCCGAACAGAAAATGCTTCATTTCGTTGCAACGTCGCCTCTAATTTTGTAAAGGTTCTATGATCAGGAATGAGGCGCTCTGGATTCCTTTCTCGATATAACTCTACAGCTTTCTTGAATTGTTTTGTGGCTCACCATAAATTAGCAACATATATACTGTTTTTTGAATGAGAAAACATTTTGTAAACGGAAAAGTTATATGTTTGACGTTTGTTTGATGCCTTTAGAAATCTAGAAATGTCATCTAAACGTCACATCTTACCATACAATTTTAAATAAAAAACAAACCTGCAAACTCGAATATTTTCCTTGATTTCTAAACAACTTTTTAGCATAGACCATTTTGCCCATGATGCATTCGGACTGAATCTAACAGATAATTGATTCATGTAAACCAACAGAATATCTTCTGTTACCCCAATCACACCATTTTATTTTTTCTACCACTTTTTTGAAATCGTTATATTCACGCTCGTACCTTCTGACAATAAACTTGGAGCTACGCTGGTGGCTTTCTTAATAATTGCTTCGGGCACATTAATTGTAATCGAAATTTGACTATCTGTCTATTTATAAATGAATAACAAATAAAATATATAGCAATACACGTAGGGTAACAGTTTTTACTGGTTCCAAAAGGTGACAGGCTCGTCTACAACTCACCAGTCATATTCTTTTGTCTGCCAGTAAAAATCCTCTTACCACGCTGGTAGTGTTATATCTATATACTATTTCATGTCTCTTAAAATGGTGAAAGGGAAACGTTTTGTATTACAACACCTATAACTCATTAATTTTAAAGAAATGTAGTGCATTCAAAACACTTACTTGTTTTTGGCTTTTGTTGTGGGAGATCTACCTTTCACTGCTTCCTTGGTCCGGCTCTGTCCTCTTCTGTCGCCAATGGAATGTTGTCACTGGCCACCGAAGACAGCCGAACTTCTTCTGCATCCGCCATGATTGGTGTTTATTTCACTTAATAAATACACTCAGCTATCCACAGAACCGCCACAAATGCTTTAATGGGGCAGGTGTTTAGCGACAATTCGAGGATGTGCTTTAATCTCGCTGGGCCGCCGTCACGAGGTGATTTAACGTCGAAATTGGATATTAATTAACGAAATAAAGATGGCAAGAAGTCACACGACGGACGCGAATGGTTGTGTGTACTTGAGCAGAGAACAGAAATCAGGTTTGCAGGTGGAGACGAGTCAGGAACGTGGGGATACGGTTTGGTTGTTTTAGAGGCTGTCGGTTTCCAGGTTTTGTTTTTCGCAACAGTAATCATTCTCGTTTTCTTCACGAAGTCCTTATTTGAACTCGGTGGTATCTCTCTTTTAAAGATCCTTAAATAATAATTTAATAAATAGCATGCATTGTACCGGTGAATCTACGGCTAAACGAAACACGTTTTGCTTAAAAGTATTTGAATGTTCGTTTGTTTAAACTGCATAAATGTCATTAAGAAAATTATTGCTCCTTGGAAGGGAATATAAGTATGCCATAAGTTGTTTTTTGTTCGAGATAAAGCATTATTCTTGTACTCGCATATCTGGTCTTTTCCAAGGAGCAACCATTTTCGAAAAATGGTTGAAAATGAACGAATCCTGTTACCGAGATGCTTACAAAAACTATATGTCTGTTTACTTTTATTTAGTAATACATTTCTGAAATCATTACCGTTGTTAATGCGAAGGGGATGAAATATTACACTTTTCTCATTCATTTCTTTTTGTCCTGGTCCGAAACTCAACGGATGAAATGAGGAAGCAGGAAGGAGACATAATTAATACGTAATATTTCCGGGGGTAAGAGAACCCCGTTTAATATGGCATCAGTCGTAATGGAAAGTCAACTGCTTAGTGTAAGAGGATTAGCGCTGTAAATGGACCGAAACTCCATCAATATTGACTCAACAGTTAGTCGGATGCGCTACCTGTTTCGTTTCCAGAGAGGAAATCGTGGGGCACAATCGACTTTTAACGGAATTCTTCGTGGAAATGAGGCAAATATTTATTCAAGCCGTGTTGTACACTCTCCAGAACGTATATGTACTGTGATAGTGTACTTATTTACCTACATGGTTTTATAGACTCCACTTGCACGGGGTTTCTTTTATATCAAACGAATGGACCAGTTTATTAAATACAGGAAATCCTCTTTACTCCTCAGTACTCTTTAAAAATAGTGAATTTGATAAGTGTATCTGTACCCAACGGCCGAAAATCTAGAGTAACGGATCAGATTTAAAAAATATCCAAAAATAATTGCATTACATAACATCCATTGTTTTTAGAAGAAATAGTGATATAACAGTTTTTGCCAATTTCGATAATATAAAAGATAGATTAAATAATAAAAATGATAGTTATTTCCAAATTTAAAGTTTTTATCTTGTATTATACCCCAGGTCGAAAATAATGGAGAGTGACTAAGGGTGGAATTCATAGATCACACTTAAGGTTAAGTGTGCACTTATTTTATATTAGTTTTGCAATTTACAAGATAAAAATACAGGATGACAACTTACTAATAGTTTTGTACTACACTTTAATAAATTTCCATAGATTATGAAACAATATAGTGAGGGGCATGTTATTTAATCATACCTTAAATGAAAATTCGCACTTAAGTGAAGTGCTGACTATGAATTCCACCCTCATTCACAGCACAGAGTTATCCGGAAGGTTGCATGATTACCTAAGCGTGTCACTTGAGAAGGGGTCAAAGCACACAAAATTATCAAAAATAAGTTTACGTCAAGTGAACCTAGTACAT
Source organism: Monochamus saltuarius (assembly GCA_025584915.1). Classification (NCBI taxonomy): domain Eukaryota; kingdom Metazoa; phylum Arthropoda; class Insecta; order Coleoptera; family Cerambycidae; genus Monochamus; species Monochamus saltuarius. Next base: position 56,764,322 of record CM046726.1, read on the forward strand.
TAACAGTTCACTTTAAATGTCCCCCCTGTGCCATCCTCTCCACAAATTAGAACGTCGTCCTGTTGGACAGCGATGGCCAACCGTCACCCACTTACGCTTACCTGATGCGCACTCTGCGGATATCACACTTAAGACTTGTCCGCATGGACGTGAAATTCACAAATTTTTGCACGAATTTTGCAACTTCTGTTTTAATTATTTATAGCGGGAAAATCTCAACATTTGACAAATTTTACAACACAGTAAAACTACAAATATTATTGCTACTTTCATTATTATGTGGTGCTAATAACATTTTATTTGAGTTTTTGACTATCTAATATATGGCAGTTTCATGATGAAAATATTATAGTTGGCCAAATTCGTTACAAGTAGAGAAGGCTTTAGAATACATTGCGCATACAAATTATTCACTATTGGTTGCTAGCACTGTCACTGTAACGGTCACACATTATGCTTATATCATATCGTGCCGCCTTCCATATAATCTTAATGTAGCCATGCTTCTTCAGAAGTTAACATATTCTTCGATTCAGATTCCGACTTTTAATATTTATTTGAAATAGTTTCTTCGCCATATTACTATTTTGTCAGTCTCTATCAGTGTCGGTACTGTTTCCGATTTCATTTATAGGGAAATTCACGTACCATAATTTATATGTCACGTATAATTCGCAAAAGCACCCTTCTATATATTGTAGGCAAAGTTCCACTCACAATAAAATTAATATAAAATTGAAAAACACATGTTTACTACAAAACTAACAGCACTAAAAAATATAAAAAATGTAAATCAAATAAAGTACTAAACAGCATGAAGTTTTAAAATACTATAAATACAAATCTTGTAAGATATACTTAGCAACCCAATTTTTTTTCCTTCCGCGAGTTTCCGCTATTTTCTGTTTCGCAGTTGTACTTCTTTACCACCTTTTTTGCACTATGGATATATGCTATTCACGTACATTCTTGTTACTGAGCTACATATTTCAACATTACTTAGGCTCACATGATGACCTCGCGCCCTAAACCCTTACATGTCGTCATCCGATACTCATTACTTGTTAGATTAGGGCTTTTACGATTTTGAAAATACGCTGTAGAACTTGTATTCGCCATTGTTAAGAATACAAAATCACTAATAACTTAATTACATTCAGAAATTACATCATTACATTAGCGAAAAGATACCCGAAATTTTGCCCGCCCGAACGATATACTCGCCCATGATAGTGCTGGAAATGGAACAGGTGGATCCGTTAATTCGTCACAGCCCATAGAAGGCTGCGGCGCATGCGTAGTTCCTTCAGCAGGAGCTGTGTAATCGGGTATGCTCTCAGAGATATGCGGCACATGATTTTGTAGGAAACATATAGGGGCTGCATATATGCTTCTTGTCGTGTGCTATAAATTGTGAGCGGGTTTATAACATGAATTGACATTTTTTACTCCATATTGTTTTATTTTAGTCAGTTTTAATGGGCCTCGTTTACGACACTAAGAGCACATTCGTTCCCGTTAAAATGAGAGGATATGCTGACGTGAATACACAAACAGACACCAAGATTTTTCTGTTTAAATTCTGTTTTACGGCCACTTCCTTATTCTCGTACGTCTACAGCTAAGAAAACAGACTATTTCTTGCATCCACTAAATTCCGAACTAAATTCTAACGTCGTGTCGAGACCTTTCGGGTAAACAAAAAGGGTGTGTGCATTAAAGGATATACCGTCTATTTTTGGTATATCCCACTTAAATCACGTGCGTGTGGTAAGGTTTGTTTACAATTTACATTCATAAGCCGTACCGTACATGCTGCTTTTGCATGTTACCAACACTATAAATATACACGCCTAATACTTAAATTTATACTGTCTTCTTAGGTATGAATTTATGGGGACAGTCTCTTATTTCGATACAGTAGGGTGAGTAATGCTCTGGGTTAGCTATTCTTAGCCATTTTCGTAATAGATTTTCCGGTTTTCTTCCTTTTTTGCAAGACGAAATTAGCTATACGCTCTAACTTGTAATAGAATTTGGAAACAGGAAACAAATATTTCAAAATATTGACAGTTAACTTATCAAAGAAGTAACAAAGAGTTGTGCAATGTAAAATATGTTGGCTCCTCTGCACTTCATACATAATAATAACACGGCTTTTGTAGCAACCATAAAAGACCGTAAAACACCCTAAAGCAGTTCTAAACTAGAGATAATATCTCACCATTACTTAACAAAACATTTAGTACCAGGTGTTTTGAGAAAACTTTAAATCAAGCTGGCGCGGGTATATACGTTGTCAGGAAAATAAGTCTTTTACATAATATTTATCTAACATAAACGACAACATTCATACATTTTTAAGTAATCTTGTCTTATTAATAAAATATGTTTTATTTCTATTTGCGGGTAAGGATAAATTAACCGGTCTAATAACGTATACTTTGCTTTTTAAGTATCCCCACAAGAAATAATCTAGGGGTGTCAAATCAGGCGATCTGGCTGGCCACTCAATCGGCCCCCTTCTCCCTATCCAACAATTCGGGAACAGCTCATCTAAATAAGCACGGACAGGTGATGCGTAATGGGAAGGTGCACAGTATTGTGAAAATTAAATTTTAAAATCTTGAAACATTATTTTCTTGAAATGTTTGTTATGTAACACCATAATTGTTCATGATATATGTGTGTAGAATGACTCGCTCTCTCTAATGGCATGGTCAAAATTGGGGGTTGCTATTTAAAAAAATTGTCGATGACGTCATATCTCGAACAACGATGACGTCACAAATGTGGGTCGGATGTCAAAAAGTGCCTTTTCTAAAAGCAAAATCGAAAATAATGAATTTATTCGTTGCTTTTCGAAAGCACTGTATAAGCTTTTGTATTATTTGTAGTTTTTTTTGTGATAAATAAGTTTTGAAATACCAAATATTTAAAGTAGTGATAGAGATATCCTGTTTCACAATAAGTAATTTGTAGAAAGTTACTAAGTATACATGTAGGTGCTTCATATACCTCCTAAGTAGCAGGAAACTGTAAATCCTTCTGCAAACGAACCGGTGCGTTGTATCTGCTGCTTTTATTGACATTTAAATTTAACAACTACACCTAGTTACTCCAGCGGACAAACGGTCTTGAGCTACTTACCGATACAGAGGCTGTAAACGGTGGAATGAGTTTTAAATCACTTTTCTCTTATCTAGCATAAGAAAATCTATAGAGATAAGTGATTTGTGGAAGGAATATAGTCATAAATCGTATCGAATATTTTCCCCAATCGATAATCAATCACACCTATCTACACTCGTAACATGTTTGTAACACGTGAAATTAATTATTATAGTGTATTAATAAGTGTGAGATGAAAGGAATTTTCATTTATTTCAATGTGTTTTTAACAGCTTGCTGAGCAATTTTATATTACAGATTCTTGTTTTTGTCAAATTATACACTGCACAGTAGATAACCAACACATTTCTTATTATTTAAAATTCACCTTAAAAATTCATCACGCTCATCTCTTCTTCTGTCAAAAAATGCGTCTCGTAATGCTGACACACCCTCGAATTTCCTTCAGCTTTCCTTTAGGCCTACAAAAGCAGTATACATTTACCTGGTTGCCACTAATGACATGCCTTTTTAATACGAAAGAAAACATCAGACTAATCATATACTATGTCGAGATAAAAATATAGGAAATATCTACATATTCGTAGAAGAGCATTTTAAACATTAAATATTGTTAGTTTTGCCAAAAACAACACCTATTTGTAACAAAAATCAAAATTAGTACGCATCATTCATGTTCTTAGCATTAAATATTTATCTTGCTTTATAGAAAAAGATATATTAGAGTATAAAAAAACATCACATATATACATACATGTTAGTAATCTGATAGGTGGGAGAATCCGTTCATTAAAAATTCCAAATTTTGTTTCTAAATGAAATATGAGAGAGTTGAAATTGTTTACGGTAATGTTTTTTTTATATATATATATTTGTGTTTCATAACGGTTCTAATTTCTTTTTATAAAATCTTTTTTAGAATTAATTGTGACCATTTTCAAAGAAACATGATACAAAATAAACAATCAGAGTATAAATTTGCTTCTCTAAAATATATACTTTATTTAAAGAATAATTTACACACGGTAATGCAGATATTATTTATATTTGATAAAAGAACGAAACAAAATTTAACGGATAAAAGCTGTAAGGTGTTGGAAAACTATGTACAGGGTGAACCTTAAATAAGTACAAATATTTTAACCAGCAGTATAGTTCACTGTGTTGAACACATAATTAATAGTTTTTTTACAAAAACATCAGAAATAAAAAAATTTAATTTGTAATTTTTCTGTAGAAAACTTGTTAAGGACCCCTGACTTTCATACATTTATGAGTCATAGCGCTTCAGATTGAACGTGTAGTTCACAGTGTTGCCAGAGTTACACAAATGTCTTTGCTTGAAGAAACTTTTAAATTTAATATGTTGTGTGAAAATCATAGTTTTTCGTTATTATTCATAATATAACTTAAGGGAATTGTGTGTTGTGTGTACAATGACATTTAACTTGTGAAATGTGGATTACTGATTAAATAGTTAATTTTTGTGCACGTTTATGTATAATTTTTGAACATTGGACATAGTAATATCACGTAATATCTTCCTAAATACTTTACGGTAGTATTTAACTTGCGGAAATTCATTTTTAATCGTTTATAGTAAGGCCAGTTAAGCAGTTAAAATGTTTGTTAATATTGCTGCTTATCATACTACATACCCAACTTTACTGTACTTATGCTTCAAACAAGTATTTTTAAAATAGAATTAACCGTATTACTTCACTATTACGTTAAGCGAAACGTAATATTTATATTCGAGAATATATGGCAACGTCGCAACAAATCATATGGTTCATTAGGTTGGTTAAGAGAGCGGTCCTCAAAATGTGGGTATTTAAAAAAAAATATCTCCGTAAATATTAGAAATTTTTAAAAATGGCTTTCACTAGAGTGATCTATATAACGAACTTCACCAGCAGTTAAAATATTTGTACTTATTTAAGGTTCACCCTGTATACGGCTATTGTCTATGAGATATACATAAATTATCCAGTCGATCGCCAATATGTTAAGCGAGTTTCTATATCGAACTTTTAGAACAGGAACTGCTATTCAGAGACATTTACCGATAATGCTATAATAATACACTAGGATATATAATAGGCCTGCCTTATTGAAATAGAATAATGCCAGGAGACCCAAAATGGAAATTTCAAAATTCTGTACGAGCCACGTTTGTATAGATCGCTTTGTCGTCCATAACCGATATAATGAATTTAACCACAGTAAACACATTTTGATATACTGGGAGTATTTATAAAAATACTGTTCGAAGAAAACATGCTTTTCATTTTGTTGTCCATAGAAAAGTTAGAGTGGTGGTACTTAATTTAAAAGGTGGAGTATTTTTAGACTAACTTCTTTCGATTCTACCGTCTTTCCACCTGTCTCCGTGCTTTGAATTACACAGACTCGACGCAGGCCAGAGGAATGTTCATTTTGATTGAGACCATCTGAGGGAGCGCTCACAATGTGCACCCCAACGTTCCATTGTTGGAAACTCCTATAATAGGGACCTACAAATGCAACGGATTCTATACACAAATCAAACGGAACGCATTGTACGACAATTTCAATATCGAACTGCCGATGCCGTCGCGATGTGGTTTGCATCTGTTCGATTGCTGTGGTGTGTCATCAAGTTATCGAAGCCTTCAGATGGAGGGCCTACGGATTGAAATATATACAATAATCACTTACACATATTTAAACGGATTAAAAACTTGATACACATATGTAAGGTGTTGAAAAAAAAGAGTGTAAAATATTTCAGGAGGTAATAGTATGAACCAAAATAAGCAGAAAAGTTTTAGTAAACGTGGATCCGCAAAGTAACGGTTGCGGAGATATGGACTACTATTCGTTTTTCAAACATTTTATTTTATTAGGAATAAACCGACAAAGGACGCTTTTAACAAACAAAAAACAAAGTTACAGAAGATGTTCAAAGTGCCCTCCGTCTATTTCCAAGCAGGCACGACATCTTCATCTCGACGATATTCGAACTCTTTCGAAAACACCCTCCTTGGTTTGGATTTCTTGACACTTTTGATTAATCGGTAGCTGCAGCTTTTCCAGGCTATTTACAGGAGTGCCATACACTAATGTTTTCAAATATCCCCAAACAAAGAAACCTAGAGGGTTCAGATCAGGCGATCTTGGAGGCCATAAAACAGGTCCGGCCCTTCCTACCCATCTATGTGGAAAAGTTTGGTGTAAATGCTCTCTAACGGCCATGGAAAAATGAGCTGGAGAACCATCATGCTGGAACCACATTTGTTGCCTCTGATTCAAAGGAATGTCTTCCAAAAACTCATACAGTGTGTTCTGCAGAAAGTTGAGGTAAGCAGCGCCTGTTAATCGGTTTGGTAAAACAACAGGACCTAGAAACCTGTCACCTACAATACGCATCCAAATGTTCAATGAAAAACGTGCCTGATGTCCAGATTCTATTAGAGCATGAGGATTTTCGTCGGCCCAAATATGCGTATTGTGAAAATTAAACACTCCATTTCTTGTGAACCCGGCCTCATCATTAAAAAGAAAGTTTGCAAGAAAACGAGGGTCTTCAGTATCATGACGTAGAAACCAGCGGCAAAAAACCAAACGTGCTTGATGATCATTTATTGGATTTAAGGCCTGTACTCGTTGCACATGGTATGGATAAAGCAGTTGCTTGTGAAGGATTCTCCAAACAAGAAGACCACTAATTCCTACCTCGGCTGATATTCTCCGCACACTCGTACCTGGATTCTGCTCTACCAGTGCTAGAATTTCTTCTTCTGCTCTAGGAGTGGATACCGACCTTGGTCTTCCGGATAAATGGCACTGTTTGCTCAAGGAACCGGTATCACGCAATATTTGATGAATTCTTCCAAACATGCGTTGTGAAGGAATCTGGCGATTTGGATAAGCGTCAACATAAAGACGTCGCGCTTCGGTGGCGTTCCCATTAGCACGACCATACATAAAATGCATGTCTGTTAATTCTGCGTTAGAGTAACTAGCCATAGCGAAAGAAAACTTGTACACTGAGAACAACTGTCAGATATGTACTGTTTATTTCACTAAACAACAACCAACTATTATAACAAAAAACACAACGTTTTTGCAAAATAAAAAAAGGGACTAAAAACATAAAACATTCCATATCTCTGCAACCGTTACCTACTTTGCGAACCCATGCTTATTTTGGTTCATATTATTACCTCCTTAAATATTTCACACTCTTTTTTTAACACCCTGTATATGCATATCGAAAGTTATCTAGCTACTTTTGCGTGCTCAATATTTCAACGATTTGAAGTAAATTTTGTTGAGGTCACGAATATTGGGGGATTTTAATGGGGATCGCGTGTGATATTTTGTAATTGAAACTAATTTTGCTTGTATAATAAAGGGTGGTCACTTTTTCGACGGCCAGAAACGGTAATATAATAATATAAATAATATACAGGGTGACAACGGAAAGTGGGAACACGCTGTAACTTTTTTATGACTGCTGATAAAAATTTGAAATTTATTATACTTCATTTATCGAAAATTAAAAAAAAAACATTGCTATGAAAAAAATACATATGTTACAATTCTATAAATTGTATAAAAATTCACATTTTTTAACTCTGAAATCATATCAGATTTTATACGAAACGGAAGCAATCAGCCCGAAAATGAATCAATTGTATCAAATAAATGTTATACTTGATCAAAAATGAGTTTTTTTTCTGTATACGTTGTATACCTAATAAAATAAATATATTGTAAGTTTAAAAAAATTGTTAACCTGTCGTATATTTATCCTGTGAACCGTTACCGAACCCAATAGAGTAGTAGGGGATGATTCCTTGATTTCATACCGCCGCGTTCGCATTTTCGTCTTCACAGGGAGAATTACCTGCATTCGCAAAAAGCCAATTAATCACAGACTCATATAAAACATCTTTAAAAGCCTACAAACGGCAAAGCGCGCACAATATGTCTTTCTCCGAGGAATAATGGACCGAAAAAGGGCGCTTTATCAAACCGCTAATTTAGAGTTTTTCGCGGAGACAAAAGAAAATTTGTCAAGCATTTTTCGTTCTGCAAATGAGGCGTGTACAATAAAACAAAAGGGGGGAAAGTAGGGCACAGGCCCGCCCGGAATCGTTTCGGAAGGTTTGCAATTTTGGTTAATTGTGGCTTTGTGCGGCGCCACATGCATTTTTCATTGCGTTCGTTGAATACCGTTCGTAATGGGTTATGGAGGACGGGTTGGGAGACTTCTTTCATTGTCGCTCTAACCGAATTCTCCTCTGGGACGTTCGAGAAGCCTATTGTCTTAATTATTTCCCCGTGGAGTATTATGTGGCTGCTTTCACTTTGATTAAATTAATTACCTTAGCCCAGGACTAAAGATTTTATATGAATCTGAAATCATTTAAGGCAGCGTTTATTCGGTGCGGCGATAAAGTCTTGGTTAGTAGGATGTCTCTGTGGAAAAACAGGTCGATTTTTATTTTCGTAATAACCTCCTTCTAAATTATCAGCATTTTTGTGATACTTCCGGTTTTCTCGGAAATTACGCCATCTCATTTTAAATGGAACACTAAAACTTTTGTTACAGATTTGTCAAAAATCTATAAATATTTAACAATACGTATGACTCTTACTCCATGAAATTAGTATTATTATTGTTATCAAAGAAAATTTAAATCATAACATTTCTAATAAAAATTATTTTATTTTTGAGCTTATTTATAAAGGTTGCTTGTAACTTCAATATGAAATTTAATACCTACTAGAAAGGTGGCAAGTCGGCTATCGGCGACTTGACCTTTCTTGGGTAGGGTTCATTTTTTTTAAACACCATGTATTTTTTCGATAATTAGTGCGTTAAGAGACCCCCGATGGAAGTTGAGTAAAAAATTGCTTGTAACTTCAATATGAAATTTAATACCTATTCTCTCATTATTCAGTCACTTTACCTGTCCACTACTTATGTGAACTTAAGTAGAAGAAACTGAGTATTAGTAACTATACAGGGTGTCCGGAAATGATGAGTAAAAAATTCAGGGGATAATCCTAGACCGAAAATAAATGCTACCTCTTTCTATAACTTTTTTTCCAGAACTGATTATTAACGGAGTTACAGGGTGTTAAAGTTAAAATTTTATTTACGATATTTGTAAATAACTTCTTAAGAAATCCAAATATTTACATAAAATTTGTAAATCGGGGGTTTTTGCGGGCGAGAAATTCAAATATGTTTCTAATTTTGACGTCACTAGTAGAGGGCGCCACTTGTGGCACACTGTGTTTCTTTTAAATGGTAGAACTTTTTTGCATCTTAATGTATCCATCTGACTATCGAAACAATCGATTCTCCTACCAGTTTCATTTGAAAAAGGTATACCTTGGTGAAGTCGGTAGGCATAACCATTTTTGAAATAATCCTATTTGAAATGCTCAGTGCACCGAGTAAAAACTGTTTTGGTTTGGCTGAAAATACAGCAAAATGTTGAAAAAGTTGTTCAGAATCGTAAATTATGGAGACGTGCCAAATTTTATGAAGATCGGCGAGGTATGATGAAACCATTTTTCAACAAAGCACAAAGATTTTATCAAAGCAGGCCGATTTTTTAAAAATTTTGCACATCTCCATAATTTACCGTTCTGAACAACTTTTTCAAGTAACATTTTGCTGTATTTTCAGTAGAAAAGGTACCTTAAGGCTGTAATGTTCGCAATTTTACAAAGCTGTTTTTAGACGTCCATGTGCTTTCATATTTCTCCTCAATGGAAATTTGTATTAAGATGGAACAAGTTTTAATCAACTAATAAAAGTCTATTTTACTAGACAGCAGAGCCATATTTAAAAAAAATAGATCTGAACAATATTTCGGTCGCAATATTGCCCACATTTAGGACTGCGGTGAGACGTTGTTAGGCACTATTATAAAAAAAGAAAGCTGTAGGCTAGTAAATCAAGTCTATGACAGTTGCCTTAGATTTCAATTTTTTGCATTTATATTTATGAAATCTATCCGCCAAGAAGACATGTTTTGCTAAATTTCTGCATACAATTGCCTAACTTACAGGGGCACAAACTTAAATTTGCCGTTGAAGGTGCTGATGGGCGGAGCCTGATAAAAGCTACACTGTTTGGCCGAACATTATACCCTTAACTGAAACGATAACAGTTTTCAATCGGTACACTGAATATTTCAAATAAGATTATTTCGAAAACTGTTACTCCTAACGACTTCAATAAGGTATACCTTTTTCAGATATAACAGGTAGGAGAATCGATTGTTTCAATAGTCAGATGGATACACTAAGCAGCAAAAAAGTTGTCATTTAAAAGAAACATGATGTGCCATAAGTGGCGCCCTCTACTAGTGATGTCAAAATTAGAAACACATTTGAATACCATTAGCATCATGAAATGATACATATCAGATTTTTTTTTTCAAGTAAGTCTTTAAATTTGGTCCACAGTAAAACTGGATCTTGCTATAAGTTAAAAAATAACATTTTGAGAAAAATATGAAAACACTTTTCTGGTTATGAATAAAAATAATTAGAGCTATACATTCGAAATTTCATGAAATGGTATAGAATTCATCCTATGAAAATCTGTACATTTTGATTAAGCTTTACACCAATGGTGTAGGTTTTAACGCCTATAGTTTGAAAATGTACACTACTGCAAGTAAATTCTATCAATATTTGTTAAAATACATTACTTAAGCATTTTTGTATAATTTACCAAATTGCGATGGGCTAAAATTTACCCTTTTTCTCTGTGGACTTCCCTGGACCGAAAATAATGTCAATTCCGTGTAAAATCTTAGAATGTAAATCGCCAAGTCCATCCCCAAATTAAATTTTTATCTTATCCGTTCTTAAAATGTTGCCAGTCCTTAACAGCTCTGGAAATGCATAGTTCCTCCGCCTTTCTGTGAAATTGTTACCCGTTTTATTCCCGATTTACGATAAGAACTGCAATAAATACATCGAAGAGCATACAGAATCCCGCACTAAACTTTGTTGTATTAATAAAAACGGGCAGTTATAGCTGCATAGTGATAAAATTTGTCGTATACGGCCGTAACCTCTAGTCACCAGCGTCCATTTCACAGATAAGGAGGAGATACGGCGGTAGTCTAGCAGTAAGATGAGAATCACGAAGAAACGGTGGTAATAAACGATATATTTATAGATAAACAGATTTAAGTGCTTTCCGACCAGCGCCAGTTTGAAACATTTCCTGAATAAAGACTAGTGTTTGTTCAGAATTGGGACGATGATTGGTTAAAGGCCCGGTTCGAACACCACGGACTTGATGGGGGGTTTAAATTTTTACAGAGGGTAGCTTAATTAAACCATTATTATTTTTGGGAAATAATGGGTCGATCGGAGTTGTTGATTTTGGAATTTTCGCTGAAATTGCTCTCTACCAATTCGATGCAGTTTTTGTAACGATGGGGATTTTGTTTTAATGAAAATGTTCACCTGAACATAAGAAAAAATACTCACTTAAAATACACTATTTATCGAAAATTTTCATTGTTACATTAAAAACATTGAAACAGTTCTTATGCAAGGCATTATTATAACATAATGGAAAGTACATTCTCATTTAAATTCATATCCTCATTGTTCAGCAGTATTAGTTATAGATATAAGCGTCAGTTTGTTGCATTGTTTTGTAATTTTTTTAAAGAAACTTAATGTTAAAACCCAGGTATAGAAGAACATAAATGTTAAGTTATATTATTACAATTACGACACGGATAATTTGATAGCGTAGAGATTTCCAAGTGGGATGAAAAGGCTATTAAATATCGGTTGGATAAAATTTAATAAAACTTTGAACAAAATTGTTAAAGTAGGTTTAGTATTCTGAAAAACTTACATATCTCTCTAATCGAAACTTAAGTATTTCAAAAAAGTATACGATTTCGATGCTTTGGGACAATGCAGTACATACGTTTAACAATACCAAAAGTTCACCACATCACCACCAATAATTAGAGCATTACCTACACAGTATTCATGTTATGGCAATATTTACATCTAAAGTTAAATTTTAAAAAATGTGTGTTTTCTTAGATCCATACATAAAAATGTGTTGGTTAGATCATTTTTTCTCGTTATTTATTAGTCTTACTTCAGTATCTTTGAAATTTTGCAAGTGGCACGAGATAACATTCCTGTTATTTGCTAAGCCTTAGGTTATTCAATTATTAAATGTCTAAAATTATTTGTATATTTGAAGAAAACATTATTTCAAGAATACGGCGCTCTTAATTATTTTTATTGTAGGTTTACCTAGCTGTAGCTTTAAGTTGTAAAACGTTACATTGCTTTAATAGAAAATAAGCCAAAGTTCCTTCCAGGTACATGTACTGATACTTATAGACATTAATTACAGTCAGGCCAATGAAAGGCTTACAGAACGGCAGAAATTGGTAAGGTTATCAAGTTAAAGACGTAAATGCACCTGTGTACAGTAATTATCTTTCTCGTTACGTCGAATGGTAGGTGAAGGTTAATAAAATCAGCCTATTCGTGTATACAGCTAAATGTGGAACGTCGTGAGTAATATCCAGTTGAGGATATAAATCATAGCACTGTAATTATTAATAAAAAAACGATCGATAATCACGTCAGAATATTTCAAATGTCAAGCGTATTGCAAAAGTGAAAATACTTTCTTAATTACGAATTAATGGTGTATTGCCATTAATCTTTATTTGCAACTTTGCAATAAATGAAATAAGACACGGGCCAAAGATCCTACATCCGCCCGTTGTGAAATGGCAATACATTTTTCCTCAGCAATTTTATATATATGCACATTTTATTAAATAAACCGTTTTTGACTCAACTTCAGCATGACTCCAAACATTTTAACAGCTAAAAAACTATAAGACAACTACAATGATGGTATGTAGTACCTGCTACCTATTCGCATTGAAACCTAAGGTCACTCTAAACCTCCTGGAATTAAAGCGATCGCAAACAAACTATTCGAGGACTCGATGCTCTCTCGTCGCTCAGTAATCGGCATTATTACCGGGATAGAGTCGAGTCGCTCCCCCAGGTTATTTACATTTAGTAATGGCCGAGGTAAATCCAGGAGCTTTTCATGAACCCCGTTGTATATCATTGGCCTTTTTGGCACCGAACGCACTTATCCTGAGTTATTGTGATCGTGCTTTAGCCGAACAATGCATTGAAAAAGATGTTTTTGAAATCGAACAGCCAACAACCCTCGCATGAATGGCGAAATGCCCGCTCGGATTGCCATAGTTCGGGGGCATATTAGTTTGGAAACCCTCGGATTCTGGAAATTTACCTCCGCGCTTTGTCTTTGCGATGATATTGATCCAGAAATAATAGCAACGGAATGCTTTCCTGTATATAGAAATTATGTTCAGGTTCTATTTTTAAATCAGTTTACTAATAGATAACTTTGATCTCTTTCTCGTAATGATATAAATCAAACAAATTCGGCAGTATACCTACAATTAACAATTTTAACAACATTATTATCAATATGTCATTGGTTCCTAAACTGTGTTAGTTAGAAAATCTACGATTCGTTTCTTTATGCAAAAATATTGGTACTTTTCCATTCAACATATTCTTAAGTGTAAATATTGTTTTTGTACATCATACGTTTACAATTATTGTTAACGTTTCTGTAAGATGTTATGTACCTATACTCTCAAATTTTTATGTTAAAAAGTTAAGCTAAAATAACTGAATATTTTTAACGTACAGCCTAATTGGCAGAAAAGGATTCACATGATGCTTACTCTGTTCTAGAATATTCTTCGGCAGTTGGATAAGTATACACTGGTAAAAATTTGTCTGTAATTTCACATATATTACTTTCCGTTGGCAATTTGTGACTATTGTAAAGTTATGTAAAACATAGATAAAATTCTATATCATGTTATGTGATTTTACTACTACTATGCTAAATTACATCATAAATTTCTCTCACTATAATTTGTATTGATCTCTACATTGTAATTTTTAAGTTGGAATTGTAAAATAAAGATACAATTGAACATTCCTTAATATATGTATAGTGTAAATTAAAGTTTTCCAGTAAATCTATATCTAATATATAAAATTCTCGTGTCACAGTGTTAGACGCCATACTCCTCGGAAACGCCTTGACCGATTTTTATGACATAATCTATTTTTTCATACCCCCAAGTGATAAAGGTTCACTCCAAACATGTTTTTTATTTATTAGACAAAAGTTTTTATTTTTTTATAATGTGGCATTAAAAAATACATACCCTTAATTTTCACCCTTCTATGACAAACTCCTATTTTTTAATAGCCATTTTAGTAATTTAATCATTTTTAATCTTATAACTGATCGATTATCACTAGATCAGTTATCCCCGCCAGGCGTCTACCGGTGTCACTTCTCACCACAAACCTAGACATAGACAGCGTTGGTTCATGATATAGGTCGCGTGACAGGTGCTTTATGTTGGCGGTTGTGCAAATATGATGGCAGCATTGCAATATGAAATTAGCTAACTTGCTGTCATTTTAAATGACATTAAAGAATGTGACATGACTGTGACCAATCACAGTAAACAAATGAGGTTCACGCTACAATACAACCAACGTAAATTGGCATAAAAACCAAGTTTTAGTGATTCTGGACCTTTTAGGACAGCCATGAATTAGCGGTTGCCGGCAATATGACACTGGCATAGTCTATATTTTTTCTAGGTTTGTGCTTCTCACCCAGTAAACAGCACGGAGTAGGGATAAGAACGAAGCCGACTACCAAAATATTCACTGGAAATAATTCATATGGCAAAACAACGTTTGCCGAGTCACCTAGTAATATAATTATAAAATTCTCGTGTCACAGTGTTAGTCGCCTTACTCCTCGGAAACGGCTTGACCGATTTTTATGAAATTTTATGTGTATATCCGGTAAGACTGAGAATCGGTCGTAATCTATTTTTCATACCCCTAAGTGATAAGAGTGGTCCACCCCAATTTTTTTTTTAATTTTTTGGACAACATATTTTATTTCTATTTTTTATGATGTGGCATTAAAAATACATACAACCCCTAGTATTATATAAAAAGGGCAAAACAAAACATGAAAATAGTTACCTATTTTTATCAGTGTACTTTTAAATGAACTACGCTCTATACGTTGTAAGAATGCCCCTGAACTATACGCCCTCGCTGGCCAAAGAGGGTGAAAACCGTAAAATCTGCGTACTTTAGAACTATTTACGGCGGTTTCTGTGCCCTTTGTTGACGCCTCGGCATTATGGAGGACCGCGATGGGCTTTGCTGGCACACCTCACCTGTTAATGCCATTTAAAAGGTCTCTCACGCATGGGGATTCTTGGAGATTGATAGGGATTATGTGCGAAACAGTAAAGGACATGTGGGGATTACGTGATAAGTACATAGTATTTAAATAGGGGAACATTTACCCTCAGTGTACCAGGGAAATATATTTCACCTTTATTTTTTAAAGAACTAACCACATTATTAGAACAATTTGTCCATAAAATACCAGAAAGACTTCGAATACAACAAGCTACAACGTCAAAAGTATTGGACTCCCCCCCCTCATTCTTGTTAAAGAAATCTTTTTGTATTGTTTTCTGAATCTTTTTTCTATTAAAAGAATATGTTCGATAAACCAGCAAATGTGTGACATTTTTGAAAAAAATTATTAAATCAAAAAGAAGTAACAAAGCAAGTTCTCTACTTGACTAATAGACGGTAAGACCTTCACCACGTTCCAATAGCATATTGACACGTCTGTGCATTGAGATAATCAAGCGGGTAACGATCTCTTGCGGAATATTGTTCCCCTCCTCTTCTGCCGCCGCGACTAACTCATCTGCAGTCTGAGGTGGAGCAATACGATTATGAATGGCTCTAGCAACGAAATCCCACATGTTTTCAATAGGATTAATGTCAGGAGAGTTGGCTGGCCAATCTAATCTATTGATATGTCCTGCTTCAAGTGTCCCTTAAACCCTTCTTATGCGATACACAAAATTTTCACTTAATCCATTATGTAGGGGGTAGATAATGGGCGTAATAACTTGTTAGATGTAAATTTGACTGGTCATATTCTGTGGTATGCGGCGGTTGAACATTATTCCACCCCAAAACATTATGGATACCCCCTTCATACGGAGCAACTTCACGGGAAAAATGAAGTCGCTGTTGACGACCTGGTTCTCTCCAGACTCTTTGTCGATTGTCATCGGTAACTAGCCCAATTCTGGTTTCGTCTGTAAATAAAACCCACCGTCACTGGCGTAAAAGCCAATCCCCATGCTCTCGGGCCCACGGCAGACGGGCAGCACGATGTCTTAGAAGTAGAGTGGAATACCGTAATGGTATTCTAGTACATAAATCTGCGTTGTGGAGTCGTCTTCGAATAGTAGGTGTCGATATAACACGGCGAAACGTACCTTGAAAGTGGGCCTTGAGAGCTGAAGCTGAAGATGTGCGGTGTTTACAGGCATATTGCACCAAATACCGATCCTCCCTTTCATTAGATACTCGAGGATGTTCACTACCTGGTCTGTTTGTCTGTCTGTCTGTCAAATTTTTCATATCTGTGTACTATTAAACATACGATGTAGGAATGCCCAACATGTTCGATATCTGATAATTATAATGTCCTGCATCATATAAAGCAGTCATTCTTGCTCAGGTAAACGCAGAAATTTCACGTCCTGGCATTATAATGTACAAACATTCAAAGGAACACTGCCAAACTGACCAGATTTGTAAAAACATTGGTAATAAAGTAAAGTTTCATGGCCTGCAATTTTTTATTGTCTTTTTTGTTCCGTAACTACATGTACTTTTTTACCACTAGATTTAATCGAATCATTTTATATACAGACCAAGACTTTTCACGTTGTGTGTATCTAGGAATATAGGTATGACTAAATCACTTGCCTCATTCCATATTAACAAAGTAAATACAGTCAGAAAAGTAAACATGAAGCCTAACAGTAAATTATTGTATTGAATTCAATATTATTTGAACCAATTTATACTGAATTACAGCTATGTGGAATGAATTGTTTTCAATTACTGAATATCTAATGAGTAATGACATATATACGCATTTGTTATAACAAGTTGTTGTTTCAAGCTAGTATTTGACTGTAAGTACTTGCCTTTCCCATAACCTTATCCCTTCAAAATATAAATATTTATAAAAGCAGAAATAACTAATACCATTTCTAGTTTAAAATTTGATTAAACTAACGTTGTTCTGCGGGTCAAATTCACAATTAAATATAAAAAATGCACAAATGCCCCAGGAAATTAATTTTTAATGAATTTTCATAATAAATCCCACATGATTTAATAATGAATCGCATAGCTACGTAATTCGTTTCATTAAAATTTGGCAAATAAAATTTGTTCAGACCAGGACAGAAATATGCTGGATGTATTTGCTTTTTGGACTAAGTAAACATGCCTACGTAACAGATATAAAGTAATGCTTTTAAAAAAGATTTAATTTGAAATTATGAAATAATACACCATATATATTTTACAAGTGAAGTACTTGTTAATTCTCAATGATTGGATGCAACTATGGTAAAATGGATGCATCAAAGTCGTTGCCTAGCGCGGTTATTCCCTTTTTAATTTTCCGCCTACTTAGGCTACTATTCATCGTTTCGAATGAGGGGATCAAAATAAAGTTTCCCTAGAACCAATTTCCTGCAAAACTTATGTTTATTTAGAAGACAGAATGCAGCCTTAATATGGACTAGAAAATTGTTTGTAGAACGAGAACTTATTATCCTTGCGGGGATCTAGGTGGGTGGTGGAGTATGGGAAACTGTGATGCGCTACAGGGTCGTACTTGCCCTATCAGATACTTTTTTTGAAATATTTTACATGTCTTGCTAAAAATAGACAAGACAGCATAATATAGGAATAGTTATACATCTAAACACAAACTCGCCTAGATAGTTTGCAATAATGCAAATTAGAAGCGAGTTTTATTGCTAAATGTATACTAATTGGATTATATTTTCTCCTTTCAATTGACATTGGAGAATTAAAATTATTTCTTTTTAACGACAGGTCAGGTCGTCCACTACTGGTTAGACTGGATTCTATATACCTTACAAGTGGAGAATAAACGACGGTCGAGTACTTTTACCCGAGAGAAATAGTAAACCTATTAGGCTGTATATTCTACTAAAATGCAGCTTAATGCACAACTAAAAAGACGTAAGCCCTAGAAGTATCATTCAGCATCAACGAAATTATAGAGAGTGCATGCAGTCGCTCGACAACGGGGATTTATCTCTGGCGAAGAGAGGCCACTTTCATGTTTGAATTTTGTAGTAAAGTATAGCGTATACGGAGTTCTCGTTATTTTACTGAACAATAGTGTCTTAACGTGACAGAAGTATCTAAATTTGTGCCAATATTTGAAGCTTACGTTCGTGTTGGTAATATTTTTATCCAAAATGTATATAATATAACCTAGACATATAGATTGGTTGAGAAAAATCGATGGATTGTTTTGGGTGTAAAAAATCATTAAGTATATTGTAACGTTATAAATATGTATTTTTTCCGTTAATGTTATTGTAGACCAAAAATCACACGTTTTAGAAAATGAACAAATTAAAAAATTTCGAATGGAGACCCTTGATGATATGTATTTTGGTAGAAAAGTAATTATAATAGCTATTTATAGTACACATGAGATAGGCATTATTATACATGAGTGAGACGTTCATCTGGTATTAATCTTACGAATTGCCAAAGTTGTGTTGTTAATATTTATAACAAGTAACTCAATTTTTGTTGGTTCTTAATAAAAATAATCCTTAAGTGCAAACACGGAATTCCAGGAAACAACTACTCTGCCGGCTAATGCCCCTACCAGCATTGAACTACACCTGGAAAACCTATAGCACCAACTAGACTCATCAGTATGCCATAGGTAGGGTATCTGACGAATAATCCTAGCTGTTTTAGTCTGTCTAACCCGACAGAAGGGACCATGAGTACGCGGTGTTCCAGGTGTAATTCAATGCTGGTCGGGGCATTAGCCCGCAGAGTAGTTGTTTCCTGGAATTCCGTGTTTGCAAAATATCGTTTCTCGCCGAACCCGATAAAGACCGACAGCTTTCAATGGTGTCTACTGCATGTAGAACGCTTCGTGCCTGTGACATTTTCAGTCCGGCATGGAGTAGCGAATGGCCGATAGATGTAGTTAGTTCTACACCGCGAACCGTTAAGGGATCTCTTTTTTTAATATTTCACTAATGGGGTAATATGTCACATTACTCCACTAGTGATGTAATGACCTTAATTATTCAACTGAATTAGTGCCAAATAAATGCTGTAATGAGGCTTTTGTAAAGTAGTTGTAGGTAAACAAATAAAATTCTAATGATTCTAATATCTAAGCAGTAAATATGACGCCTTTAATGTCGATCGGCTAAACACTATATTGAATTATTGAATACATCGATCATCAAAACTAAATTAATTAATATTTATTGGTAGAGTGTGGAATGGATTTACGTTGTAAACCTACTACATATTAAGGCAGGTAGATGAAGCAGTTTTGATGCAAGTATAATAATAAAAAATGTGTACAGGAAACGGTTCTAACACGTTTAACGCCTTTTTAATGTATTCAAAACATTAAAATGTCTTTTAATGCCTTCGGAGAATGCACGTCTCCTGAATAATTTAAGTTTTTTACGAGAGCCGCCATCGAGAACATTTTTCCGGGAGAGGCGTAGCGCTGGCCCTGGATTAAAGTCGAAATCTGTGTTTCTTTGGGAACGGCACGGAATATTTAAAACCGCGTTGTGTTTGGGGAGGAATCGCACGATCAAAACAATAAAGATCTCTCGAAAAATGCTATCAGCACGCAGTATTTGCGGATGCGTTCCGGTGATTTGCACTCGAACGTATAAAGGTTTACGGGGTTTGATACCTAAATCGGCTTTTTTAGCGTCAATAATATTACCAGCGGCATTACCATAGAACTTAGTGAAATGGATAACCAGTTATATAGAGTGATCCCGAATAATGTGCAAAAAATGAGGGTAGATTGTACGATCGATTTTAATAGGGGTACTTCATATACAATTTTTTGATCTGAGCCTCCCTTAAGCAGTTACAACCCCTTAACAGGGGGTGATAAAACTTCTTCTAAGTGTTTTGTCTTCTTCTCATCCAGTCATAAAGCGTTGAAATAAATTGAGATATGTTTTATTTATTTCCAAATGTTCATTCAGCACATTCAGTATCAAAGAATTGTGAACTGCCATCAAATGCAAAATGATCAAAACCTACTAGATACTGATCTGCACATTATACAGGGTGTCTATACTTAATTTTGAGTCGATTGAAACAAACATACCTATATACCAAGTGTTATATGTGTGATTTTTTAAATATTCTTTAATTTAATCGTGTTTTTATGCAATTACAAACCTATGCTTTTTTTATTAGGAATGAATAGATTATTTAAATGATTTAACCAATAAAATCCAAAGTGGCTTTGTTACTTACCTAGAACTTCATAAACATGGTTTCTCTACTTTAAAAAAGCGAAGAGTCAATCTAAACATGGATTTTATTTAAACCTTTGTGTGTAGGTTTATTCAGATATTATTAAAAACTTACCTAAGCAATGCTCTTTCAGTTCTTAGGAAAAGTTTCCTGATAAACATTCTAAAAATTAGGGAAATTATTTCGAAAAATAAAACACGTAGAGTAAAAGTAATATCAAAAATAAAATTACTGATGTTTTGTTTATCCACTTTTAATATTTTAACTCTCCTCAAATAATATAACTTTTAAAATGCATTTGTATGACACACATTATTTCGCTATTCTAACCCCACATTTTAACAATTATTTTCACATACTTACAAACAAAAGTGAACAATCTTATATGCAGAACTATGTAAGTTTATGTTTTAACAATGTTTACATCTGGGGTTGAAAATAAAAAAATACGTATTTTTGAAGATTCCAGTACCTAAAAATTTGCTGGATAGATCGCTTTTTGACGTTATGTATTTTACTTCGGTGCCTTTGAATATTCAAATATTATTCAGTTCTTAAATGTCTAAAAATACTTGTATTTGTACAAAACACTATTTCATGAATACGACGCTCTTAATAAATAATTTTCGTAAAATTTTACATACATTTTTTAGAATGGAGTTCGTAGTCCTTCCTGGAACAGACTTTTGCGATGACCTGTAGAAAATGTCCGCGCTGACAAAACTGAATTCTATATTATTGAGTCTTTTTACATGATAATTAAATATTTTTTCTCCAAATTAAGTATTTGTATGTTCATGTAATAATTTAAAAGTAATGTTTAGAGTAAATTTTCAAATATATTTTAAGGCATGCCACATTATGATTTTTTGAGGACCCGAATAACCGTTGTAAGTCAAATAACAACTCGGGCCGTGAAATCCTCAAAATCACTGTGTTCCATTTTTTGCATTTTCCTCTGTCAACCTAGTAATAATATTTACTTGTTTATGTTAGAATGTTTCTATAAGTACTAACTAAGACTCGGTACTAACAAACACAATACAATATTCTGTACTTCCTGTATTATCCTTCCTGAAAGTGTCTAGCGAGCCGCCAGGATGATCTTGTTTGTATTCAGGACCTGTACGTACCTCGAGCCCGATATGCCCGTTACACACACTATTTTCTACAAAATATAATTTAATAACACCGTTTAAACGGCTCTCAGGCCTTTATCTCGAATTTTATTAAAAAAATTTACATATAAAGTACGGCTTGTCGTGTGTGCTGAAAATAATTCTCGTGTACAATTTGTGTAATGTTGTCGGTCACACTGTTAGATAATTAGTAGCTTCATACCAGTTTGCAACTACTGTTATCATTTATTAGGCCTTGAAACTATTTCAAAATTACAGTATTGTGTATAATACAAAGATTTATCACTTATAATTGCACAAGAAGTTTGTATTTTGCCGGCTAAATTTGGGTTGGTTAATGAGAAACTGTTGCGTAACAATTAGACGGGAAAAATTATTAAAAACGACATCGAAGGTGGAGTGCACAAAGTATACTTTGTGGTTAATTACATTTTCTTTATTAACTCTTACTTTTATCTGAAAAACAAGGCATAACACATTAAAGACTAAGAACTATTAGTTTTTAATCAAAATAACCTGATTTTTTTTTGTGAGAATTGCAAAAAAAATCTTGAAACAAAATGTACAAAACCTGACTATATCTTTCGATTCACTGTAATAGATAATTTGCATACAGCACCATCTTTAGATGAGTTTTTAACGGAAACGGCTGCTCCTACAGACTTCAATAAAGTATACGTTTTTTAAGTAGAAAAGTTAGGGGAAAATGTTTTTCTATTCCAAAATGACATACACCGTGACACAAAAAAGTTGGAGCGATGTAAAAGGATCTTAATGGGACTTATGTCGCCCTCTTGAATATACAGCCAATTATGCATAAAATGTCCCCTCTCAAGAAACCTCCGTATACAAAATTTCATGAATTTAACTCAAAGAAGTCGAAAGAAAATGTAATTATTCTTTTTAAATTTAACATCCTGTATATCCTAAACGAAACGTTTCCAGACCTAAGTTCATAGAAATTTTTTTACTTAAAATTAATCGTAGAATAACATACTGAAGTATCTCCTCTTGAAACACCTTGTATAAACTAAATTGTCAATAAAAAGAACACCTACACCATGAGAAAAATAATTCAATCTTCCACTGAGATTGAATGATTACAGAGTTCAGTTCAGCAGTTAGATGAGAATATACCCAATACTGTGTATTAAAGGCATAGTTGAGGAAATTCTAAAGGTCCCTTGTCAGAGTATTTAAACCAACTACCTCTCGTCTTTTATTGGTGTTAGGTAACAAAGAAAAGAAATTCCACTCGACAGCTGTCGAAAAAGTCACCCAGGACGAATTCAAGAAACCTCGTTATTTAATGCTCGTCGGATATTATTAGCATTGTTTCAAAGGATCCAAGAGGCTTAATTAAGCTGTTTTTAATATCCTACCTGGGACGTTATTAACAGTCGTGGAGTACAAGGAAAGGGTAGAGTCGATCTAAAATACAGTAATTAAGTTTAGGTAGAACAGAGGCAGATTGGCATTTAGAGGGAAACCAGGAGATTTTTTGTAATAATCTGCTACCCCGAAGACATCTTGACGCTTGTTTGTATCAGAAATCAAAATAACAATCCTAATAGAGAGGTATACAAGCAGAGGCTTCACTATGTGTGCATGTTCACTATACAGGGTGTCTACTTTTATTTGTGTATCAATCAAAACATTTTTTTAAATTTTAAATTGACATCGAAAACCGCTTCCTTTGCCCTTACCACGGCATGCTATGTTTTTTTTATACCCCTTGATATTCAATAAAAACGTTTAGCGATTTTTTATTTAAAATCTGATAAGGCGGTGTTAATCAGGACCCCTCAAAACCCCTATGTGTGAAATTTGAACAGAAACTATACAGAGTGTTTTCTTCTACACGGTCTTGAAAGTTTAATTTTTGTAAAAATTCGTAAAAAGTTAATTTTTCAAAATACCGCAACAAATATTTTATTGATTTAAATGTCATCGACACTTCTAATTCTATCACGGCGTTTAAGATGGCGATCTAAGGCCTGCTCTGATTATTTTACCCTCCGAATTCAATAAAAACGTTTGGTGGTGTTACTCAGGTCATCTCTGAACCCATATGTGTGAAATTTTAACAAAACTATACAGAATGTTTTCTTCTACACGTTCTCAAAGTTTTATTTTTATAAAACTTTGTAAAAACTTTATTTTCCAAAATAACGCAACAAGTATTTTTGTTTTAAATGATAAAACTGCCATGCACCTGGTGAGACGTGTAAAAGTATACAGTAGTGTGATCTTTTGTGTTAAAATGTGTATTTTCTTGCAGTGTGTTAAAGCGGTAAGTTATATTTTGTAAGAATTTTGGTAGTGGTAAGTTGGCAATACTAAATTTATTACGAAATATTGAGCTATCCGGAAAATAGGGTATATAGAATTTCGCGGTTGCACTGAAAACTTACAATCGCACCCAGGGGAGAATAAATTATTAGAAATGTCATTTTGTTGATAATTAGAGACCTCTGGTTCATTGGGGCAATTTCTCTGGGTCAACGTAATTGCGCAGGCTATCAGAAGGTTTCAAACCAATAATTAAATGCGCCAGATATGAACAGGGGCGTTCGTTTCGAACTGCAGAGAGTGTAAATCAGATATAGTGTCACATCAATACGGTAAAATAGTAAATAAACTGCAAAGCAAGGAAAAGTAATTGTATTAGAGTAAATGTGGCATATTTAATAGGTAACATAAATAAAAATTCCTTATAAATTATATAAAGCTAAAAATATATCAGGAAACGAAAGAACATATAATTTATTTCCTGTAGTTTCCATTTGCACGGATCAGGGGAACTGACTGTGTATCTCAAACAGCTTCTTAGTTAGTAATTTATATTTTCTCCAACAGCAGAATTTTAATTACCTGTAAAGTTGTCAGTAAAATCTTGTTCTACATAAAATATCAGTAAGTCATAAATAATTTTATGTTGGCTCAATGTTTGATTTAATAACCAGGAAGTTGACATTAAAGAAATAACTCTAATGAGGAATGTTCACTTGTATACTAAAAAATTTAAACAAGGATATACATTATTTGTGCCAAACTATTATTGATATAGCACATGTGAATGAATAAAATTATTTAATTTTATCGACGAATCCGTCCATACTTTTTTGTGGAAACGAATTCGTGTGTTTCGGCTCGAATTGTTCAACTTTTTTTATTTAATTTAATAACTTTGTTTGCTGAGGCTCGGCCTAGCAACAAACGTTTGTCATTTCCACATTTGTTGCCCGGTATTAAAGTTGTATTAAAAAGTGATTAAAGCACCGAAACGATGCCGTTTTTTGCGATTTATACATTTCCCTCGATTCAAAGCATATTATTCGGACAGGTTCATTAAACACGAATAGATTGCTGCATGCATCAAAATATTAATCAGAATCGTATTAAAAAATCCATTAATTAAGAGTTATGTTTTGTGAATTTGATGCAGCATCAGTGTTCTCTTTATAAAACAAAGATTTGACAGAATTACACATATTATTGCTTCATGTACTGATAAAATACGGTTCATAAATAGGGACTTTTTGTGGGATTTCATAAAACAGTAAGTATAAGATTATATTTTGTAACTTGTGCCAATTTAAATATTATACATTTCATAAATAACATAGCAACTAAAACGGTATGTTGTTTACATGTGTGTCACCACACAACATTAATTTCAAACAACATATATGACTCGCATATTGTATTTATTAATGAATTCTAATAATAAAATCTACTGTATGTCTAATAATTTGTTGGTAATATTGCTGCATATTATATTGACTAGCCTAAACCTCTATTTTTGTACATCAGAGACTTTTTTCCATGACATTAAAAGAAAAAACTTTTCCCTCTTTTCAACTTCATCTGGCTACAAAAATAATATAACACATTTTTAAATTGGCTACAATTTTTTACACGTTGATGTTCAGCCATATATGTGAAATAATATTAGTTATTGAAAAAGTTTTCTCTATGCATATTTTTCAATGTTAGTTATGAAGCTAAGTATATATAAAATATAAGAAAATTTGAATTATCTACTCAGTAAAATTACGTATTGTCACGGATTTCCCAATCCGACCTTTTCTTTTACCAGAAAAACAATCCGTTCATTAATCACTTATCTTTATTAACTACTCTGTACACTACTGAATACTAATTACATCTTGACTAAACACTATTTAATTAATCACTATCTAAATGGCTCTGAATCTCCAGGAAATTTCCAACTATACACTCTAATTCAAGATTGTAAATCAAGACTCTCATTCAAGACTGACTGACTCGGCCGTTTTATTCTTCTTTTATAGACCAAACGAATATTCCAGGTATTTTCTAGCATCTCTAGATCCATTTTTTCGAACGACTCGAACGCTTCTCGTCGATTTCCAATATTTCCAGTCGCGCCTCGATACCCGGCGTTATTTGTTTGTTTACCAGAATCGCTTAGGAGCGATCGGGGCAATCTAGCGTTTTGCAATAACACAGTCGTCGAATTGGGTGCGAGTGGGACACATTCTGTGACAATATCTATTTTACAATTCCAACCGAAAAATTAAAATGTATAAATCAATACAACTTATAGTGATGTAAATTTACGATGGAATTTAGCATAATAGTTGTAAAATCACATAATAAGGAATGTTATTTATGTTTATTTATACAGATTTGGAAAGTGAGGATCTTGATGGTGAATTGTATTTTGCCGCTTGCGTGTATTTGTGTCATGCTACACGCATACTTCGACCACAGCGTGTTTGCATCAAGCAGTGTTGCCAGGTGGGAAAAATTCAGTGCATGAGAATAATTTCAAAGCAAGTAATTTTCAATTACTTTTGTAATGCCATTTTTATTTCATTAAAAATCATTATGTTCTGCTATTTTATCATAATATTACATTGTAAGTAGGTAGTTACAGGTACTTACTTAAAAGTTATTAACCACGTAACCTTTCTAATTTATTTTATTGTTAGGCCGGGCGAACGTTGAGGCGCAGTTGACGTGACGCAGGGTGACTCACGGGTCGTAAAATCTGTTGTTTCCAGAAAATGTAGGTACCCTTACGGAATAGAGTTAAGAATCACTGCAATACAGCGTGAATACAGCACACACACCTCATATCCGTAGACTGTCTATTAAGAGAGCAGTCTACAATAAAGGATATTTCAAGTACCCAAATATTGTAGATACCTACCTCTATCTATTCAATTTTGCCCTCGATTTTTCCTTTATTTCTCGTTAGGTCTTTGTTTTGGTAGATTTCAAAGAGTAATTTTAATAAGTTTATTATTTTTTGTGTCTATTAAAAAGCATGAGACTTTGTAATCAAAATATGAAAGCATGAGATTTCCTCGGAATGGATGAGATCTGACAACACTGGCATCAGTTGATCTGACAGTTAGATTTGCAATGGCGATACGGAACCAATTACCGTAGTAGTGGGGAATGCTAGACCAATGCACGTCGCCTCCCCTCTTAAAGTTCGTACCTTCCCTGGAATGAAGCGGCAATTTCTACTTTCTCTGTAAAGATCCGCAATTTCCGAATCTGTATAATTTTACAGTGTACTTATTCCAGATACAAAATCATTATGTAATTTTACATAACTTTGGGCTGGTCACAAATTGCCAACGTACCCGTTTTTTTATAACTTTTTTCTTTTACATTAAAGCGTAATGCTTACTGAATTCCTCAAGAAACGTCGGTATACTGTTTATTCATTTCACGGGATTGCCTTAGCTATACATTTTCTTGGTGGCTAAGGCAAAAAATAGTGCCATCGCTGAAAAAGTAATCAACCGCCACTCATTTCTGTAAACAATAAAGTAATTTCCTCTTTGTAATTCGTCTCTTATCCGCGCCACTGCCTTCGGTTGACGAAATCGGTGGAGCAAAAATTCTTCTTCGGTTTTTGCTGCACGCGAGTCTATCGTCTTCTGGATGACAAAACGCACCATGAAATCAAAATGTAAACAGTTGTTCGAATATTTTCTACCATTGATCATTTCTTA
This sequence comes from Monochamus saltuarius, assembly GCA_025584915.1. NCBI lineage: Eukaryota > Metazoa > Arthropoda > Insecta > Coleoptera > Cerambycidae > Monochamus > Monochamus saltuarius. The sequence goes on from CM046726.1 coordinate 56,792,193, forward strand.
TTGCTTTCTCTGTGCATAATACAATTTCATGGACTTATAATGGATCTTTCAGCGTCACTTTATCTTGAAGGTGCCCAGATATTGGACCATATCGACGTACCCTGATTGCATCGCCCAAACAGTAGCGCTCGAACTAGCATTGACTGGGTGATTTACTCCCCTAAAATTATAGTGTAACGCTTACTAGAATGGAGTCCGCCCGTCCATAATTTATAATAGTAATTACTAGGAAAAGACTTATGGCCGTCACGCGATCGGTCGCGTCCAGTGGCGTAGGAAATGCTCTTTGTGCCAAGGTTGAACAAAAGTTAACTATGTTGTATGTGTTTTTGATAATGGAATGAAGCGCAATAAATACATATACAGGGTGACTTACAAGTTATCTAAAAAATGGACTCTTACAAATACAATTTTGTAAAAAAATATCAAAAAGGACAGTTCAAAAATGATTTAAAACTACGCTGCTGTGTTTAACTGTAAAACTTGACAAAATAAAGCATGAAATCGGCAACCGGACAAAAAATTGAAAGAAATTCGCAAGAAACACCTATTTTATACAGAAAATTCAACTGTTTTTGCCGCTATTGTTATTAATTACAACAACTAGAGTGTTTAGAAGGCCGCGACTGGCAGAAATTGTTTTCTTTTTTGTTTGTAATTATGGGAAAAATTCTAAATTTGTATATTTTTGTACATTTTTTTAGTTATTACCACTAAAAATTTCGATTTGCTGTATTTCCTTAAAAATTGATTTTTTAATAAAGGATTTTTTTCTGAATTTTGTGGTGCAACAAATTTTAAAAGTCAAGAAAAGAAAAAGAAAACAACAACAAGTCGCGGCATCTAGTTTTATTTTTAAAAATTAAAAAAATTACTTAATCCAGAAAATGTGTCAGAAAATTGGTTCTGCCATACGGAAAATGATCCGCTGATTCCAAAAATGTCAAATAATACAGGGTGTCCCATTTAAAAATATAAATTTACGGTATGAAATCCGAAATGACCTCAAAGAATGCATGGCACCATCTATTATAAACCCATCCAATTTAAATTTTTTACCAGCAGTCATAAAAAAGTTAGAGCGTGGTCCCACTTTCCGTTGTCACTCGGTATATTATTATTATTATTAATAGCTTATACATTATGCAAAAAGTTAGGACTATTATTTACATTTTCCTCATTGCTTTCTGGTATAACATCGAAAAAACTAGTTCAAATTTAAATAAACAATCATCTGGAAACCCCTAGAGATCGGTTGGCTTGCCGCCTCTGGGGCACCGCGACCGTTTTTATTTACGGGTAGATTATTTCGGCCCGACGTTTTAATGAATTGATAGAACATCCCCGCGCGTGTTAAATATGGGGCGCGGTATGTGGTTGCGGTTAATCTTTTATCGCTCAGTACAAAATGGGCATGTCGGGAGATTAGGCACTAGCTCCAAAAATGCACGGGGGACGTACGGGTAATTATGGTGTCCATGCGAGGACATTAATCTGCGCGGAATGCTGTAGTATGGTTCGCGTTACGTTTTTACGTTGTCACACATGTTTTTCGCTTACGCTGAAACTCTAAATCTCTAATTTATTATTAAAGGTCAGCTAATTATTCAGAAGTGTACGCAGAGAGTTCTAAAAGCATTGCGATCTCGGAAACTAATATAAGCGAAAATGTGGCGATTAAATAGCGTTTATAATTTAAATTAATTTGGAATAATATTCAAAATTTTTAATTTATATAGTGTGGAAGAAAAGTATGGAATATATTCATTATTTCTAAAACAACGAAGTTTCATGAAATTTCCTCGGATCCGTCGATTTTGTTTTTTAAAAAGACTCTTTTTTCTATACCAACTCATTTCCGACATTCATTTGTTTTCGCGTGATGACGTCATCGGATATTTTTTTAAATAGAACCCCTACATTTTTTCATCAGATTCTTGTAGAGCTTAACTTGCTGAATTCAAAAATATATAATTTCAACACTTTATTCCTTCAACTTTCCGAGGAAAAAAATAATAACCGATCCAATAAACGCTGCAGTTGACAGATGTCAATTCTGATTAGATTTTGTTTAGCTGCCGGAAACAGTTTCTGAGGTGACTTGATTTAATTTGTTGTTTTTGCTATCAAAAGATGTTATATTCTAACATGCAATCTAATAAAACAAAATAATAAATTAGGGGGTCCAATACGATTGAGGCAACCAGAATTTAATTATTAATTAATTAGTTGCTTATTGTTAAATTGTTTTAGAAATGAAGAGGCCTTATTTTGTGATACTGCCGATGAATTCACTATATCCATTTTACTCTCAACCAGCCCATCACAGACGCAAATGGGAATATCCACATTTTTTTCAAGCCGATTTTATTGGATCGTTTATTATTTTTTCTCTCGGAAAGTTGAAGGAATAAAGTATTGAAATTATAGATTTTTGAATTCAGTAAGTTAAGCTTTACAAGAATCCGATGAAAAAGTATAGGGGTTCTATTTAAAAAAATGTCCGATGACGTCATCATGCGAAAACAAATGAACGTCGGAAATGCGTTGGTATAGAAAAAAGAATCTTTTTAAAAAGCAAAATCGACGTGTCCGAGGAAATTTCATGAAACTTCGTTGTTTTAGAAATAATGAATTTATTCCATACTTTTCTTCCACACTGTATATAACTCTAAAAACTAACACTATTTACATTACATAGTCAAAAATCATGTTCTATCGTAATATTTTGAAGTGAAAAATCTAGTACTATATCTTCAATATGTGAGGAAGCCTTTTATGATATTAATGTACTTGAAAATGTTAGAAAACCTCCGAACACACCCTGAATGGGCATTACTAATTTATATGGATTGTACCAGCTGTTTCACGTAACTTACCCCCCGCTGTCAAAACAGCGCCCTCCCAAATGCGGTGGTTGCTTACCTGTGCGGCCTAATTATAGAAACAAATGACGGCCGGGGATCGTTTTCGATTTTTCACGAAACAACCTTTCAGAAGTACGCCGGGAGTTGATCCACCACAGGCGTAGTCGGGGAACTAGACATTCTGCAAAAAAGATTAGCAATTAATATACAAGCTATGATGCCATGTAATATACTTAAAGTGTAATGAGAATTTTCAGTCATTTTTGATAGCACTCGTCCATATATATTCACGCATAGTATAGTATTAATTATATAAGGGAATTAACAAGAGAAACTTCGAGGTAATTTTTTCGAGGGAATAAAGACTGGTTAATTTCCCGAATGTAATTCAGAGTCTTATCCACGACCACAGCCAGAACCGGTCAATTGGGAGAGTGAAGGAGAGCAGGTGAAAAATTATGGCTTTGAAAAGCTTCATGTTTGACAAATTTAATTTAATCAAGAATAATGATTGTCAGCTGAATACTAGAACGTCTTGGAATCGTTTCTATGACATGCGTTTGTTTATTTGTCAATATATATTTAGTATAGTACCTACTTCCTTTATTATTGGAAGTTATACAGGAGTTATGTATTACACCGCAACATCAACAAAGACTCTCGACAAGTTCTCACAAAATTAACTGAATTTGATTGCGAACCTCCCCCTCAGTTTATTTCATTACAAAATAATTAATTCGATGTTGGGCCAAAATTGGTTGGGAACAGAAAACGGTTGCAGTAAATGACTAGAATTGAAACATTGGCAACTCGCCTGGAATTTCGGAAGGGACCTGTCAGTATTTACTTGACCCTTGGAATCAATCTCTTTAATTGATTTAGGAATGCCATAGGTTTACCTGTTTCTATTCAAAATTTACAGAGGAGCTCTTCAAATATCGATGTGAATATTTCGTGTGCGAATGAATCAATTCGAACGCCTCCGCAACTGAAAAATCTTAAGGCGAGACAATCTGACCAGCAAAATTGATGGGTCGCGCACATGAAATTGCAATCGAGGAAACGAGCCAGAAGATAAATAGCTAAGGGGAGCAATTAATCTCTTTATCCCTTAAATAAAACATAACCCGACATGAGTCAGTATCCGTTCAGCGGGCCAGAAAAACATGATTTTTCATTTTCACAATTCACATTAGCACGCTCTCCATCCATCATAACCGGGAAACTGTTGAAAAATATGCAAAAGTTGCAATAAAACATCGTCAGTCTACGTGGCAGAAATTGAAATAAAAAGTTATACTTTTCTAAATGCCAAATTTATGATACACTTTGTTTACTTACACTGATAAAAATGGGTGGAAATGTCCATGTTTTGTTCTGCTATACATGTTATAAATTTTCATTTACATTATACGGGGTGTTTCAGTAGGAGATATACATACTTCAGTATAATACTCTACGTTCAATTTGCATGCATTAAAATTGAATGTAGAATAGCATATTGACATCTCCTCCTGAAACACCCTGTATATTAAGGAATTATGAACTGTAGTATTTTTATCTAATAAAATTATGAAATTTCAGAAGTAATGTGGTAATACAATGTACTACCATCTAACTAATTACTTAGCTTATTATGAAATTTTACTGAAGTTTCATTTGATTTTTATTGCGCATACGTATAGGCATATCAACCTAACCTCTAACCTAATACGTTTTAGTTATATTAACGTGTAGTAGACACACATATACAGTTCATTAATAAGGACTTTTTGTGGGTCATTTGTAAGACAGTAAGTATAAAATGATATTTTTTACGCGTGCTCTTGCAGCTTGTGTCAATTTAAATATTATACAATTCATAAATATCATAGAAACTGAAACGGTGCGTTTCTTAGACGTCTGCATCAGAACGACGCCATTACATGTGTCTTTAAACCATACAACATTCATTTCAACATACTTATCTTTGTGACAGTAATAGTAATTCCTTACAACAGACATTAACATTAATTGCAGTTATGTTAATTATATATTTACTGTAACTAAAATTCGAGCTAAACATACTTAGTTTCACATAGATACGTATACTTAGAAATATTTGCAAATACCAAGGAATATATATTGATGTTTCAAGAATTATGTAGTATTTTCAGCAAATATTCAACATATTCTACTGCGTATGAAATACCTACATTGCAATAGATGATAGAATAATACACTTTTACAGAGAAGAACGGTTAATTCACATTTAGAGGATGGATGGACAAATTCCACTAAAAAGATTTTCCTACACCAAAAGTTATTTCTGCTCCTGACAAGGCCTTCTTAACTATTTAGAAATAAAAACGAGACACACATAGTTGATTTATGATTGAATTTTAATAATAAAATCTACTGTATTTCTAATAATTTGTTAGTAAGAGATATCCTGCATATTATATTGGCTAGCTTAAACCTATACTTTTGTACATTTTAACAAGCAGAGACTTTCCTCCATGACATTAATAGTAAAAACTGTTCCCTCTATTCAACATCATCTGTCAATACTTACAATACTTACGGAAATAATATAATACATTTTTAAATTGACTCTGTTACAGTATTCAGGTTAATCAAAATGTAAATATTTGAACTAATTAATGAACTCTTTGGTCTTTGGTATATACTTTTTTTTAACATATGCATATGCAAATTTTTATCAGTGTAAATAAGAATCCAAGTTTTATCTTTTTAATTTTACAATAACTGACCAGATGTCATCTGCGAAGTCAAATAAACGGAAATGCCCAGAAGTTACACTAAAAAACCGGATTATGAAAGAGTAATTGAAAAAAATCCATTAACTACTGCATTTTTCAACATCCAACTGAAACTGTTTGAGCTGGATGGGAAACAATGCATTGTTTAATATAATTGTTCTCCGGCTCTCCAATACCAGATTTTTCAATATTTTACATTCGTGTGGAAATGTAGTAGATTATTGTTCGGTTAGTAAAATGTTTTTCTGTTTGTCATCGATTCGCTGACTGCGAACTGCACAGATTTCAGCAAAATAAACAACATCCATTAAATGTTTGTAAAAGTGCAATAAATTATTTAGCTTTTAAAAATCCCGTAGACGAATAATGTCAGCAGCGGCTATTTCACTATACAGTGCTTTCGAAAAGTAACGAATAAATTCATTATTCTTGAAATTGAGAAGTTTTCGAAAAAATCCCCTGGCACGTTGATTTTGTTTTTAAAAAGTCACTTTTTGACATATGACCCATATTTGTGACGTCATCGTTGTTCGAGATATGACGTCATCGAGAATTTTTTTAAATAGCAACCCCCAATTTTGACCATGCCATTTGAAAGAGCGTCTCATTCTACATACATACATCATGAAAAATTATGGTGTTACTTGTGCACTGTTGGCACTAGAACTTATTTTTCATTAATACCATTTCCTCAGTACCGATGGAGGACAATGTCTATAAACGTATGTTTATGAAAAACAAATTGCAGTGAACATGCCATATTTCTTAATAAAAAAGCCTTTACTTCCATATATAGGCTCAACTTAAGCTTAATAGAAAATAAATACCAGCCTGATGGATTCAATGGGCACTTCTGGTGAATATATAAATTTTAAATTAATTGATTTGTTCTAATTCTCGGAAGACGTATAATAGAAACGTCTAATAATAGACCAGGAACGTTATTACATTGAATTGGAAATTATATAAAAACATGTAACTGAAGTATCCGCGCTGAACAACGTGGGAATGGGAAAAATGAAAAATCTCGCATATGATTTCATAAATAAATGCGTGTTGCTTTCCTGAATCTAGAATAATACAGGTTTTCGAATTACGCTTCGCATAAATAAAATGTTCTTGTAATTATTTGAATTATAAGTATTTCGATTAATAAATAAGTGGGTATATTAATTATTTATAATAAAAATCTTATATTATTTAATACCATTCCTTTTTGAATTATTGAAAATAACTACTATAATGTTACTTGTATTATATTTTAAATTAAGTTAAGGTTGTAATATCATTAGCGATGGGTCCCGATTTTATTTCATTACTATTAATTAAAATATATATTCAACTGTATCAGAATGTATATAATATTAGACAGGATTTGTTAAATAATCATCAGAGTATTATACGTTAATTAAGGTACTCTACTGTTGTTAATTAGTTCATTAATTCCGTTCAGTCCTTAAATAAATCTCTATATATCTAAACAACCCTCTTATGATACCTACCTTCGTCGTTTAAACTATAGGAAGCATCAGTACAGCAATAATCTTGTTATAGGATATAATGAAATTCAAATTATTATCACTGGTCTTGGTCTAATTTTATTAATTAATAATTACAATAGCGGCGAAACGAATTAAATTTGCTGTATAAAATAGGTGTTATAAAATTTTATTTATTTCTTTCCTTTGGAATTTTTTGTCCGTTCATTCTTTATTACACTTCGCCGCCGATGCCGGTCGCCGACTGCATGCATCGCCTTGCGCAAGATCAGATTTTTCAGTATCTCCATTTACAGTGTCGTGCAGATGTGTATTTTTAAATATTTTTTTTTACAGAACTATATGTGTAAAAGTGAACATTCAAAAATAATTCTAATTCTCGAATGTACAGGATATTGAAAAAGCTTATACACGTGTTTCATAATATATGCGCAGGATTTCAGCTGTTTTCTGTACGATAAACTGTTCCGGAGATATTCGTAAAAAACGATTTTTTTTAGGTATGTTTGTCATGATGACAAAACGCTGTAGTAGAATGACAGATAAATGCAATAAACATTTCATTGCACTAGTGCAATAAAGAACCACATTTTCCACTAAATATAGTTCAATAAAGTTTTGTTTTTTGCATGAATGTAGAAAAAAACCTTTTAACGTACGTAATTTATTGTATTTTTTTTGTATCAGTAGTTATAAAGTAAACAATAAAAGATTCCCTTCCTAAAAATCCTGCAAGCTGTAACGTACGACAACATTGCAATCCAATACCTGTAACTGTTAACCAATAGTTGTGCATCAAACATACACAAGGTGTTAAATATCAATAAAAAAAAGCAAATTAAATCATATCATTATCACTGTAGTCCGATGCTCGATTGCTTTTTTGATAACAAAAAATTTAAACCGTTTTGAAAAATTTCAATTTCTGATAGGGTAGCAACAACCCGACATTTATTCAAGACCTGTTTGCTGTCATAAATCTAACACCGTTGGTTATAGAAACAAAATTGTTCAATTATGTTTTGTTTGGTGCAAGTTATCACCTATCAAAATAAAGATACTCCGGACACCCTGTATATTAAGTAAACAAAAAATCACAGGAAGTCGACACGGTTTTTGTTAATTATAAGTCAAGCTAGCTACAATTTTTTTCTACTTGTTAATTGCACAGCACTACGGATCGCGTCTCCGGTTTCTATTCCACGAAAATATTACTCTTGCATGACATTGGGCAGGTGTTGGAATTAATTTTTTCAACACCTCTTCAATTACATGGACAGCTCTCAGTGTGGCCAAGAAAACGAAATAAAACAAACGAACTAATGGTAAGTGGAAAAGGAAATGCGCTTGTCGAAAAAATAATATATGTAATATGCAAATCCGCGTAGGTAGCACTAGCTTCTAATAGCTTTCGCCTGTCAGGATGTGAGATTTACATTTGTGGGTATCATTTGCTTAATAAGTGATATAATGAAACCACGTTTAGTCTCGATGAGAGGTACGTGTGATATTTATAACTTGCAAATTTCTACGTGGGACGGTATATAGCTGTAATTCATGTTATGGTAAAAAGATTCGGAATTAATGTTGGAGTGGAAATTTAAAAAGTTAGTAAATGCACTTGAACCTCCGTTACAGTTTATAAAGACCGAGTGGGTATATTTTCCACCAAACCTGTGCTGTATAACCTGATATGTATATGTGAGATAAATACGGTGCATCGAACCACACGCCATTTGCCTTTAATGCGATACAGGTGATGTCTTTGATGTTCCCCCATGCGTAAACAACAGACAGAATCTATAATCTATTTTAACCGCAACGACTACAGTGGGGAATGGAGAATCGAGCTGGTTGCGGCGATTGATAGACTATGCTTTCATACAACAGTGAAATTTGTGTTGCATAGTTCGGATGCGTTGACCTGTAGTAGCATTTAGGTTCAGAACACTAATTATTGTTATTAAAGCCCTCACTTCATTCGCAGATCCCACGTCCAGACTTGGCGACGACTTTAATATTGAAATATACTTTTTCTACGTTCATGCAAAAAACAATACTTTATTGAACTATATTTAGTGGAAAAAGTGGTTCTTTATTGCACTAGTGCAATAAAACGTTTATTGCATTCATCTGTCATTCTTCTACAGCGTTTTGTCATCATGACAAACATAAACGTTCAAATCGGCGTCACATTTTCTTACACTCGTGTGTCGTCTAAATAAAACATGTTTGGTTTTTGCATAAACGTAGAAGAAATAGATATTGTATGCAACTCGTACAAAAAGTGCTTATTGCACTCGACGTGTTGTCTTACTCGGCCTGACGGCCTCGTTGGACAATTTCACTTCGCGTGCAATAAACACTTACTCTTTGTACTTGTTGCATAAACGACAATCGACAGAAACATCCCATTTATTTACCTACAGAGGATTCTCGAATTTAACGAAATACATTCCCTCAGAAAGTGACGTAAATTCTCATGAGAACTAGTTATTTCCCATAAAATTTTGGGGAACTAGTTCACATGGTTTTTGCTAAAGGAGTACAAAACTTCAAGAACTGTAAATATACATATAGAATAATAGGAATTTCAGGAATTCTCTGGAAGGACGGACTCAGGGATTTTTTAAGCGGAATGAATTCTCACTCGAATCCTATTTCTGCATTTTTAGGATTACTTCTTGAGGTGGTCTCCTTTAAGTTGAGTCAAATATCTAACTATAAAAATTATTATATAAATTAAAATTATTTGAAATTAAATATCGACAATGACAAAAGTGACATTAGCCTGTCAATTTTAAATTAAATATGACAATACCTACTTGAATAATGTTTACCCTTTATGTAAAAGTTTTTATATATTTTTAGGTATTAATAATATTGTGTGAAACTAACTACTCTGTGGACTAAAGCCCCAACCAGGATAAAACCATCCTAAAAATGCAGAAATAGGTCAGATCTCATCTATTGTGGCTGAATATTCGAGTTCCCACTGTCAAAACTGAAAATTAGATATTTATAGAGTGTTTTCATTAAACCAGGTTAGTAAATTTAGATAGATTAATTTCTTTAGATAATTATTATTGAATAGAGCTTTGTCTGTGGAATTGTTCATTAGCATGCCTAGATGTTTGGTATCAGAGAACATACATATGACTTCATTGATAGGAATGGTAGAAGGTTTGATTTATATTAGCTTAAAATACCTTTATAATACAGTAAAAAATGTTACAAAAGCTAATAATAAAGAATATGTGGGTAGATATTGTGGGTGTAATTCAACGCTGGTTGGGGCTTTTGTCCACAGAGTAGTTAGTTTCACACAATATTATTAATACCTAAAAAAATATAATTAAAATATTTTAGACAAAGTAATAATGACGCGACTTTTAATCAGATTAGAGTTAGTCAAAGACCAATTTAAAAGAAAATGTACAATTAGAATCGAAATAAGTGTTTGTGTACTTATCAAGCAATGAAATTTGTTATAAAGTAGGCGTAGTAATATTTGAGGATGAAAAAAGTAAAATGCCATGTTTTTATGACTACGACTTGTGATGAGAAAGGCATAAAACTGTTTCGCTTTCAACCTTTTTGTAGGTAGCAATAATCTTGAGAACTGTTCCAAAAATCACACTCCATCGAACTCGTGTTTGTCGACAGTTAAGCGCACAGCCAATATTATGATTTCCACTGTTTTTTCTCCAAGCGAGCGCAATTGCGAGGCCCTAGCCATCCACTTCCATGTGAGGCTCTCATTATTAATGACGCTCTGTCGCTCCATCAATAACAGGAGGGTGCTCTTCTTCGGCACGACCAAGTGACGAATTGTGGGAAGCGAAATGGCCAAAAGCGTTTCGTGTTATTAAAAGTGTATTTCTCCTGTTTCTTTGATGGTTCATTAGTAAATTAAATCGTTGGAACTATTTAATTTTTTGTTTTCATTACGCCAAGTTGAAATGTTAAAAATGGTAAATTTCATATTTCAAAATTTCCACTGGTTCCAAGTTTTAAGTAAAATATAAGGCAATAATAAACAATACTCAATTTTTTAAGGAAAGTTAATAAAAATATTTTAAATTTATAAGTATAATTTTAATTTATTTAATAAAGTTTATGAATGATTTTCATAAAAAAATAATATAATTTTGATTACAAAACATACTTAAATAAAACTAAAGTGTACCTGTAAATAATGACTGTTAAACAGATAAAAAAAAATTAGATTCAGAAAAATGTTGCTGACAAAACAATTTTTATTTGGAACAGTTTAAAGGAATTTTTGTTCCAAATACAAATATGTTAGTTATTGTGAAAATTATAACTCAACTTAACACTAAACTGTTGACTATTCATATTTAAGAAAGAAGTAAAAAATGCATGAATATAACAATTACAAACTTTGAAGTTAAACAATTCTTGAGAGGAACAAAATTGATTACTCTGAATATTTCATGTATCATATTATGAAATTGTTGTTTTAAAATGCCTCCTTACAAAGATAGAGGAGAGGATGTCAAATATTAAGGAAAAAAGGATTTAGTTTTCCACAACTTCAAGAAAAAAATACAGGTAAAACAGTTTTTGCCTATTGAAATTGGTAAAATGTAACTGAAAGAATGGAACACTTGTAATATTTTAGAACTGCTATTAGATACAAAATATGCAACATCTTATGATTTCACAACATACCATTAGATGCCTAATGTAATAAAAAAAATGTATAGATGTTCTGAAAAACGTCAACTATAATTTTTTTAAATGCCAAGTAACTCCGAAATAACTGGATTTAGATATAGCTTATGATACATGTTTTCGATTATAACTTGTATGCCCTTTCCAAAAATCGCAATAATAAGTAGGATGTTTCATTTGAAATAGATAGATATTGGCCAAAAGTTAGAAGTATTTTCTTTAAAATAAACTATATCTGACCTTGTATAATTTCGAATTGGTGAAATCTCATTAACAACTGCATTCTGTTATATTGCCGAAATGATTATCTGAATTGCAAAGGATTTGTATTTCGTGGTATAAATATATATTTTTGTAACATTGGCGCATTCGCCAAAATCTCGAAAATGGTCTGCTCTCGTACCTACATTACTATTTTATATTTTTATGCTAGTATTAAAGAGGTATTTTTATAGAAAACATTAAAATTGTTCATATAGATAAAGCTGTAAATAATATTAGCTACACTTTTAAAATAATCTGAATAAAAAATGCGATATTCGCCTTTTAAATTATGACTTTGGCTTTTATACGACAATGATGCGATGATATACTGCAGAGAAGCGTTCTGAGCCCCAATGTTCCTTGGAAAATTTTCGATTCCTATATTCAATTTCATGCAGTTTAACCGTAAAGCAGAAGAGATCAACGAATATTACATCGAGCCTCTTCAGCCCGGCTCTTTTTTCTTCGCTGATCAATAACATGCAATATGAGACTGTCACAAAGCTGTACTACCTACATCGCATCCCTGTCCCTCCATATCGACTGCTTTAATTTGAAAATGTAATAGGAAGGAACCGATTCATTGCCATTCACTAACAACAGAATCAGGAAATTACATCAGCCTGGGAAACGTCCCCTTCGCCACCCGAGCGCAGTGGCGTAGGGTAAGGGGATAGAGGAAACTCTGTTATTGCTATGTTCTAATTATAAATATTAAATAATTTATAAGAAATATAAACCATAAAACTACAATTTCTATAGATTTATTTATATTATAAGTATTGTATTATTATATTATATTTGGGTCGGTCAGTGGTCGCATGGTTTAAGGCGTCAGTATTTGATCGATGTGGCTAGACCGGTGTGGGTTCGAGCTCCGCAGCCGATAGATCGTATATCAGCTATATTCGTGGAGAGGATAGGCCCTCTCTGCAGGTATGGTAGGGTGGAAGAATTTTTAACACGTATAAACTTCTTTGCCTATATTATGCCCACTCTTTCCTCTAACGTTTTTGCTCAACAAAAACGAATTTTAAGATGTGTGTTTGGTGTCTCTAGTTCCTATTCTCGTACGAACATATTTAGAGAATTCAAATTCCTTACTTTACTAGACAACAACAAATTTTACTGTGACTTATGCCAAATTAAAAATCACTATTCGTTCGACAAATATTTTAGGACCTTAATCTTTAATTGTTTGCCTGACGAAATGAGAAATATAAGTAGTGAATTTTTATTTAAGGTTAGATTGAAGCAATATTTAGTGGAACGATGTTTATACTCACATCAGAATATACTTCATTTTATTTGTGAAATAAAATTATTATTACTACTATTAAACAATGCACGCTTTATTTGATATAAGCTTTGGAGTTGAAGAAATTTTGTTAGTAAATGATGTATATTGTCTTTAAGTCGTTTCTCTATTTTTTGTTATGTTACTTTTTAATGTGTAAATGCCCCTTATGAAAATATCGGCGAGCCGCTGGGCCCGTGGCTCCCATCTTTCGACGTGTGTGTAATTAATCACCCCGCCCAAGAAATCTGAAAAATACGGATTGCGAGCTGCGCCTTTGATGTATCTTCTGCAGTTATTACTGATAACCTCTGGTTATTACTTCGTGCAGCGCTGTCGGTACGGACATAAAACATCGACCGAAATAAACAAAGCTTTGATGTTTATTTTTTGGGCGCACGCGGGAGGTTTTGGTTTTGGATTTTTTGGCGACGCATGCAAAAGCTGGTGGCGGAGTATTGCTAGCGTTGTTTGTATATGCCTTGCCTAGTCAGTTGCTGATGCATTATTTCTCGATTTTACCTGCTGATAATACCACATCAGGTATTTAGGTTATTAAGGGTTGGTTTGTTAATGTACTGGCGGAATTCGACCAAACTTGATAAGATTTTTTCTTATTAGTACTACTACTTGTCCCAAGTATAATAATTATTATATTATTGACACGATTTTGCTACCTTAAGGTTACCGTATTTCTTGCCGTAAAATGATCAAATTTGTCGTATTTTTAGGTACACAAATCTCGAAAAATAAAAAATTTCACATACTTATAAACAAAAGTGGATAATTTTATATCCAGAACTATGTAATTTTATGTTATAACAATATTTACATCTACAGTTAAATTAAAAAAATACGTATTTTGAAAGATTTCTGTACCTAAAAAATTGTTAGTTAGACCGCTTTCTGTCTTTAAATATTCGTTTTATTTCGGTACGTTTGAATAATCGCTGGTAACTCATGTTATTTGCTACACTCTATATTATTCAACTCTTAAATGTCTGAAATTATTTATATTTGTAGAAAACACTATTTCAAGAATATGGCGCCCTTAAGTATTTTTGCTAAAACAATACAGTGCCTTCTTACATTGTTTCACCTGTTATTAGTTTCCAGGGCAAGAAATCTTGCAAATTTTGAAAAAATCTCTTCTTGACTTGCAAAACAAAACAAGAGTTTCTTTAAAGTCTTGTTCTTGGTCAATATTGCAAGATCATGTCTTGCGATCCCAAGATAACTTCAAGAAAAAGCAAAAAAAGATCTTACTATTTCTGATAGAATACAAAATTTCAGGAGCTACTGTATGTACAGTAGTCCAGCGATGTAAAGGTTGAAAATACTACAATTTCAATAATTCTTTACCCCCATTCATGCCATATTACTTCTGTTAGTCGCAGCATAAATATTGATCATCGGGATCATAATCATTAGAAAAAATAAGGACCTAGACTGCGTCGTAGTATAATAGGTCTCATTCAATGCGTTAAATATCGTGTTATCACAACATCTAGCAGATATTTCCCTCATTTGAATTTTAGTATGATTGATGACATGGTACAATGTGAATAATGGATAGTCTCGTGTCAAGTCTGGCGTTTATGACGGCCCTCTCGGCGGAGATACAATGGAGACTCGCACAAAAACTCCGGAAAAAAACTGTTTTTATGTGTCGGAGCTCTCGAAAGCCATTGCACGTATATTCGGTGGAATATATTCGCAGTGTGTTCGGATAATTTTAATCGGTAGACGTTATTGGTCTAGTATTGTGCGTAATTTATTTTATTTCATACTAATACATTATAAACAAATAAACCCTCAATTACCGTAACTATAAACATGTTTATAGTTACCCCTTCTGCCATCCTCACTGTTCTGTCCGAAACGCACACCCCTGTTTGTTGTCTCAAAGAATCATTCAGTTTTACAGAGTTCTTTGTCCACCTTTGCCCATAATTATGATCGGGTATAATTTCTACGCGACGTCCATTTCCATTTCAAAGTAGGCATTGGAAAAATTTGTTGCTATGGAATTAAAAACTGTGAACATTATTTTAGAAATAAGTGAGAAGAACATTAAATAAAACTCACTTGAGGTGAGAATTTATTTTTACAAAAACTTAAATAATGCCAAACCTTAGAGCGCGTCGTACCCTACGTTTTTGTTTATTGTCGACCCGGTATAATGTGTAAATTTCAACCCTCAAATAAAATGCTTAGACCATAGAAAATCTACGTGAAATAAGGATTCCAAATCTGCAAAAATCATCAAGAACCGTCAATCCAATGTCAAGTTATAGCATTTTAAAAATTTTGCTACCCAAATTTTATGTTGAGTAGTGTGTACAAGGCCTAAGGGCCTTAATCCAAAAACTGACAAAAACGTCTAGAGATATTGATGTTACCTTAGTAACGAACCATATTGCAACGACCAAAAAAAATTTTTGCGGAAATTTCACTCATACAAACTTTTTGATTTTTTGCATGACTTCATTGATCACCCCGTATATAATAAACCTATGGTCCTACGATAAATATACGTCATGCAGCTTAATCCGAAAAAAACTAGCTCTTAAAATTTGCAAGCCGCGTTCAAAAATTTGCATTCCTGTTGAAAATATTGAACTTTAAATTTTGCCTAAAAATCTCTATGTGTAAGTTCGAGTGGTCAGCAGCTTATTTCTGCTATACTGTATAACGGGATCGGGTTAATCATTATCATTTTTGCTTATGGTTTTTCCGTGTCTAATATTTCTTTTAATAAAATGTGACCTGCGATACTAAAATTAAGGAAAACGTTCCGAGATTTCGGCCTGCAATGATAAAGGAGACCCTAAAATAAATCCGCTCATTATGCATGCGATTAAAACAAAGCGTATCAAGCCCGGGCCGTAATAATTTTTGGCTTATTATTTGCTACCCTTATTATAACTGTCGGAGAATCGTGTTCGAAAGCAATTTTTTAGCCGGTATCAATAGGATCTCCTCCAAACGGCGCCTGACCTTTGACCCAGAAAGATAAGGAAATCCTATCCAATATTTCAAATTTCAACACCCCGGACACACCCCTCTATATAAATTTTTACGTCGCGTGTCGCCGTTAATTTATTACGTCGTTATTACATCGGTAAGTCGATGTTATCGCAGAGGAAGTTGTGCGAAGGGATGCATTGTTGTCGGAACATGAAAATGTATGTGTTTTTTTTAAATTACGTTACATTTGCACTCATAGGTTGGACGTTAATAGTGAATCAGCAATTTCTTTGCTTTGTTTAGACTTGTGATTTATGCAAAATAGATTTAAAAGAAAAATATGTTTGTTGAAGGACATTGAACTTATAGAAACTGTGTGATTTAATGTCTTATCGGAAAATTTATAAGAAATTCTTCAATGATAACTTCATTATCCATATTATTATATTTTATTTTTGTGTTTTTGTTATTTTATTGCTTGTTAATTATTATGTTGAGTAGTATTTTTAAATTCTTGAAAGGTCATACTTACCAGGATAGCTCTGTCCTGGACGCCTGTGTGTTCACTTACGAGTATAATATTTTTGATTGAAATTTAAAATTTTAATGTTATATGGTTTCCAAGATCTGTTCAACGGAAAGTACATAGTTTGATGCTATATTTGTTTATGAATTTTTTAATTTTGTTCAAAGAATTCAATTACTTCCTCTTTTGCATCAACAAGCCTCGTTTCATTTTTTTCATCGCCTAGATAACACAATTTTGCACTGCACTCTTAAATCTATTCATTTATAATTAATACATACAATTTACATTCCAACCAATGGCATTCAAACTATAATTTGTTATAATTTAATTTCAACGTTTTTAAATACCCCATGTATATTTCTACAAACAAATTTTCTCTTTTACTTTCCCGTTATTGAATTTACATTCTAATTATAATTTCGATTTTAGAAGTTTTGATTTCTAGTTGTCATTCAATTTAGAAAATGGTCATCTAAATGTAAATGATTTTAATCTGACATTTTTTATTAACTGTCACTTGATACAATTAACTAATTGACTTATCCTTTCAAATACAAAATTGGTTATTTAATTTAATTTATTACAATATATATTTATAATGGAGGAACATGTTGTAAACTACGTTATTCCTATTTTAAAATGTCGTATATATTCCTTACATCCCTACGTTCTGCGGTGGTTTATTCGTATTTCTGAAATTCCTGCGACATATATTTCTAGCTGGTGAATAAGAGAATACCCATTGATCTGCAGCGCATGAAAAATGTCCGAACAATGGTCTCTTGAGGGAATGCATAATAATGGTGTATGTATAATACATGAAAAGAGTCCTCGGGATATAGGTCAGTGCATCTCCTTATGACTTTTTTGCCAAGGGTACACGCTGCGGATATGCATATGTGTTCCTGCAAGCGAGCATGACGTCATATATGAGATGTACAGGGTGATAAATTGAATTGTTCGATTAAACATAAATCTGAAACAAATTTTTTCAATGTACTCTTACAAATACAATTTTATCAAAGAGCATTTCGAAAATTCAGTTCTGCACGGCACTGGTCCACTGTACCTGATAAGGCGCCAAAGCATGCAATCAACGACCGGACAAAAAATTTTAAGAAATTCCCAAGGAAAGAAGTAAATAACATTTTATACAGCAAATTCAACTGCTTTTGCCGATATTGTTATTTATTAATAATAGAATTCATTGTAGAGACAAAGGAAATATACTTACCATACCACAAATAATATTGAATTACTATGTTTTACTTCTAATAATCAATTTATAAACCCACATAATATATTTATTTTAAATTTTATATCGTAAGTATTAACCGCCCTGTATTTTAATTTCAATGTTGGCGACACCTGTGAGACAGTATACAAATTCGAATAAACTAGGAGCATAGAACTTAATGGAGATTTTTCTTTATTTTGACATAAAAATGGAGGCCGTGATATTTGTTAAGATTTTATTCGAGGACACAAATTGTAAAATTGACAATAAATATTAATCCTAAAGTAAAACTCAAGTCATCCTATATGTCCTGGCTAGTGAGTGAAGTAATGTGGGGGTTGTGAATGTGATAATACTTTACTTTAACATTTATTTAAATTATTCCTGTGACTTTATAAGCAATGAAAATTATCTCACGCACTAGCGGGAACCTTTGTGAATACGTAGATATATAATAATATCTGATTATTTCAATTTTTCCTTGTGTTTTGTGTCCTCGTTTAAAACCCTGTCGAACGGCAACAATATATTATATACAGGGTGATTCATTAATAATGGGACAGAGCTTAAGGGCATGTTTCTGACCTCAAAATAGAGCGATTAAGCCAAATATGCCTTATCCGAATGTTGTTCCTTTTCGATCTACAGGGTGTCAAAGTTGGAAAAATAAATCACATTTTCTTTATTATTTGCCATACTGCAACAGCATAATACTGTGACTACTGACATTTTTCATGAGGCATCTATTACCAAATTATTTTAGATGAATTGTGAGTCACCCTGTAGAAAAAGATTTGCTGACACATTTGTAACTAAGTTTAAAATGTTTGTGACTTTTTTAATTTATTTGAGGCATATAGAAAGTAGCTATTTTTACAGGAGAGAAAGTAAAAGTGGAAATTGAAACTGGTCCTGAAAACTGCTCCGAATCCGTCCATGAGCATTGAAAGTTTGTTGGGCGGCACTCACCCGAATGCAAATGAGCGAAAATTATGTAAATTCATCCAGTTTTCCAACGGTTGGCATTCCATTCAACGCCATTTAGCTAAGCTGATAAACATGCTCATAATCGTTTTTGGTTTCAATTAAATTTGGTTTGAAGGTTTATAAATTTAAATTTCAGGGGATCGGCCGGATTGCCTCGTATGCGGACAATATACCGCATATAAATTGTAGTATATTGAAAATTAATGTAATAAAAAAATTGCGATATTCATATAAGTTTATAATATCTGAAGTACGAGCCACCTCAAGGGTCTAATTTGTGACCCTTATTCTTTAGCCTATTCAATAATAACATCATTAATAATTTAACTATGCCCTATCTGATGTATGCAGATGATCTGAAAATTTTTAGTACAATTAAGAAGGCTGATGACGCAGTCACTAGATATTAGTAAGTGACTAAGTGTCATGTACTGTCTTTTTTTACAAAGAAACAGTTAATTTCTTTTTATTATTCCATTGAACAACGCCCGCTTTCTAGACCTGACACCTTCTGTGACTTAGGTGTTATATTTGACATTATGTAATTGCAAAGACTTATAGATCTCTTGGTTTCATTATAAGGAATAGTAAATAGTTTCGGAATTCTAACACTTTGTATTCTACTTTCGTCAGGTGCAATTGTGAATATGCATCAATTGTTTGGTGTTCTAATTATGCTGTGCATGTTGATGCTCTTGAAAATGTTCAGCGTAAATTCTTAAAATATATTAGTTTTAAAGCCGATGATGAGTATCCCTCTGTTGGCTTCCCTCAATTTGTAATGCTTAATAGATTTGGTCTTGAAACTTTGCAAAACCGCCGTAAAGAGGCTTATTTAATTTGTTCATGTAAAGTAATGAATAATTTCATTGACTGCAGTGCTACCTTAAGAATGTAGGGCTTTCATGTTCCCAGAATTGAATCTAGACAGTTTAACATGTTTTATTTGCCACCTGTTCGGACAAATATCCTGAAACACTCTCTGCCTCATAATGTGTGATTTATACAATAAAGTTATCTTGCCTGTAGATTTTATGGATTGTAAGGTTTCTGTGTTGTCTGAAAAGACTTGTTTTGTAATTATTATTGTCTTTATCTAGATACTTACATTCATTATTTTTCATATTTATCATATGTGTTATGTTTAGGTATTGTGTAATTTGCTTCATGTATGCTATTGTGTGTATGTGTGTTCCTATTCTCTAACTGGGTCTTTGACCTGTTGAATAGTGTAAGTAAAATAAAACAAAACTGAACAATATTCTCTGCCTTCAATCCATCATAAAAAGAAAGGATTCTGCTTTCTATAATGACGACGAGTTGTAAGTTATTTATTTGAGAATAAATAAGGAAAGTTTTGGCTCTTGGTTCTCTTTCATACTCTGTAAGATTTATACCTGAACTAAGTAACTTACAGATTTTTTTTATGGGAAACTTTGAAGGTCCCGTTGAAATTAACTGCCGAATCCGTGCTTACTCCCTTCCACGTCCACTTATGTTGTTTAATTTCCAGAAACAAGTTTCCTGACGGAAAATGGCACCTGATAAGATTACTTTCTGAACGAATTTTTACTCCCATGGGAAGGCAGCTTGTTTGCAGGAAACCCTGCTCTACTTCCCGGGTAATATATCAATTTGATTGGACGGAACTTTTTAATTGTTATTTTTCCGGTAGCTTCGGGATTTCGTCTTGTCAGTGAACTAGTTATGCCTAAAAATAATTGCTCCGGTTTATCGGATCGTCTGCCGCGAAACCGAAGCGAAAAGTAATCCGAGGAAAATTTAATTCTTCTTGAAATTATTGAAGCTGTACTTCTATCTACTTCAAATGAAAATTTAACAGTAACATATTTCTTTTTTTTCACCTGAGTGTCTTGTGTATTTAATGGATATTTTACATGAAATACAGTGTAATTAAGTAAAATATGGTGCATTATTTAAACAATGAAAAAGTTGATATACTAAAAACATATTTGTTAAGCAGTAAAATAATCAGTGATAGTGGTAACGATAGTATGATTGTGACAAATCAGTCAGAGTGTGGATAATGGATGACCAAATTCTGGATAACTGTGATTGTGAATAGAAAATCTGGTTATATTTTCACTTTATTGGTGCGGTTGTAAGAATGACAAAGGGGAGGAGGTGGCCATTAATATTTTCATAAATAAACATATTTCAATCATTATTTGACATTTCTAAAAATTCTAGTTTATTAAAGCTTATCCAAGACTTTATTGTAATACTGGCAACGCTGGGGAATACACATCCACCGTGACTTTTAAAAATCTTGGATCAGCGGTCATCAATATGTATTAATAATAATAATAATATATCTACCCCTCATTCTAATCACGAGGATTAGTCCAGAAGTAGAAGACTTGTGCGGGAGAGGGGGTGACATATTATTATTAACCAGGCCGCATTTGCGCCCAGGAACGGCTTACGTTGGTAGGCCCTAACCACCATTCAGTGCAGGAATGAGGGAAACCTGGAAAACCTCATTAATTAGGGGGGTAGTCAAATGTCAACCGGCATCAATCTCTCACATTGATCCAAGTCAACATTTTTCCATCCTACCATACCCGCAGAGAGGGTGCCAATCTCTCCACTAATATAGCTTATATACGGTCTACCGGCTGCGGGGGTCGAACCACATATAGCGATCTAGTCACCTCGATTCAAGTACTGACGCCTTAAACCGTGCGACCACTGACCGATAAATTCTATTGAAAATATTCTATTTTGAAAAATCACGAAATTGATAGAAAATTAGACTTTTTTTATTCCTGATTTCTTTGTGAAAAAATATTGTGTGTTATACACGGTGAACCGTACTGCTGGTTAAAATATTTGTACTTATTTAAGGTTCACCCTGTATATAGCAATATCATGTTTAAAGGCCATCTTTAATCAAATAAAAATGTAATGTTTGTTATGAAAGATAAACTAAACATCAAAAGCCTCAGTACTACACTGTCTGTCAAAGTTTTGTTGGTTCAGTAATGATGATACTTATTGTCCGTCCCTTGGCATGAACCCTTGTCCCACTTTGACGGTCCGATTGATTCCTGGCATGACTTGCATCGCAACATTAGGCTTTGTGTCGCCCTAACCAAATAGGCAAATCCGCGATCCCTTTGCTGCGCCGTCGGTGACTGCCCTTCGGGTGATGGATGGGACGGCGCGTGATGTATCTCCCTCATATCGGGCGCGCTTATTCACGGCCGCGGAACGTGTCCGTGCGTCTAAGTGATTGCACGGGCCAATATCTTCCGACGGGTTATCTCCTGCTAAACACTGGTCGTTGGACTGGTATTTGCCTGGGAAATCCTCCAACAGATTTCAGAACGCCATTTGAAATTTTAATTCATTCGAATGATCGGTAAATACATTTTTCAGACAAATAACACTTCAGTTCATGTTTATATTTTATAACGTTATTGATTTGTTTAATATCTGGCAAATAATTATACAGGGTGTTTTTAAATCAAGTACTTAGCAAAAATGAGGCCACGGATGCTTTAGGTGTACCTTTTTTAGATATAACAGGTAGGAGAATCGATTGTTTCAATAGTCAGAAGGATACACTGACAGCAGCAAAAAAGTTCTGCCTTTTAAAAGAAACATGATGTATCATAAGAGGCGCCCTCTACTAGTAACGTCAAAATTAGAAACAAATTTGAATTTCTCGCCCGAAAAAACTCCCGATTTACAAATTTTATGTTGGATTTCCTAAGAAGTTATTTACAAATAGCGAAAATAACATTTTCACTTTGACACCCTGTATCTTTTTTATTATACGACTTGGGATATAGGTATGTTAGGTTAAATCGATTTATTTTCACTTAAGGAATCTGTGGTCTCATTTTTGCTACTTTATTTAAAAACACCCTGTATACCCTAAGTCTAGGACAATTAGGTGAAATTTGTTGTCGATAGTGTTAGAGGCCAAATTTCAAAGAAAACTCCAAATTTTCTCAATTGTCGACGTTTCGTCACTTATCGTGACATCCTCAGGACAACGTGTGCGTTATTTTCTACTTATCTATACTGTCCAAGATTGTTATATGACATACTATGTACGGGACAACACAGTGAAGCACTTAAATCTGTAATTGTCCTGAGGATGTCACAATAAGTGACGAGACGTCGACAATTGAGAAAATTTGGCCTCTAATTTCCCACTATCGACAACAAATTGAACATAAATAAGGCTGTTAATCATCATTAGTTAGAACAATTAGGTGAATTTTTAGCAATTTTATATTTACAGTACGAAATGATAATTACCATTTTGTCATGTACTAATTGTTCCATGTTTTCAGTTCAGTTTTTCTTGAATAACTTTTAAAGTATTTAATATAACTTAATACAAATTTGATGTGATTAACACTAGTAAGGCCTCTTAAAACAGTGTACTGGAAACTTATTAAGCTTTTTTTTATTTACCAGGGGCGGGCTAAGCTATACAAATTAATGACCTAAATTTTTAACACCCTGTATGATAAACACTTTGAAATGATGGTAAATTTTTATAGGAACTTGTCATCTAATTTTTTCATGTTCTATCTGCACTCGAGAGATTTCTGACAATTTTCCGGACACCCTGTATAGGCGGGCGGTGAGAGGATTAGGCCGGGCTCAGGCCGCATAATGGAATAAAAAAGGGTTATCTCGTATCTCCGCACTTCGAAACTCTAAGTAAGTCCCACGAGCGGCCCAGGCATCCATTCGTGTACGTGGACGGGGTAGAAGTATCGCGTTACTTTAAGTGCCGACCAATTTTCCGCACGCTTGATCTTTTAGGGGTACACTATTCCGTATTGGTTCGATGTTGCCGGTTCTATCCAACTTGCTTTCATTTCATAGCTAAAGGAAACCACTGATATAAAAATCAACGTTAATCTAATTTTATACATACACTGAAAAAAAGATTAACGTAAATTTACCATGACTCGATTGATTTTTTTATTTCGTTAAAAGTGTATCACAAACACACCACAATAGAAGAATCCACACAACGCAATAGAATGATCAACCCATTCCAACTATTCTAAGTTCGACTCTGTTCAACCGTCTGTTTTTGACGAGAAGTACATCTTATTGGCAATCCTTCTCTAGCGCAGGTAATTTCTCAGTAACGTTAAGGGGCGCACCTGAGCATGACTTAGGTATATTACAAACAAGTGGAAAAGGCTCAGACGTATATGTCGGGTTACACTAACGTTTTATTGCCTACTTAGTCTTCCGAAAACGATTCTGTTATACCATGAAAATTACTCATACATATGTAAATTCATTAATTCTTTGTATAATTACGATGTAATTATTCATTTAATAAATAAATTATACGTATACATACATATATTTTTACCACGTAAATTAAGTAGGTACTAGGGAGCGCATTCGCCAAAACAGAGGACATCTACTTAGTATGTAATAAAAATGGTTTAAGAAATGAAGACATTTGCTAACAAAAAGGCAACCTTTAGAAAATCTAGAATAGAAGTTATTAAAATACCGGAGGTTTCAAAAAGATAAATATTTATTTCAATTGTTCAACTTTTAAAATCTAATTTAAAGTTACGGCGTAAAAAGGAAAAGCAATGTTTGTATTAAATAGCTTGGTATGCAATGAGAAAACAGTTGTCCTTAGTTTCCATAGCAAGCGTACATGTAGATCAACTGTCAAACTATACTTTCGAATCTTAGTTAAACTGTACTATTCTTAGACTCTTAGGCCCTGCATACTTAAAAGTAATTCATAATATTTTTAATGTTTATCAAGAAAATTTTCCTAAGAACTGAAAGAGCATTGCTTAGGTAGGTTTTTAATAATATCTGAATAAACCTACACACAAAGGTTTAAATAAAATCCACGTTTTAATTTGACTCTTCGCTTTTACAATATAGAAAATCCATGTTTATGAAGTTCTAGTCAAGTAACGAAGCCACTTTGGTTAAGTTATTTAAATAATCCATTCATTACTAATAAAAAAAGTATAGAAATATTTGTTATAAAAAAGTTAGTTTTTTTCTACACTTTAAGAATTGTAGAAAAGCACGGTTACATGTTTGTTTCAATCGACTCAAAATCACGTACTCTATCACCTCCTAAAATGATTCTAACGACTTGCAAGACACCCTGTATATGGGGTAGATAATCAGTATTTAGAAAATTATATTAATAATAAACATGTTCTAGATAAATATGATTATGTATTCAATCAAAGTAAACCAATATTTATAGTTAATTTAATTTTGCTGAAGTACTTTTATCATTTTTATCTTATCACTACATTGACTCCAATATAAATTTCAGATGAAAATACCATGATTTTTTTAACTTAACTTAAGGGCGCCATGTTCTTGAAATAATGTTTTTACAAATACAAGTAATTTTAGACATTTAAAAACTGAATAACGACGAAGTAAAACGAATATATAACGGCTGAAAGCGGTCTAACAAATATAATTTTAGTACAGAAACATTCGTATTTTTTAAAATTCAACTGTAGATGTAAATATTGTTATGTTGTTACAGCTTATGTAGTTCTGCATATAAAATTGTTTACTTTTGTTTCTAAGTACATATGTGAAAATAATTGTTAAAATGTGGGGTTAAAATAGCAAAAAATGTGTGTAATACAAATGCATTTTAAAAGTTGTATTATTTGAGGAGAATTTAAATAGTAAAAGTGAATAAATAAAATATGAACAATTTGATTTTTGATATTACTTTTGCTCTATGAGTTTTATTTTCGAGATTTCTGTACGTAAAAAACTACAAATTTCATCATTTTACGGCGAGAAATACGGCGACTTAAAAAGAAGTTTTAAACCGGCAACAACGGCCGAATTTACTGAGGCAATAGTCAGTGCGAGCTCTCTACCATATCCAAGTCTATAGCCTCTTCTCCGGCTTCCCCTGCACCTTCAAGACACTCGCGCCGGCTGGGAGGATCGCAGATGACGGATTTTTATCTGCAACCCTTCTTTTATTCGGTAGGTCGATCGCCATCCGCCCGGCTCGTTATGCGAAATCCATCGCGGGATTGTCGTCGTTTTTTTGTCCCATCCATTGGAGTTTTATGCGTTTAAAAGTTTGTTGCAGCGCTCAACTTTGCCAATAAAACGACAGCCAGGGCGGAAGTAAGTTTTCTTTCACCGAAGTATGTCAACTGCGAGAACTTTCAATAAAATAATGAGATTGATTTGCTGTATACTGGGTCTCACACAAGAAGTTTCATTACTGGAGGCAACTATATTTTATAGGCAAATATATACACTAAGGAACGAATGTAGTGTAGAAATGAATGTAAATTATGGATTCATCAAGCAAGACACGATCTTATTATTTTTGGTAGAGTAAAAAATTTTGCGAGCTGCGTATATAATCGGTAGGTTCTTTTATTATTTTTTTTTTATGAAAACAGTGCAACCATTCTAACCTGCCTACCTAATGCAGATATTTCGTTCAGTATTTCTGGCCCTCATACAAAATCTCAACGAAAATACGGTTTTGGAAATTAAAGCAGAAAATGCTTGTTATCTGAACTAGTTACAAACGTGATTTGAAGCTTCAACAATTATTATTTTTGAGGTTTTTTTTTGAAAAAATACTTATTATTTTCTACACGCTATTATAGAAAACTTAGGAATCATGGTGCATTGAAGTTATAGGCCACTACAATACTACTCTATTTCGTATTCTTCATTATACTTCTATTTATTGACTCATCTTTTAAAGAGATGACCCTAAACGTTTAATAAAACCCCAAGTTCTAATATACAGAGCAGGAAATTCATTAAGATTCAATGTTCTGCTTCGAAGCGAGACCGTTTGGGACAGAAAAAAGGGCGCGCTTAAATATTTCGTCTTATAAACTCTCACGGGGCTGTTTTACGACTGCATTTTGGGGTGATAAAATTTTGAAATTTCTCGCCTTCTAAATGCTTTCTTTTACTGCCCCTTTAAGGCGCGGCAGCTTGGACGGTGCTCCGCTCATTCAGGAAAGTGCTTTTTTAGTATTTCAGCACGCCGGCGATTTTAAATTTAAGGGTAGTTGTTTACTCAAATAATTTTCTATAAAAGTTTAAATTATAGGTATATAACATCGCCTAATATATTTCACATAGTTTATTTGACATAGTTTATACAGATTCGGAAATTGCGGATCTTTACAGAGAAAGTAGAAATTGCCGCTTCATCCCAGGGAAGGTACGAACTTTAAGAGGGGCGGCGACGTGCATTGGTCTAGCATTCCACACTACTACGGTAATCGGTTCCGTATCGCCAACGCCAATTTGCCATTGCAAATCTAACTGTCCGGTCAACTGATGCCAGTGTTGTCAGATCTCATGCATTCCGAGGAAATCTCATGCTCTCATATTTTGATTACAAAATCTCATGCTTTTTAATAGACACAAAAAGAAATAATAAAATTATTAAAATTACTCTTTGAAATCTATCAAAACAAAGACCTAACGAGAAATAAAGGCAAAATCGAGGGCAAAATTGAATAGATAGATGTAGGTATCTACAATATTTGGGTACTTGAAATGTCCTTTATTGTAGACTGCTTTCTTAATAATTAGCAATGAATACATAAACGGGTATGACAGTCTACGGATATGCGGTGTGTGTGCTGTATTCACGGTGTATTGCAGTGATTCTTAACTCTATTCCGTAAGGGTACCTACATTTTCTGGAAACAACAGATTTTACGACCCGTGAGTCACCCTGCGTCACGTCAACTGCGCCTCAACGTTCGCCCGGCCTAACAATAAAATAAATTAGAAAGGTTACGTGGTTAATAACTTTTAAGTAAGTACCTGTAACTACCTACTTACAATGTAATATTATGATAAAATAGCAGAACATAATGCTTTTTAATGAAATAAAAATGGTATTACAAAAGTAATTAAAAATTAAGCTGTGTCAAGAGGTGTTTTTTGATAAATTAAGCCATCTCATGCTTTTTTCTCCAAACCTCATGCTTCTTTGAAATTATTCTCATGCACTGAATTTTTCCCACCTGGCAACACTGCTTGATGCGAACACGCTGTGGTCGAAGTATGCGTGTAGCATGACACAAATACACGCAAGCGGCAAAATACAATTCACCATCAAGATCCTCACTTTCTAAATCTGTATACAAAAGAATAAAGATATTCCCTATTAAGAATATTTATTTGGTAGGTCTGTTCAAGAATATACAGGGTGTTAGAGGTTTGACTGCCATAATTTTATTGGCTAGTTATTGTATCAAGGAATTTTATTACAATGTGGCAACAGTGCGAATATACGATGTATCAAGCAAGCGGTTTGTAGGTTGCCTACCACATGCCAGCTTGTTTTTTAGGGATGGCAAAAAAATTCAAAGATAAATAACCATTGTGAAAATTAATGAATTTAGTTTAGACAACTGTTTTGCAAATTTGTTGTTGAACAGAGAATGGTAGAATTTATGATTATTTTATAATAAATGTTTAAATTTGGGTGATGTTTAAAACAGTAGTACGTAAAATAATTTGCAACAAGCAACAGATACTTCACAATTCAAATACCAACTGATCTGTATCACTGTATCTCTCTTGCCACATTCCGCCATATTGACGTCGAATTTTACTGATTAACGAAAAAATTGTTTTTATTTAAATCAAACATAAATTAATTAAAAAGAGGGTAAACATTACACTTTTTGGTACCTAATGTAATGCACAAAATTATGTTGAGGACTCTTAATTAACCGAATTTTTACACATGAAA
Source organism: Monochamus saltuarius (assembly GCA_025584915.1). Lineage (NCBI taxonomy): Eukaryota > Metazoa > Arthropoda > Insecta > Coleoptera > Cerambycidae > Monochamus > Monochamus saltuarius. The sequence continues at coordinate 56,821,078 of CM046726.1, forward strand.
CTGGAGATTTGTAAGGTTTTTCTTGTTCATTTTGATTTATACTATCGCCTCTTAAATTTATGGCAGTCAAACCTCTAACACCCTGTATAATCTTGAACTAAATAAGTTCATCAGCAAAGATTTATTTACTTATCTAAAGAATTTTTAATATATTTTTTAGAACTAAAAACATTTTATGTCAATATTTCCGAAACTTATATATCACTCATGGTTTTTGCATGCCCTTTGTTGCGCGCAGGTATTTTTTACCTAAACGCAAGGAATCATTTTCTTTTGTTCGCCCCCGGAATTAATTATGAGCATTAATCTTCCTCGTGGCTCCCAACAAAGAGGCCCCCGACCTCCCCCCACCACCTAATAAAAGCACACCCTGTAGAGTCTCCTAATGAGTTATTACCTCGATGGAATATAATATCGTGCTAAACGGCGGGCTGGCAAATTTATTAAGGTGGTTCGCAGTCAACTCAGGCTTACATTCTTTGATAAATTGGATGACATCGACATATTTTACCAAAATAATAATCTTCCGAGATTGCGAATATTGTAATTGAATGGGGTGTGTCAGGGCGGATGGAACAGGGTGGGCCTTTTAAAATATAATACGGTTATTTTTCCGGATCGCTTCGACGATGAGATTGATTTTGGACGGAGTAAATTGCACGAGAGGGCTGTATTTTTATGAAGAGATTGACAGACTTTGCTTTCTTAAGAGCATAGGGTTACATTCACTGAGGATAAGTTAATACGCTCAAAGAGCAATTCGAAACAAATCCCAGCTGAATTTAGAAGATAGTTATTCTTTGTATATACAGAGTGTTCCTTGTAAGAACGGATACAGAGCAGGCGCATGTAGAGTATCCAAAAATATTTAAATCGAACCAAAAATTAATATCTCTGAATTACTTTAATTTGGAATTACTAAATTTGGTACATGATTTGGGTTTATTATTGGTCTCCAGAAACTGTTTCAGTCAAATTTAACGACAAAGCCTACTATGGAATTTTTGATTGTTTCTAATAAACACTATTGTGTTTGATACATGGTGATTTTCCGGGTTGTTATGCCGTGACCTCGGTAACTGGTAGGTAGCTGCCAGAAACAGAGTTAAAATGCACATCCCTAGCATTAGCTAGAATTCTTTTACTTGCCCTGGTTGTCCTCGGAATAGGCTCTGTGGGGACAGACCCGCTACAGGTGTCTCTGGGCCTGTCCATGAATTGATTTCGGTTCCTATTGTTGGTATTACGACTGGTACGGTCGGAACCATTCCTCGGATAATGGTGGTCTTCCGAGGTGTTCCGTAGCCGCCGCTGTAACTGGTCGCATCCCATGCGTCCAAACGTTTCGCCGCTCTTCACTGTCGGCATCTCCAGTGGTGACTCTACAAAAGCTTCGCCGCGACTGAGCAAGCTTTAGCTTTAGCTAGGGATGTGCATTTTAACTCTGTTTCTGGCAGCTACAAGTTACCGAGGTCACGGCATAACAACCCGGAAAATCACCATGTATCAAATTACAGCACTGGCCGTGAAAGCCTAAAAACCACTATTGTGTTTGTTTTAATTAATGCATTTTTCCTTGAAAACTTTAAAGTTTTTTAAAATTTAACAATGGAATTCGATCAATGGAAAAAGTTAGGTATTATTTTGGGCGTGACTCACCGTCAATGAACACTTTGTTATGTTTCAATTTACTTTACTACTTCTTATGCCATTGGTAAAGTACAAAGATATTTTAAAGTTGTCGTTTCTACCCCAGATGGATTTACTCGTGGCTATGGTGCATTTGACGCACCCTGTTTGTAATTTGATTCCCGAATCCTCCCCCCAGAGGCTTTAATTGTGTTAATTCGGGCTCTATTTCATTCCGAAGTTAATTCTCAAAACGCCACTTTCTGCTGAATGACCACGATGCGTTTGGAGTTGGAATTAATTATTGAAAAGATCGATTAATTCCAATCGCTGAAATACTTTCCTCCAGTGGCGGATTATTCTATCGAGAGCGGACCCGAGGGAAATATTATTTCCCTATCAATTAATTACGCCAACTCGTAGGCCACGTACGAAAAAAGAAACAGCTACAAGAAGATAGCTGTTGGTACTGACACTTGATGAAACGAGTTACAATTTGATTTTTTGATAGAAATAAATAAACAGTTATGATTTTGAGTTGATGTACTAAATCGTTGACATAGAATACATCAGCCATTTGAGTTATCTAATACTGTACTGTCCCTTAAACGATTTTCATTATCTGAATTGTATTATGGCTGACAAAATACACAAACAGCAAGTCCGCGTTCTGCACCAACGGAGCAGCAAAATTTAATTCGAACGTCAAGAATGGCCGGATATTAAATTGAAACCGAACTGACACCAGATAGGGGTGATCGCTCGCTTGGGGTGTATCTTATGTCCTTTAAACACAATATAGTTTTAGAAAAGTATTGCAAACTATTCTACAAATTCAAAAAGTATCCGAAGCGATATTACTGCCATATTTTGATCATAAAATTAAACCTTCGACGTTATGATCAGTCAAACTGTTTGACATTTAATTTCAAATAATTTTAATTTTTTGGTATAATAATTTTTTAGTTAGATATTTGACTCAATTTAAAGGAGGCCACCTGACGAAGCAATCCTGAAAATGCAGAAATAGGTCAGATCTCATCTATTGTGGTTGAATTTTCGAGTTCCCACTGTCAGAAGTTAGATATCTATAGAGTGTTTTTCATTAAATCAGGTTAGTAAATTTAGATAGATTAATTTATGTAGATAATTATTGAATAGAGCTTTGTCTGTGGAATTGTTCATTATCATACCTAGATGTTTGGTATCAGATAACATACATATGACTTCATTGATAGGAATTGTAGGAGATTTGATATATATTAGCTGAAAATACCTTTCTCAAACAGTAAAAAATGTTACAAAAGCTAATAATAAAGAATATATGGGTAGATATTGTGGGTGTAATTCAACGCTGGGTGGGTCTTTAGCCCACAGAGTAGTTAGTTTCACACAATATTATTAATACCTGAAAATATATAAAAATGGCGACTTTTGATAATTTTCGAAAAAAAATTAATTCATGTACGATAGACAGTTGTATGTTTTTAAAGACAAATTCCTAATTATAAAATCCTCAAAAAATTTTAATGCCTTGTTTAGAGTGTCTGAAAACGTAGATGTGTTTCAAGTTTGCCCCTTTACACATTTTGTTTGCCGAATAATCCACCGTACATTTTACAGAAAGTTCGCAGGAGTAGGTGTCATAAAGAGAAACCCGTGATAATTTCTGCTCTGGTTAACAGATCCGTAAACAAAATCCTGCCTATACACACACGCGCGCGTAATCACCAGTTTGTAATTTGAACAAGCCCCGCTCCATAACACTGGCCTGCCGGTAGCGTTATAAAGGGAGTTTTTACGGTCACCTGGGAGGGTGTTTCACGTGGCAGGATACAGTCCATCATTAGGGGATGATCAATCAAAGTCCGGGAGGCGTCCGATCCTCCCGTCCGGACACTTTTTCTCCGGGTTTTTTGATGCCAGCCGTGATTGAGGAAACTTTCTGACCCAGGAATATACTACCGGATTTCGGCCAAATTGAATGAAATACAGCGGCGGGGATTGGGGTGCGCTCATACGTATTCCGGACAGGGAACGGTATTTGTTACCCTATATTTCTTACTCGACAGATGACGATCGGGAACGATATATTTTTCTTGATGTCGCGATGCTTTTTGGACTTAGTTTTTGCCATTACTTATTATTATATGACATACTTGCAATGTTTTACTTAATATTTATTTATTTTTGGAATACCACCGGGCTTAAAACTAACAAATTTAAGGACGCCGTTTTTAAACACAATTTTCATGAATGGGGAAATTACATGATTTTTCCAAAAACGCGTAGAAAAAAGAATGTATTATTTTAATCGAAAAAGTGTTTGTCCTAGACAATTTCGTGGAAAATTAAGCTTAAAACGGCATTTAAAAATTTTATCTGGCCACGCCTCAATATAAAATTGAAAAGAAAAATGTGGGGTATGGCAATGAAACGCAACGAAAGGAAACATTCCATTTACGTGATATAGAATGTTATTTGAAGCATTTATAAAATTTTACTATGTGACTTCATTACATACTGCCTGTTTTATCTAGAAAACATAGTAAGTAAAAGTAATAAATAAGGATTTTTTAAAAATGTAAGGATAAATAAAATCAGTAGTAAATGGCATTTATTAAATTAATTTTAAAACATTAATAAATACCTTAAGGAAAACCAACCATCTGGTACTTATCCAACAGCATTCTCACCGTAATTGTCAACAAAAATTAAATTAATAGTCATTACGATGAAAAAAGAATAATTTAATACTTGAATTTATATAAATTATTACATAATTTTGATAAAATGCGATACAAAACAAAATTTTATAAAGTTTGTTCCCCTTAAAGAAACCACCTTTGTAAAAATCTTTATTTTTTGTTTGATTGTTTTATTAGGTAGGTATTCAAAATGCTGTAGTCATAGCCAACTATGTCCACTTTTATGGACTCAAATTTCCATAAGTATTATTAGGTTGTTTTTGAATCAGATGAAATTCTTGTTTCGGATCGCTTAAAACGTACAGTTCCGATTTTTTTTGTTCGAAGATCGTTCGAGAAATAAGTAGCTATAAACAAAATAATAATTATTTTTCTTAATACCAGTATAAATTATTTCTGTTAATAGCTAAATAGGCAACATAAATTAAATTATTAGTCATACATCATGTTTGTATCAGAAATGAGCGTGCAACGAGCGAGAAACTTTATTTATTAAGTGTTGATAGTTACAAACATATTAATCGCAATTAGATTTTATTAATATATTTTATGCTTTCAATTTCATTAATCTACTACCATTTCGGATGTCCTTAACTTTTCTCCTAAGTTATTTTTATCTTGTTGGACATTTGTTTGCCTGTAAATCAGGCTCCGTTGGAGACAGAAGGCAATAAAAGCAAAGAAAATCGAAGATAATTACTGAAATAGAAATAAATTAGGTTAATGTCTATCCAACTGCGACATATTAACACAGTTTCGCCGCAAATCTGTCTCCGAAATCCAGAAAACTGAATTAGTCGGAGATCTGGATCACGTTAAGTTACAATTTCATCCCACCGTTATATGATTACGATTTGTTGCCCAGTGTACACAAAGGCAATTTAATCTCGGCAGGAATATTTGGACTCCGTCGAGCAGGATCAAGAGTGGCCAGTGGCGTAGCATTATTTAATTGGAATGTATTTAAACAATATTCGTACATAATTTTAAATACAAATATTTTAACCAGCAGTACAGTTCACTGTGTAGAATAGTGTAGTTATTTCACAAAAGAATCAGGAATAATAAAGTCAAATTTTAAATAAATTTCGTGATTTTTCAATAGAAAACTTGTTGAGAATCACTGATCCGACTCCGATATTAAGATTTTTAAAACTCATGGTGGACGTGTAGGTATTCCACAGTGTTGCCAGTGTTACACGAATGTCTTGGAATATGCTTCAAGAAAGTTAATAACTATAATTTTTAGACATGTCAAAGAATGATTGAAATATGTTTATTTATAAAAATATGAATGTCACCAATAAAGTATGTCCATGTATCTAAGTACATGAAAATATAAACCAGATTCTCTACTCACAGTTATCCAGAATTTGGTCATTATCCATTTTTACTATACTCCAACTGACTTATATAGAAGTTTTACCATCGATCTTTGGCACAAAATCAGTATCATTACATAATACGTTTAGTTAGTTTGCAGATTATTGAAGTCGAGCAAATGAAATAATTGAAATATTTACTTTAATATTAACTATTATTTAGGAGCGTAATTTGGGATTAAGAGCGTACAAAGTAAAAAGGGCAAATCTACGACCTGGAGCATTTGTCAAGTACAATATTAGACGGCAGAGGTGGTTATCGTTTTTTGCTAGAAACTATCTAACGCTGATTTTATACTCCCCTGCTAGGAATATGAATTCCAGAGAGTGCAAAGTGCACAAACTATGCAGTAGCGCTTGCAATATGAACAAACTTTATGAAATATCGGTAATTTGTCGGCTACGTGAGCAGTTTGCTGCTTTTATTTATATACAAGTCGAAATGCGGGACTTTGCGCTACCAAATTCGAGTTCTACATACGAATCTGCCACCGGATACATAGGAAAAGGCGGAAATGGAGGAAATACGGAATCGAATGTAATTTCAATTAATTTTTTATGGAAATTTCGGATTTTCTAAAGTCTTTTGTTGTGAGATTTTCAATGGAAACCTCGCAAGCGCAAAGCAGTAGTCAAATCCAAAATTTAAATGTTAATCAGCTTTTTTTCCTTTCTGTAGAATAGTATAATAACATACATGTACATAGGTACTTTACATTTATTGGAAACAATTTGTGTGGCTTGCAATGAGGTACGAAATTGTTTTTTTGAGAAATGATAATTTAAGAGCGTTATTAAGGTCGCCGTATTTCTCGCCGTAAAATGAACAAAATAATGTCAAAAATAAAAAAAATTCTCTACACAAGTTTGACCTTTGGAACTATCGTTTTATGGTAGGTAGTTTATTTTTATTGTTTTTTAGTTCAGTTGTAGCAATGCGTCAATACTTTTCTAACCTATTTTGTTTTCCATACAACAGAATTGGCTTTAAAATTTTTCTGTTTCTTTGATTTAACGAGTTATCTTGATTGTGTCAAGTCTAAAAACATTGGTCCTCAAACTTGTTTGCCTCGTAAACCATGTGACCAATTTTTTTCTGTTTTGGTGGACCCCTTTCTAATATTGAATATTAAATGTGTGTAGATAATAAAATAATTGTCTACTATGAAATTAATAAAAATTATGAAACGGTTTTATAAGTATAAGAAAATAATAACATACATTTCAATAACGAAAGTGTAACTGACTGAACTCCAAATAAGGAGTCAAGAAGTTCCTAAAATCTAGCTCCAGATCTTCTTGTTTCATAAGCTTTTATGTTTTTAAAAAATGTTAATTTGTAGGTAATTTCGAGGGTAATGTATATGTATATTATAAGATAGTAGATATCTATTATTTAAGTACACATACACATTTGGAAAGTGAGGATCTTGATGGTGAATTGTGTTTTGCCGTTTGCGTGTATTTGTGTCATGCTACACGCATACTTCGACCACAGCGTGTTTGCATCAAGCAGTGTTGCCAGGTGGGAAAAATTCAGTGCATGAGAATAATTTCAAAATAGCATGAGGTTTGGAGAAAAAAGCATGAGATAGCTTAATTTATCAAAAAACACCTCTTGATACAGCTTAATTTTTAATTACTTTTGTAATGCCATGTTTATTTCATTAAAAAGCAATATGTTATGCTATTTTATCATAATATTACATTGTAAGTAGGTAGTTACAGGTACTTACTTAAAAGTTATTAACCACGTAACCTTTCTAATTTATTTTATTGTTAGGCCGGGCGAACGTTGAGGCGCAGTTGACGTGACGCAGGGTGACTCACGGGTCTTAAAATCTGTTGTTTCCAGAAAATGTAGGTACCCTTACGGAATAGAATTAAGAATCACTGCAATACAGCGTGAATACAGCACACACACCGCATATCCGTCGACTGTCATACCCGTTTATGTATTCATTGCTAATTATTAAGAGAGAAGTCTACAATAAAGGACATTTCAAGTACCCAAATATTGTAGATATCATACCTCTATCTATTCAATTTTGCCCTCGATTTTGCCTTTATTTCTCGTTAGGTCTTTGTTTTGGTAGATTTCAAAGAGTAATTTTAATAATTTTATTATTTCTTTTGTGTCTATTAAAAAGCATGAGATTTTGTAATCAAAATATGAGAGCATGAGATTTCCTCAGAATGCATGAGATCTACACTGGCATCAGGTGACCGGATTGAGGTCTGTAATCTGTGAGGATACCGTTTTTGTTGTGCGGCTCTCGTTAGCTCTCGCCTACCATCGGCCGTTATCGGAGATTGTAGATGCGCTAAATGGACATTCAAAATTTAAAGATCTTATTCACGCCGTGTTTTATTCGTTACTCTTTCCAAATAAATTAATACACGTCAGCATTTTAAATGCAATAAAAGGACTTTGAGAAGAATAGGGCAGATATACAAATAAAATTTAGTTTTCTATTATACTACCGCGCCGCTTATACTTCGTACCTTCCCTGGGATGAAGCGGCAATTTCTCCTTTCTCTGTAAAGATCCGCAAGTTCCGATTCTGTATACTATGTGTATACCATTTATGGAAAGCCAAAATTTCGGCCACGACCTGCTTAAATAGGATCCATTCCCGTGGACCACTATTTACATCTCATACACTCCTACTTTTTGTTTTCACTGACATGGACACCTGCAATTCGGAGTCGACCCCTAGAAATCGATATAGACCAGGAATCATTGTCTTAGGGCAAAAAGATTGATTGGATGGTATAGCCATTTTTCAGAGGTTTAAGCACTTAGACCAATATTATATCAAGTAAAGCTTTTTTTTATTATTATTTGGTTCTGTATTCCGCTGTCGTGGGAGTACATCTCCATAATTAAAACGCCATCGTTCCGAAATGAAAGTCTGCAGCAATAATAACCGGGGGGCGCCTGGTAATGGGCAAAGGTTTGTTTTCGATGTTTACAGCCCGAGGTAATTTTCTGGTGCACGTGTCTTGATCGAGAATCGATGGATGGCGGCCGTTTCATGCCCCGCACTTTTCCACGCAATTTTCCGCAAACTTTCGGAAGAGTCATCAGAGGCGGTGCACGTTATCCCCTGTCTGTTTCATATGGGCCTTTGTTCTTTGAGAGCTCGTCTTGAATTGTCGGTTTTGAGGTCAGATTGGGATGGTAGGTATAAGGGATGTTTGCTGTTTGGCTGAAATTCGGTACATTTCATTTAAAACCCACATGAAACCACTCCGGGAACTGAAGATGCAGTCTAAAGTAGCCACGATTTTATTTGTAAACTTTTAACATTGAAAATAGTTCAGGAATCGATATATGTTTTGGGGGTATAAATATTCAAAATGTAACAAATGTGTAATAGCGACTGCTAGGCGATCAGATTGATTTTGATGTCTAGGTTGGATCATTCTGGTATTTCCTGATTACTAGATGTGCAATGAGGAGGAAAACGGTGAACATTTACATTTTTATAGATGCAAACACGGAATTCCAGGAAACAACTACTCTGCGGGCTAATGCACCAGCCAGCATTGAATTACACCTGGAAAACCTATAGCAACAGCTAGAGTCATTCGTCAGACGCCCACCAGACATATACCGGTTTCGGGCTTATTAGCTCTCATCAGTATGCCACCGCGTACCTACTCATGGTCCCTTCTGTCGGGTTAGACAGACGAAAGCAGCTAGGATTATTCATCAGATACCTCACCTATGACATACTGATGAGAGCTAATAAGCTCGAAACCGGTATATGTCTGGTGGGCGTCTGACGAATGACTCTAGCTGTTCGCTATAGGTTTTCCAGGTAATTCAATGCTGGTCGGGGCATTAGCCCGCAGAGAAGCGTTGTTTCCGGAATTCCGTGTTTGCAAAACATCGTTTCTCGCCAAACGCGATAAAGGTCGACAGCTTTCAATGGTGTCTACTGCATGTAGAACGCTGCGTGCCTGTGACATTTTCAGTCCGGCATGGAGTAGCGAACGGCCGATAGATGTAGTTAGTTCTACACCGCGTACTCATTTTTATAGATGTTTTAGTTGAGCTAAAAGTGAACTTAACGAGAAAACTAGGTTTTGCAAGACACATAGCGTAGGGGTAAATTTGCGCGATGAGTATTTATGATTTCACAGGTATCAATAAAAACAGTAGCGTAAAGCATCCATGGATACGTGGTCTTTAAAACACTTGCTCTATTTCGAGATTAATAGACCTTAATATCCACGTACACTTTAATATACATAGTATTAATACCTGTGATATTTTACGGAGATTTCATTCTTATTTCCTGAGTTGATTTTACAATGTTGCTACCTATAGAATTGACATCAAATTACCATCAACACCAACAATAATAAAAAATGAGTTTTTATATTTTTTCCGTTCTTTGGATTAGGTTTCCACAACGACAAAGAGCGAAATTTGACGGATGTTTCGCCGTTTTCAAGTCCCATCTGGATGTTTGCGCTGCGACTAAATTGCCTTCGTTCCGGTAAAACACATCAATACAAATCTTAACGGCAAATTGCAGTGTGGCGCGGTGTCATCAAGACACAAGTGCACCTTTCATTTCGCAAAATTTACCAGGGCACCGTTATTACTTCAACAAGACGGGAGACTGCTTCTAATTGCTTCGTACCCGTCTTAATTAACTGTTATAGAATACACGCGGGGCTTTATTAAAAAGGTTTTGTTGTCTTTGGTGGATTAATTTCCACTCCAGCATCAGACCTAGGATTAACACTGTCAAGAAATTAAAATTGCCGTAGACCAAAGACTCCTGATAACTCTTAATTAAAAGGTGTTAATTATCATGATTTTAACATTTCTAACGCATGTCATTTTGCTTAAAAGAAAAGTTTATTACCATTAACATCGTAACTTATAATCGGTATATAAAAAAGTATAATTAATAGAATATACAAAATAGTACAATGCTATAATAAAGAAGTATCGGCTTACTAAATAGTATGACCTATATTTACGACATTAAAATTGTGAATATACCATTATAAATAAATCATTGATTCAGTTGTTTACTAAATAAAAATAATAATATTAACAAATTTAAATATAACTATATTATATTTAAATTTGTTAATATTGTAAGCTTTAATCTGATCAGGTAAAGAATTATATAAACTAAGTTGTATATAAAAGATCTTTGAAAGAAGATAGTTTTATGAAGGGGTATGGTAAACTTATTCTTGAAACGAATATCACGCGTATGAATATTGTCTGTAGCAATGAATTTAAGTTTAAGAGGAAGTATTGTTACTCATAACAAGTCCATGTACAAAATTTCCAAGATGATGTAGTCTACGATTTTTCATAGTCAACCAGTGAGTTTCATTAAGTTTATGCGGTATATGATCAAACTGTAGGTTAGTCGACAACACAAATTTAGAACTTTTTGAATTCTATATTTGTTAACAGAAGTAAGAGGGTTTATAAATAAAATCGTAACAGTTAAAATGAGACAAAACTAAAGATTCAGTGTTCATTTACTGATGTATTTAAAATATAATGATTACAGTATAATAATTTTAAAGACGAGTAAGCATTTTGAAGCAAATATTTAATGTGCTGGTCGAATCTCAAATGTGTATCAATTGTAAGACCTAAATTTCTAGCTGTATTTGTATAAACCAAGGGTACATCATCGATCTTAATAAATAAATTATCTGTTACAAGTTCAGTCCTTTCTGTACTGCTAAAGCACATAACTTTACATTTATTTGAATTTAGCTTTAAATTGTTTTTCAGTTATATTTTTAATATTTGTCAATTCTGAATTTAAAAGTTCAGAATCACGAGCCATGTTTTTGATGTCGAAGTGCATGTAAATTTGCGTGTTATCTGCATAGACTTGAGCAACACAATTATTAGATAGTAAGTTTAAAATGTCAGTGTATAGATTATAAAAAATAGTGGTCCTAAAATGGATCCTTAAAGCACTCCGCTGAGAATATTTAACTTTGAGGAGAACTGATCACCAACCTGAATTATTTGAGAACGGTCGGATAAATATGATTTTACTAAGAGATTCATGTGTAAATAAGATACGTTTACAGACTTCGTCGGTGACGGACGTGTATATCAATAGTGTACCCAGTTAATTTTAAAATATATATGAACTTATAGTTAATAACTTTAAACAACATGACTAACCAAACAAACCACTCGGAAGTCATACTTTCATTTTTAAAAAGTGATGAATTTAGTGAAATACTTTTGCAACAAATTGAGAAGCACACTTGCAGATTGAAAGAACAAATTACTGAACTCAAGGATGAAGTAATCATTTTGAGAGAAAGTAATATACAACTTATCAATCTCTTCAATCATTCAAACAGCGAACGTGAAATGCAGAAATCAAGTCATAACTTATGTACTAATTTTCAAGCCAAGTCCATAAACAATGAAGATGTTCGAGTCAAATCAATGCCGACAAAAAGTGCAAACATTGTGCGTGCAAAAACAGTATCAAGCAAAAACCGAAATAGAGAGATAGTACCAGTAGAAAGTAATTCTCAGATAACAGTAAAAGATATTAAGGTCACTGAACCCCAAAAGGGTAAACATAAACATAGCAAATCCAGCGTGATTGGAACAGCTGATACGGATGATGATAAATTTTCAGCTGTATCTGTCATCAAACGTACGTGGATACATGCGTCTCATTTTCAACGTGAACTAACTGCAGAAGAACTAACAACTTACTTAAATACAAAATTTCATAGAACCGATTTTCTCTGCTACAAAATAACTCCAAAATATAAATCACCAAGTTTTAGTTCCTTTAAGATTGGAGCGGATGTCATCCTCGAAGAAAAGCTGTTAAATCCTCAAAACTGGAATAAAGGTATTTCCGTATCAAAGTTTAACTTTTTTCGAGCCGCCAGGAATAAAATTAACATTGACAATGATTCCCCACGAATCGTCGCCAACATCAACGCAACAAGCGGTGGATTCGATTACACGCATAACTAATATTGGGAAAGACCTACCTCAACAACATTATGCAAAAAACATTATCAAATGCATCCACGTTAATATACAAGGTATTTCCAACAAAATAAATCGACTGGAAATTCTTACAAAGGAGCAAAATCCTGATTTTCTCCTAATAACCGAACATTGGATGTGTTTAGCGCAATCGGAAGTAACAGTTATACCTGGCTATTCTCTCTTATCCCACTACAGCAGATCTTCAGCAATACATGGTGGTTCTGTCATCTATGGACGTAATGGCATATCAAATGTACATCCCATACCCGAAGTTCAAGAAATCTCAGCTGACCTTATCTGTGAGTGCTCAGGTGTCTGTGTTAGTTATCAATGCGCAAAAATTGCTGTATTAACTATTTATAGATCTCCAAAGGCAGAACTAATGATGTTTTTAGACACATTAAACACTATATTATGTCATGTAAGTAAGTATTGTAGTCACATGATAGTTACCGGAGACTTCAATATTGACAGACTAGTTGAGTCTAATGCAAAAACATTATTATCTGATCTTTTTAGCAGCTTTGATTTGCATCATGCACTGCCTTTGGAGCCTACTAGAGATTTTAATAATTGTAAGTCTGCATGTGATTATGTTGTTTCGAATGTACCTTGTACTACTGGTGTCAATATGGAAATTTGTATCTCTGATCATAAAATTCAAATGTTTACGTCACATTTTCCGAATGTATCTGTAAATATTAATAACAAATCAGTAGTTACTTTTAAAAGGAATTTTACAGAACAGAATCTTTCCAATTTATATAGAATACTTTCCTCTACAGATTTAAGCGAAGTCTATAGTTGTCTTGAAGTCAATCTAGCGTGGGATATATTTTGGCAAAATCTACAATATTGCTTAGACATTTCATGTCCATTGATGAAAGTTAAAATCCCAGGTAATTCAATTAAGAACAATTGGATTGATTCTTGTATCATTGACGAAAGTAATGCGTTAAAAAATTTGTACTGGCTTGCAAAAAATACTAACGACCATACAATAAAAGAGTATTACACAAATAATAAAAAACAATTTGCTGCAAAAATTGCGATGAAAAAGAAAAACTATTTCCAAAATAAAATAAATGCCGCATCAAATATTTCTAAAGAAATCTGGAATATTGTCAATTTTAATACACGCCGTATAAAGCAAACTACAAATTTTTCGTCCATAAATGTTGAAGGTACATTGACAGATAATAAGCAACAAATTGCAAATTCGTTCTGCGAATATTATTCCTCAATTGCAAGTAAGCTGGTCAGTGACACATATGGTGACTGCATTGGGGAATGTACAGTGGGTAACTTGTGTACCTCGTCTTTATTCTTTTACGAGATTACCCCTGAAGAAATAGCTGATACGTTAAAAAATATGCCGAATAAAAGAAGTAGCGGTTTTGACAATATCCCGATTAAAGTAGTGAAGCATATCGCACGCTTTGTCTGTTACCCCTTAAGTTACATTTTCAATTTGTCCATTAAATCAGGTGTTTTCCCAGAAAAATTAAAACAAGCCTTAGTAGTACCACTGCATAAGAAAGGAGACACAGAACAAATTGAAAATTATCGTCCAATAGCATTATTATCTTGTTTCTCTAAACTCTTTGAAAAAATTGTGCATAATAGAATATTAAGCTTTGTTAGCAGCTTTAAACTATTATCTTCTCAACAACATGGATTCAGACCAAAATTTTCTACAAGTACTGCTGCATATGATTTCACAAACTTTATATATACGGCTGTTGATAACAAAGAATGCGTTATAGCTTTATTCTTTGATCTAACACGGGCTTTTGACTGTGTATTAAGCAGCTTCATATCAAGAAAATTAGAAACTTTGGGTATCAGAGGAAGTCTCAACAAGTGGGTAGACTCTTTCTTGTTAAACAGGAAAATTTCAGTAAAGATAGACAATGTTAATTCCTCTATGAACAGTCTTAATTTAGGGGTCCCGCAGGGAAGCGTCCTATCGCCATTATTATTTATATTGTTTATAAACGATTTGGAAACTCATATATCATTTTCGGAAAACATATTTTTGGTAATGTTTGCTGATGATACTACCATTTGTATAAAATCTGAATCTGCTGGTTTACTACAACGCAATACGAATGCAGTGCTTGCACACTTTCAAAGTTGGTGTTCATCAAACAGACTTCTTATTAATGTTAGCAAAACTAAATATATAGTATTTCGTAGAGAACATGTATTGTCTCAACCAAATTTCACATTTGTGATAGATAACGTTACGCTAGAAAATGTATCTTACGCTAAATTTCTAGGACTGCACATAGATGAAAATTTATCCTGGTCTAAACACATTGAACATGTTCTAAAGAAACTTAATTCTGCATATTATGTCATTCGAAATCTTAAGCCTATTGTTGAAGAGAAATATCTACTAAATATTTATTATGCATTAGTATATTCGCATATAAAATACTTGATCTTGTACTGGGGTCAGTCGAAGGACATACACAGAGTTTTTATATTACAAAAAAGGATATTAAGGCTAATTTTTTCATACCAGCCACTTGATTCATGTAGACCATTATTTAAAACAAGAAAAATATTAACAGTTACGTCAATTTTCATCTATGAAGCAGGTATGTTTGTGAAAAAACACTTAAATATGTTTCCATCTTGTAATTATATTCATAATCATGATACTAGATCTGCATCCAATATCTATGTTGACAAGTACAGATTATCTCTTTTTAAGAAGAGTGCATATTATGCATGCAGCACGGTCTACAACAAACTGCCGCAGCAAATGAAAAATATAAGTAGTCCTACTAAATTTAGAAAAGAATTTCTGGATTTCCTTTATATCAGAAGTTTCTATACTTTAAGTGAATTTCTAGATACACGCTACTGATTTGTTTATCCCACCAAAGCTCCTTTGTACATTATATTGTTAGTCTAGATCTGTTATAATATTGTATTTTTAGCATAGTGTGTAAACTTGTTTGTTCTCTTGATATTTTTTATTTTTCGCAACTTTTTGTAAGTTTTATCTACCTGTGACGTTCGTACCCTGTATGGCTTATGCGAAATAAAGTTATTATTATTATTATTAAAGCCGTATAGTCTAAGAGCCAGTGGCCGGCAACCTATAAGTAAATGATTATACCTGAAATTTTTCACAGTGAGTCTCTTATATCTATCACTCATGATGTGGGGACTCGCTGAGCCCGGCGAGGCCAAGAGTTACTCGGGTGCGAGAAGTGTGAAAATGTAACCAACTTCGTTATTAAATTAACAAAGCTGCCGTTTGAAAATTTTAAAATATACAATTATTATTATATAAAAATAACAAAGGCAGACGATTACCGTGCTTCTAAGGTCATGGCAGACACTTGTGAAATTGGCAAAAATTATAAATTTCAAAAGTAATTGATTAAATCTGATTTTTGACGTTAAAAAACTGTCAGAAATGTCAAGCATTGTAATCGACATCACCAAATCTCAGAACCTGTGCCAGAAATGGAGGTTATTTGTTACTTATATTATTTTAATATAAAAAGTTGCTAAATATAATAAATAATAAAAATAAATGCCTAATTTGTTAGATCTGAAATTTTAAAATTTTCAATCGGCAGCTTTGTTAATTTAATAACGAAGTTGGTTAAATTTTCATATCTCTCGCACCTGAGTAACAGTTGGTCGGCCTCGCCGGGCTTAGCGAGTCACCACCTCATGAGTGATAGGTATAAGAGACTCACTGTGCAAAATTTCAGGTATAATCATTTACTTATAGGTTGCCGGCCACTGGCTCTTAGACTAGTAATACTTTAGAAATGAGTAAATTGTGATTAATGGTGTCACCTTGGAGAAGTCTAATAACACCAAAAGACTAACAAGTCTTTTGTCATAGGCTTTGATGATATCATCAATCACTGTAATTAACGCAGTTGAAGTACTAAATCCTTTACGAAAGTCACATTGAAAAATGGAGAGAATGTCATTCGTATTGACAAAATTATAAATTTGTCTATGTAAAATTTTTTCAAAAATCTTTGACAAAGCAGGTAAAATATTAATTATTCTTAAGTCAGAAAAAGTGGAAGGCCTGCTTTTAGGCAAGGGTTTACCTATGACCACTTTCCAGTTCTGTGAAAAGTAATTCTGTTTTATATAACAGCTTATTATGTTGACAATATCAGGACAAATAAAAGGACAACAGTATTTTAGCATTAAAGCTGATATATTGTCACAACCATAAGAATTACTTTTTATATAAACGTAACGTCATCATATTATTATAATATTCAATAGCATCACAATTATCTGAATTGCATTGAAGGGACGGAGAAAAATAATTATTTATTTTATTAGAATTTAAAGGTACTTATATCAAATTTCTTTTTGTAACACAATCGTGCAAAAACATATTAAACCTGAGAGAAACAAGAAACATTTAATAGTACAAACTATTTTCTGTGGTAAAGTCAACTAACCTCCACATTCGCGAATTTATCAAGGTACAAACTTATGTACCCGGAAATTACAACAGCTAGTTTCCTGTTGCGTAGTCTTCCATTCTCCCTCTTTTTGGAAGTAACATTAAATTGCCTGGAGGCACTATCCAGATGCATTTGAACCACACATGCAACTGCACTTAGAAACAACATATTTTCATGGCGACATTAGCGAAGTCGTCTGTTTTCTGTTTCAGGTGGAAGACTATCAGTGGCAAACTTAAACTGCGAGATTTACTACTGTTCTGTTAAATCGTATAATGCACGACATGCGTCATTTAAGAATATTTCGTAGCACTGGTAATATAATAAACAAAAAGATGTCTCAAATAATAAGGTGCAATAAATTTTCTCTGCATATTTTTTGTACGTCGTATTCATTTATGTTTTTAAATTTTTACATAAAAATAGTCGTTACTTAAAATATCCACAAAAAAGATTATTTCGTAACATTGAAAAAAGTAGTAAAAATTGAATACCAATTTTTACACGATAGAATGAGAAAAACAAGTACAAATTTGATTTACACCGTTTTCAGGCACAATTTGTTATGTACATTTTCTGCAAAGTTTTAAAAATATATCGTAATATTTCTTAGTACTCAATGAAATACGGTAGGTTTTGTTGAACCTACTGGCTGCTATGGTACATTGTTTATTATCAATTATTTAATAAACAGTTCTATCTGAATTTGGTAAAAATACAAGAAAGTAATTGTGTTCCTCAAGAAGCAATTTTTGCCAGTGAAATCCATAGAACATTACGAAAAAGTGTTCGCTGAATTTAACAAATGGGGGGAAAAACGGAGAGTAATGACAATAAATGAAGAAAGTCATGCTATCGAATTTTTTAAATTTGAAAAATATCCAATTTCATCTATGTAGTTGAAGTACCTACTCGATGTTTAAGGTCACTATAAAGGTCTACAAAAACATAGATATTGGAAAATATAACAAGCTTACTGCTTATTTGAAGAGTGAATCATCGAGAGGATACAAAGCAAAACAAGCTACAGTACTGAAAAAAGCACATATTGAAAAATTAACTTGTTTCAATACCTGACACTAAGATTGGCATTTCAAGAAAATTTACAATTATAGGAAAAGGATTTTGTTTGAATGCTGTTGAAATATGCTAAAAATATATTTCTCTGCGCCCAATTCACTTCACACAAGACAGATTCTTTTTAAGATACATCAATAAAAAATGTACTTTTTAGGCTATTGGAAACAATACATTGACAAAGGTACCCTCAATAGTTGCTTCTTTCTGAATACCGTGAATCCAGAAGTATATACTGGCCATTGTATGAGGCGCACTTCAACAACTTTATTACAATTAAAGGTGCTGATCTTACAACCATTAAAGGTCATGGAGGATGCTCCTCTGTAGCAGAAAGTTATGTTGAGGAGTCCATATCTAACCAACTTGATATTGCAAGGAAAATATAGCTGTTCCTTACAAGAAGCGACATCTGTAACTTGTACAAATTCTTCACAAACTTTGGCAGATGTTATGCGTTCCGAAAATGATAACAACAATGCTACAAGGGTTGTTATTAACGGGGGAAAATGTCTATTATTATAAATGTAGATGTTAATAAGTAAATAATTTCAATTTGGTTTATTATAGGTTTATTACTTTTTTATTATTAAGTTAGTTTATTCCACTAGTGGATACAGTATCACTTTAGACGGTTCATATGTATGGACGAAAGTCTGATTATAAGGTGGTTGCGGATAAAATATTTTTATACTTCTAAATTTTCAGTATGGCGGTAAATTCTTGCGATTTTAAATCTGGATGGATCCCTTCAAGTATCAAGTCAGTCTTCCGTTTAACTTCTGTGTGCATATAGGTATAATTGAGTAGTACACCAGAGCAATTAGTGTAACATGCAAGCAAAACCACACCCCTGATTCTGATTACGTTGCGTGCAAATTATGGCCCTATCGGGTTATGCGTCGATGCGCATCGCAGCTGAGAGGGTTGATTAGGACCTGTAGGGGAGAGTGGGAAATGTTACACGGTAAAGAGTAGGTAGCTAACGGTCTTTGACCATTATATGCAGGTACATCTTATACAGTGCATAGTTTCAAACATTATTAGGTAGGTATATTAAAATACAATGGCAATTTTGTATTTAGGTTAGCTTTTTAAAGTCAGAAAGAATGTTTTACCTCAGAAGTGATACACGATCAAATATTAATGTATAATAAAAACCTTAAAATATGTGTATATATTTTTAACATTTTTTCAAGTTCAATGTTAGTTTAAGTGCGTTATAGATTCAAATAGTGTTTGTGTTCATATCGCCCCCATATTTTTGGATCGATGTGCAAACAAAAGGCAAACTACTCCTCATGCGTGAATGAGGATTGCAGGAATCACGAGGATTTTTCAGTCCACCCTCTTGGCTTCACAACAGGTTGTTTGGTGTGTTGCATCAATGCCTGATTTAATTAAATTCACGCTGTTGCAGATTTCAATGGAAGGAAAGGGAAAGCTGACATTGACATCTAGGTAGGTATGGAAATATTAATTCCAGTAGTTAAATTAATTTCAAGAAATAAGAACAAAGGAGAAATAAGCGTAATCAAGACACTGATTTCAATAATTGCAAAAGATATTATATGCGGATTAGACAAAATTTTATGCCTATGCCTAGTAATGGCCGCATACACGAGGTGTATTTTAAGTCTATGTCTTAAATTAAGGGGAGATTATTTATCTACAACTGCTTTATAACAGCCTATAGCAGCATTTATGTGGCACTAATTACTGTTTATTAAAAAAAATAGAGCACTGATTTATGGTTATTTTTATTATGAACAAACAGGTTTATCAATTTGACAATAATTAATAGATAATTTAACTTAAATTGAATTAACTTGTTATACATATTACATACAACACAACGTTGGCATTTCGTAAGATTAATACCAGATGAATACAGCTGGTCTGTATTTGTATTAACAATGCTTACATTTTCTTTGTAAGCACTTAAAGTAGCTTCAATGGCGGCAATCTTTCCTCCAAGAACTTTTGAAGCGATTTTTGTTTTTTGTTTTGTTTTCAAGACGTTTCAATATAGCCTTCACACACGGTGTTGAACTTCCAACTGTATATGTGTATTCTGCAATACACCATACAAAGGCACAGTAGCAATTTCTGGATGGGAAACACAAAACGAAGTAAAAAAGAAAATCTGCAAACTAACTTAATTAAAAGTAATGACAGTTCTAGACTACAATGACATTCAGACTTTAAATTTCATTTATATTTGTCAAAATAAATCAAACTTAGTCTGCAGACGATTATAAGTATCGCAAATAAAATGTACATAATGGAGAGACCAGCAACTTGTAGATCTTGGTGTATTAAGGGGTTTTGGACCTAAAATGATCCAAGGAATCACCCCCGTAATTTATGAAGTGGATTTAACCTACATCCTGTATAATTTTACGTATCTGACCGTCTCATAATTCACATTATACCAGCACGGAAAAATTAAACCGTCAGCGGAATTATACGGGGTCGCGTCCTTGCTCCAATAAATAATTTAATAAACGGGGAAAGTGACAGGCGTAAACCCGAATAGATAGAGACCGGGATTTCTCGGGTTTTGGTTAGAGGTGACTGGGTAATCGCAACAAATCCGACTTGATTTAGAGACAGTCCGATCCGCCGGCGGGTGGGATATGTGGGAGAGCTTCTGCATAGAATGATCATAAAACGGGCCTCGGAGAGGACAGCGGGACGCTCCAGGAGGTTGCGGGAGGCCACCGTTAAGCTCTACGCGGCTGTAAATCCGAAACGTGGATCTGCGGATGGAGCGATATCAGTGGCGGCCTCTTCGCATGCAAACATTTTAATAATCGTTTGTAATATAATTGTTCATAAGTAAACGTAGTAGTGCATTCTTTTAAAAGTGTTATTGAAAATATGGACCTAACAGTAAACGTGACGGTGCTCCAACAAATAGACGAAGGTATTTGGAAGTTTTTAACCTCTAGAAAAATTTTCATTGGATGCAAATAAATTAATAAAACAATGAGTAAATGTTGCATTTAAATTGCAAAATGCATGTAAGAAATGAATAAATGGGTACTATTTGCACCGGTTACGATACAAATACCGTTTATCGGATAAATTCTTGTTAAAATACCGTTCCAGTATTTTTGTCCGGTATTTTTATTCGGTAAAAACCGGACAAATGTCCGGTAAATTTCTACGGTCTATCTGTTCGGTAAATATTCCAGTATTTCTGTCCGATATATATATCCCGGGATCAAAATTGTCCGGTATATTTATACCGAACAAAATATACCGGACAAATATACCAGGCACGTCCACCGGACAGAAATACCAGACAGATAAACTGGACAACAAATACGAAAATAACATAACATAACAAATTTACCGGATAAAGCTACCGGAAAAATATACCGGATAACTCGGACATATATACCGGATAGATTTACCGGACAAGCCGGATAAATTTACTGGTCAAAAATACCGAATAACACCGGACAAATTTACTGGACAATTTTACCGGTCAATTCGGACAAATATGCCAGACAATTCTACCGGACAAATATAACAATAAAATCGGACAAACATACCGGACAATTACATTGGACATAACTACTGGACAATAAAACCGGATACATTTACCGAACAAATCGGACAAATTTACCGAACAAACAAGACAAAATACCGGACAACTATACCGGACAAAAATGCCGGACAAACTACCTTACAAAGTTACTGAACAAGAATACCGGACAGATTTTCGGGATAAAAATACCGAACAGATTTTTCGGTCAAAACTATCGGACTATTTTACCGAAAAACCGAACAAGTTGACCGGACAAATTTACCAGAAAATAAATCGGATAAAAATACTGGACAAATTTACCGGACACATAGGACATTTTAATCAAACAAATATATCGGACAATTTCACCGGACAAACCGGACAAAAATAACAGACACATTAACAGGAGAAAATACTGGACAAATAAACTGGACAAAAGGACCAGACAAAAATACCGGACACAAGTACCGATCAAAAAATACCGAACACGTACACCGGACAAATATACCGGTCAGATGTATCAGTGTATTTAATGATCGGTATTTCTGTCCGGTGTATTTGTGCGGTTACGAATTTTAAATTGATTTTTTTATCAACTTTGGAAACCTTATATCGCGGAAACGAGGCACTGGGATCCTATGCTTATTTAACAAAATTATTTTAATTTTAACTATAGAATACACCTTTGGATTTTCTGCACGCAATTAGGAAACACCCTGTAATTCTAACCATAAGCAAATAAAACTTATGACAAAAATGTCTAAAACAAATAGTTTTTGTACAAATGTATTTCAAAAATAAAAATACAATTGCAATAAAATGCAAAACTGTTACAAAGGTACAACTAAGGTTAAGTAAACTGTAACGTAATTCATTTGTAATTTGTTTTTTTTTTATATTTAATGAAGAAAACAATTGCGGTTTGCTAAGAAATCCTTAAAGGAGTAACATACGCGAAAATTGCCTGTATTAGCTGCTGTTTTTAACCTCAAATTATTATTATTATTATTAAGATGTTTGTAAGGTAAACGCTTTTCGCATGCAACATCATTAATTTTGAACACTTCTTATAACTATTTCACATTTTATTCTGTGTTGTGAAAAAAGCTCTAAGAAACCATTCATGTATGTTTAGGTGTTACAGTTAGTTTCTATTATTTTGTTAGTTTCAGTCTCAGCGGTGTTTCAATATATTCCAACCTAAAAAACTGTTGAGTAAAAGTTTGAGTTTTTCAGTCGTACTCTACATAACTTGTTTTGAAATTTTATGTTTCTTATTTTTGACAATTCTTCATATTGAAACAAAATTACGTTTTAGATCACAGGTTGCCTCGTTGAAGTACCTAAAAGTTGACTATTAAGTCAATCGTCCATAATTTAAAAAACAGCTATAAACTTCATGACTGAAGTTTCAGTTCTCTACCTTTCCGTGAACGTTTAAATACTTTTTTTTTCTTACCTAATAGAGGCCTGCCGTAGAGTACGCTGAGGCACTTGTGCTAACTTCTGATTGCTCAGAACTTTTTATTTTACCGAAAAAGTTTTCTCAACAGCCAGAACGCAATTAAGACGGCATCACGAAGATTATTATAGGGAGGAAATATATGCGAAGTTTTAAAGCTGTTTGCTCCGAATGTACTCCAAATTGAGCGGGAGTCCGGAAGTTTTGAAAGGCAAACAACGGATGTTACCCTCCTTGCAACTTTTTAATAAAGCAGACGTACTGTGAGATATTCCGTGAACAACCACAGCGACGGTAATGAACTGAAAAATACACTGATAAAAATTAGACTAATTCCTAATTATACAGGGTTTTACAAATTAGTGGGTCAAACGGTTAACCACATATTTTTGGACTACAATAATGGGACTTGTGCCACTTTTCATTTCTAAGCACCATATTTGTTTGAAATTTTGCACATATTTTTATCTTAAGTCAGCCACACTGTTTATGTAATTTTGGTCTAAAATATGAAATCACAAAGCAAGTAAGAAATTAGAACTTTGTTTTAATACACACATTTTTTAACTTGCTGCTCGAATAATGCAGAATACAAAACAAGTCAAGAGTCTCTAAGGGTAGGTATTCACTTTTAGTCCTAGGAGCTAAAGTTATTACTTTTAATCCTTAGATTGAATCAGAAATTTGCTCTCCGCAAAAATGACACTTTTAATCCTAATATAACAAAATACTACTTTTCATAGTTCGGGTACATTTTTTCACGATCATGTCACTTGACACTAACTTCAGATAAAAACGTATTGAAAAATAATAAAGCTACAGTGGCAGATACTTTAGACAGTTGGACAAAAAAGTTCTTTATATTTTATGCGCGAAATCAGTGTTTTATGTCGCGCCATTAAAAAAGCACTGATTTTTCGCGCTTAATATAAAGAAATAACTATTTTGCTACCGGTACTCTTTTTATTTTCATTATAAGATAAAGAATATATACTCAAAATATGGACACCTGACATTCCACAAGATAAAAATTATCAAGGGAGGCCCAGACTTTTGGAGATGTGCGTATTACAACTATACAGGGTGAGTCAGAAAGAATGGGTCAACAGTAAGCTGGAGATACTAGGTACTAGAAAATATTATGTTTGAGCTCATCATGCCTTATAAGAATGTGTCTGGTTTAAGAAATACAGGGTGTTCAATTTTTAAATTTTATTCTGAAATTTCTCAATAATTGAGAAGGTTTTTTAGTGTGAGAATTACAAATTTGAAGCTTATTTTGACGTTGTTCCTATAAAGCGCCATTATTTAGGTAAATCAAAACATATTTTTTTATGTGTTGAGCTGTGCTTAAAAAAGTTAAAAATCTGAAAAAACGTTCTATTCTACGTGTACTCTTGTTTAGGTCACCTAACTTTATCGGTTTCTGAGTTATTTTTCAATGTATTTTATGGGGATTTTCTTTCAGGCGCTGATATTGCTATTTCTTTTCTTAGTAAGCTTGTGCCAAATTTTTATGTCAATAAATATTAGCGTATTTTCTGTACGTGTGATTTATTATTCGTGCAGTAATTGAGAAGTTTCAGAATAAAATTAAAACATTGAACACCCTGTATTTCATAAACCAGCGACATTCGTATAAGGCATGATGAGCTCAAACATGATATTTTGGTATCTAGTATCTCCAGCTTAGGACCCATTCTTTCTGACTCCCCCTGTATAGAATTGCACTATAGAAAATATGTGGTATGCTTCCTCTGCTTTTACCTGCTTGTCATATAGAATGACTGTTAAATAATAAAAATGTTTTCAAAATGTACTCAATGTGGTTTTTT
The DNA here is from genome assembly GCA_025584915.1 of Monochamus saltuarius. Lineage (NCBI taxonomy): Eukaryota > Metazoa > Arthropoda > Insecta > Coleoptera > Cerambycidae > Monochamus > Monochamus saltuarius. The sequence continues at coordinate 56,846,205 of CM046726.1, forward strand.
TGACTTGACTGCCTCTGCATATTTTCAAAATTATAATTTAAAATTGGTAGAGGAAAACAGGATTGTGCCATAAGTGGAAAATAAAGTGTTTTGGGATACCAAAATACTTGGTGAGTAATAATTTCTTTAGAAATAATTTGAAACAATTTTTATTATCGAATATGTTTTAAAACAAACTGCGATTTAAAAATTTAAGGTATCTAAAATCTAATTCCAAGCTTTTTGGATTATAAATGTTGTAACAACCCCCCAAATGAGTTTAATTAGAGACGACATTAGCGGACTAACTACTTCATATAGAGGTAAATGTAGGTACAGTATGAGAAACTTTTCGCCTTGGCATTACTTCAACTCATTTAACGCAAAAAACGGTTCTCCCGGACTTAATGAGTCGCTCCTCGCGAATTTGGCGCTAGACGGTGCTCGGGCCCCCCCAGGCGTCTCCAGGAAGACACACGGTCGCGCCACCACGCCCGCTCCTGATAAATGGAGCAGGATTTCCCCTGTCGGCCGTCCCGCGAACTTTACCTGCACGCCTAGCCTGCTCGACGCCGCGACGACCTTTTGAATGATAACCGTTAAAATACCCAGTTTTATGTCGCAGATGAGATGGATTTGTAAGCAGGGCCGGATTGGCCCAGATCCATATTTTCTAATGCAACATTGTTGAAAACGATTATTCCTATTATAGCATTAAACTGGAAAGAACATTTTTTTACTATAAAACTTTTTATATTGTCCTGACACAAAAACGTGAAAATACAGCGCGTGTTTATATCATCAACACCGCAACCTGCATGTAACTTCATACCAGTGATATCGCGTTTTTGGCTACGTGATTTTGTTTACATTCTACAGGGTGTTAAAAAAAAGAGTATAAAATATTTAAGGAGGTAATAGTATGAACCAAAATAAGCAGAAAAGTTTCAATAAGCATATAGGTCCGCAAAGTAACGGTTGCGGAGATATGGAATGTTTTATGTTTTTTAGACCCCTTTTTTATTTTGCAAAAACGTTGTGTATTTTCTTATAATAGTTGGTTGATGTTTAGTGAAATAAACCACTTATTTGTTCTCAGTGCACAAATTTTCTTTTGCTATGGCTGGTTACTCTAACGCAGAATTAACAGACATGCATTTCATGTATGGTCGTGCTAATGGGAACGCCACCGAAGCGCGACGTCTTTATGTTGACGCTTATCCAAATCGCCAGATTCCTTCATAACGCATGTTTGGAAGAATTCACCAAAGATTGCGTGATACCGGTTCCTTGAGCAAACAGCGCCATTTATCCGGAAGACCAAGGTCGGTATCCACTCCTAGAGCAGAAGAAGAAATTCTAGCACTGGTAAAGCAGAGTACAGGCCTTAAATCCAATAAATGATCATCAAGCACGTTTGGTTTTTTGCCGCTGGTTTCTACGTCATGATGCTGAAGACCCTCGTTTTCTTGCAAACATTCTTTTTACTGATAAGGCCGGGTTCACAAGAAATGGAGTGTTTAATTTTCATAATACGCATATTTGGGCCGACGAAAATCCTCATACTCTAATAGAATCTGGACATCAGGCAGGTTTTTCATTAAACATTTGGATGGGTATTGTAGGTGACAGATTTCTAGGTCCTGTTGTTTTACCAAACCGATTAACAGGCGCTGCTTACCTCTACTTTCTGCAGTTTTTGGAAGACATTCCTTTAAATCAGAGGCAACAAATGTGGTTCCAGCATGATGGTGCTCCAGCTCATTTTTGAGCATTTACACGAAACTTTTCCACATAGATGAGTAGAAAGGGCCGGACCTGTTTTATGGCCTCCAAGGTCGCATGATCTGAACCCTCTAGATTTCTTTGTTTGGAGATATTTGAAGACATTAGTGTATGGTACTCCTGTAAATAGGCTGGAAGAGCTGCAGCTACGGATTAATCAAAAGTGTCAAGAAATCCAAACAAAGTAGGGTGTTTTCGAAAGAGTTCGAATATCGTTGAGACGAAGATGTCGTGCCAGCTTGGAAATGGATGGAGGGCACTTTGAACTAAGACTTTTCTGCTTATTTTGGTTCATACTATTGCCTCCTGAAATATTTTACCTTCTTTTTTAACACCCTGTATAGCAATTTATTAATGTTAATATTTTAACTATTAAGTTATTATTGCCGTCAGATACACCTTTCATCATGTTTGAAAGATTAGCCTATAATACATTTTAAGCTAATATAAAATGCATGCAATCTTTCGGATTTTTATTACGCATTCGCAATCCTTCAGTGGATGTCATAACTAGAGGATCGCCTAGTTTCAAAGCTAGCAGGTATTATCGTCGTCCGTGCGCCGGTTAAACGTGCCACTGAAAATGTTTGACACTATCGCCGGCTTTCTGCAACTGTGAGCATGTACACGCTATCGGCCGCTTTGTCGCTGCTATCTCTTTCACACCGCTCCGTGTTTTGTTGCAGTATTATGCCGTATGAGCCGTTTGTGCCGTTCCCTTCCCGTGTAAACATGTTGCGGTTTGCGAACTGATTCGAACCGAATGCCAGATAGCGGCTTAAATAGCGGAAGTTGCCGTACGAGTCCTTTTCGGGACGTCGCTGACAATGGAGAGGCTTCGGAGGGCGGTCGTGTGTGGTGTATCGGGTTGAGGAAGGAGGATGAAAAATTGAGGAAGTTGATGTGCGTTAATACAAGTTAATAACAATAACTGCAAACGAATTCAAGAAGAGAATAACATGTAACAAAGAACAAAGTGATGATGTACAACTAAAAGTAGAATATAATTTTGAAGTATCAAGAGCAATAGTATTACAGCAATAGAAAATTCCGACAATCAATTACGACTAATTAATTGGGAATAAAATTAAATTAGAAATTAAATTATTAATAAAGTAATTCAATTATAGTAAAAAAAGCGTGTGGTGCAAAATTTTTTTCGAAAATATTTATTTGAATATTTTTTAAATTATCAAATTTTTATTTATTTCTAAAATTTTAATTTTGATTTTATTAATTTCAAAATCCAAAATTATTTACAAAATTTTCTATTTAGATTTTTTTAAATTTTAAAATGTAATTTTTTTTCAAAAATTTGTATTTCAAAACTTCAAAAATATAAATTTTAAATTTTGTGAACTCCAAAATTTTATATTTTGAAATTTTGAATTCTGTATTTTTTCGAAATTTTTTTAATCAAAATTTATCGCTTCAAAAATTTTTGAATTTGCCCTAGTTGCCTCTTAAGATGCTGAAAGTGCATAAGATAGAAACTGAACTATAATTAGTTACATGATGTTTACTACCTGATTCAAAAATAGGTACAACTTTAGCAATCTTCCACTTGTCTGGAAAACAACATTCAGCAATAGATTTGTTAAACATTGAAGGAATATTATCACACTCTTATTTATATCTAAATCATTAATTTTCTTTATTAATGTCAATTGAAATAATATCAATAGCATTATTAAAGCAAGTAACATCATTAATACATACGCACCTGGTTCATCACATGTATCAGAACATAATTTATATTTTTCGTCGATCATAAAGAAAATATATTGATGGTCATCGCGTGCAGCATGAGAGAAAAGGGAATTGATTTATATATTACGAAGGTTGTTAATGATCCGCAAATACTAATATATGTTTTTAAAGACTATACATGAGTAATCGTTTTCCTGCTCATGTGAGAAATTTCATAGATGAAAATAGTAAGAACATCCAGTCTCTACCGTCGCTCTAAATGCGGGACAACAAATCCTCGCAAATCGATTTCTTTGCGCAAATCTGCCGCATATTTAAACTTTCGTGTAACATCTTGCGAACGGTTTATTTATTGACGTTTAACTCATTAGACAACGCACGAATGCTTATGCGCCCGTCAGACGTTATCAGTGCACGCAAACGGTCAACATTCGTCTCAGTACGAGAGGTGACGGGAGCTCCTTCACATGGATCGTCTTCTGCCGATTCACGCCTCTCCTTGAACTGTTTTGCCCATTCAAATACGCGTGTTTTCGACATGCACTCATGTTCATACACCACCTGTAATTTTCGAAGGATTTCCGACGGTTTTCGTCAGATTTCACTAAAAATTCAATCACAACACGGTGCTTGCAATTTGAGTCACTCATTTTCACGACGCCACTAAAAAAGTTACTTCCAAAAAATATACATAAAACACAAATCAAACGTGCCATCGACTAGAAAAACGTTGATGAACGATGCGGTGTTGCCAGTTTCCGAGTTATAACTAAATTCTCAGAACTTAATTGCCACACCTCGTAATTCAATTTTGGTCAATGCATTCATTTGAATTAACTTAATACCCTTACAGTAAAGTAAAAAGAGCAGTTTCGCCTATTTCAGGAGAATTTTCGTGCCACCCCCTTTTACGAGAGACGTAGACGAGCCGCAACTCCGAACCCAACCCTAATTTGATTTGGCCCGAGTTCCCGATCCCGTCTCAATGAATTTTAATGCCTCCGTTCTCGCACCAAGGCGCCTACTTCATAACCGTCCCGTCACTCCAGAGATCGCGGATCAACCGGGAAGTAACAGGTGTTCGGGCGATAATTCCGTGATTCACTGCCGCCCCATCCGTCATCCTAATCGGGGGCAATAATTACCAGGCTTAAATTAATTTATGAATCCGAATTGTTATATATATCGCCCGATTTGTCAATCCGGCCTGGGGAGTTTGCGTTCGAGCAACGTAATGGCGCATAAATTGTCGAATATATTCGCTAGGAAAGCTGGCCGTTTCGACATATATTTCTGGGTTGATGTGCAATGCGATTTTATAATCAATTTTGATCTATTTAACAATCCTAAAATCGGATCAAATATCATATTCCCTCATTCTTCTTCAGGTCAAAAGCAATTTTTTTTTTTTACTGAGGGAAATCGATCAGTAAAAAGTTTTGCTAAGAGAATGTATTAGCCGTTTATTTACTAGTATTAATATCAATGCACCCTCTGCGTAATCTTCAAATAATTCCTGTGACAAAACAGTGACTTTATTGTCACTACCTGATTATATACAAGTATATTTCAAATAAATTCACAACTGTGAACGCTTAAATATGTTTTTTTGAGTTCTCGATCCTCTCGAGAACGCATCTCGAACCAAATTATAACCTGGAATGTCCCAGGAAACGTCAAAATAAAGGTATGTATTACAAATTTAAAAGTAATCAGGAACATAATCAATAAATTAAAGTGATACATGAAGAAAAAAGAAATGCGCTCTTTTAGTTTTCAGTCGGTATTTCAGAAACTATACAAAATATCGCATATTTGTCTTCAAAAAATTGAAGGGCATACAAATATGCAATTTTTCCTAATATAAGCCACTTTGTATACATCACCGCTTGATTAAAATTGATGTCTTTTTGCAATATATTTCAGAAATTTTAGATAATTGAGGACAAGTTGACATAATATTTACGGATTTTTAAAAAGCATTTAATCAAGTAGACCATTACTAACAAAATTATGTCTACACTGTCGGAAAAATCCACACAATTGTAGCTCATATAGATCCAAATACAAATTGTCTCAAATCTTACTACAATATTACTAGAATGTAAAAACAAATCATAGTTAATAAGTACATTCTAATCATATAGTAACGAAGTTTGACAGTTTGTATTTAGATCTATATATTGTGTGAATTTCCTTATTTTAATTCGTTAATTCTGCTCTTTGAATCGCTTACTCTTTCTGGTACGCCCCAAAGCTCTCATCTAGGGCCTAACCTAATGGTGTTCGCTGATGAATTCAAGCTATATTCTGCAATAAACTTTGATTGTTTTCATTTTTAGTTTTGTTTACATCATACGTCAATTTGCTGTGAATGTATTCATTTTTCGTGCAATATAGTTAAGTGATAGACTTACTTTATAAAATTATTTCATTACAATTTCTCTATTAATGAATAAACTTTTAGCCATGTCCAATCTTAGATGTTACGATTTACTTTGACACTTGAAACATGTCAATAATGTTACGTAAGAGTACTCCAGTTGCACATTCATTTAAGACCCAGCCAATTAATAAATATTTTAGCATTTTCACAAGATGGCTTTTACTCGTCCACAAGTTCTAATCATATAATTCTTCTGAATCGTTCAGATTTAGTTACAGTTCATTTAAACGTTATATAAAGCTTACACTTCTCATTTGTTTATTTTATTTTTCTTTTATTTAAGGAATATATCTAATTTAATATCTAAAATATCCCATTTTAACGGCAGCCTGTCGCTGAAAGTTTAGTTTCGCTCAGAGTTGAACGAATTAATATCAAAAGAGGAGATTAACTCGAAATTAAACGTCAAAATAGCTACACTTTTAATCCTCTAATCGCCTCATCAAGATGCCTGGCGGATGAGAATATGGCGGATTTATTTTATCGTTTTATCAGATGACAGTTTCAATTAGCAGACTCGGGTCGGGAGTTCCACGGCTGCGACGATGCCTAGGTAATAAAATTAGCATTTACAGGATGAAGTTGAATGTCTTCGGTTCGAAAATTAGCATCTGCGAATTTAAGTCGTGATGAACTACACTGCGATGTTCAATAGTTACAAATCGTTGGTAGAATATCGTTCTCCACAATCAAAAGATACTTAGAAACCAAATTTGATTTGTTTTTTTTTTATTAAAATTTTGTTGTGACATCAGGTATGTCAAACTGTTTTACTAATTAGAACCACAAATTAATTCTATTAATAATTAATAACAATAGCGACAAAAGCAGTTGAATGTGCTGTTGAATTAAAATAGGTGTTGTAAAATGTAATTTATTTTTTCCACGGTCGGGAGTAGAAATCAGTTTCTATGACATCAAAATTAAAACAGAAGTCGATTATTCCCAAGGGAGTTTACATTATGGAGAACGTTTATCATGCAAAAAAAAGATAACATTGAAATTATTTATTGACATTTAAATTAAATGTTACATTTGTACTATTTTCAAAATTAATATTAGAAGGAATATTACTTTCGCTTACATTTACAGTTTTTGTGATTGCGTTAGTAGTGGTACCTACTAAAACCTGATTAGCAATTTTGGTCTTATTTTCAATGGAGTTCTCGACATAACCCTCAGCGACTGTCGTTGATTTCCAACCAGCATGACGCTTTATTGTCGTGATATCCACACCAGCATCTGCCAGTAATGTCGCTGACGATCTTCGTAAGCAGTGACCAGTATAACATGCAGCATCAGGTAATTTTAAATACGAAGCTACTACACTCGGAATTTTTCCCATGGTATTCTTGCCAACTGGCTGCGAACTACATTTTCCTGCTTTGTAGTAGAAAAAAAGGGGCTTATGCTTGACGTGGGGAGGACGAAGGGACAGGTATTTTCGAAACAATTCAAGCATATTTCCCACATTGGTAACCAGAAAGGTTCGTGGAGTCTTTGTCTTAGTGTTTGCAATTTTTACAATCAAGGAAGAGCCTACATCCTCGATATCATCTACAGTTAAATTGACTAGTTCATCAGTTCGACAAGCTCCGGCAATCCCCAGAATTAATCCAACCTATAAAAAATCAAAATACTTAATAATTGAAATACCTAACAACAAAAGTAATCTTACCTTAATCATTAAGAATTTTTGTCATCTGCACTTGATAGAAAACGGTCGATTTCACACTTTATCAATATTTTCGAGTTTTTTGCTTGATATCCGTCACCGGTTCTTTTCAAAAATGCGATCAGCTTGGGGAATTTGCTTATATCTATGTTGTCGTAAATTATCAAGCATGACTTAACCATAGAATATTGCGCCAATAATGTGGAAGACTTGTAATTCTTTGCATTTTCACTGAAGTATGCCAACAAAACATTCTCGCTGTATACTTGAACATTTTTCTCGGCGCATCACTTTTTGAACCGATTGTAGGCTATATCGTATAAAGATCTTGACTTCGTAGGCAGCAAATTGCTTATTGCAATATTTGCAGCCTCCACAATCTTTTCCGACTCACAATTATTCATTGTGCACTAAACAAACTTTAAACTAAACCAAACTAGCACCTTAATTTGACAATTCTTTTTGTTTGCACCTCTGCCAAAATAACGCATTTCTCTCCCTTATGGTATAATGTACTATTATTTCTTGGGAATTTTTGTCCGGTTTGCGATTATACGCTTTGTCAGATTTTACAGTGGATCAGTTTGCTTAGGGCTGTGTGGAAGTGTATTTTTAAGTCATATTTGAACTGCTCTATTTGATTTTATTTTTACAAAATTGTATTTGTAACAGTCTTCTGTACATTGAAATTTTTTTAGAGTTCTATATCACCCTGTATATAATAACACAGCCGCATTGTGGGTGTAATAAAATTTCCCTTTATCAGTACTAAAATAACTTCTTACAGTGTCGAATTATGGACGTCAGAAATGTAAGATTTTAGTTACTATTAGCTCGAGAACAGTTTGAGTTTTCTCACATTTCAAATCAATTCTATAAATAGAGCACGATCGATCGATTTATCGTGCCCACAACGCCCGAATGTGGGAAGCGAGCATCAGATAATAAACCATGTTTAGACATTAGGATGGGGCTTGTCATGTTTAGAAAATCCCCATGTAGTGGGCGGTGGAGCGCACTCGCCCGGATCCCCGGAAAACTCCGGCTGTCTCCTTTCATCACAATAACTGGAGACATTATTTTCCGCCTATTGTCCCCGTGACGTCCCACTCCATCACCGTGATGAAGATGTGCATTACCGACGGGATCTCTCTACTTATTCGTCTAATTTCCATCGTTTTTCTTTGTATATTGGTTTTTATGGCCGATTGGCGATGGCGATGTCGAGAAGATATGGCCTTGTTAACGGCCAGGGTGAGTCATTTGTTATTGGGGGGCTTTAATATGGTTTAATATTGCGACAGAGTCGTCTATAGAACGAAGAAAATAAATATATTTATTATTGTGTATTTATGTGCTATTTATCGCCAGAGCAGAATTAACACAAATAATTATTAATTTGAAAATCAAGAAGATATTCTTTTCATCATAGATGAAAGAGAAGCTTATCATATACCTATCTGTAACATGGACGTATATTTTATGATGGCGCATCTTTCAAGCTTGTATATTTGTTTTGTTGAAAAAGCCCATTTTGGTCATAATAATATTTACGTTATTTTAAGGTTAAAACCACTGTTAAGAAATACGGCGATATTATTTGTAACACGTCATGCAGAGTTTTAACACTTTCTTATACACAACTAATTAAAATTCTGGTAACTACCTTATGTTAAAAATAATAATGTTGCAAATACTAGAACCAGTCAACCCATCAAAAAATAAAATTAGAAAGTAGTAAGTAATTTTACCTTTAGCTTTGCCGGAACACTTTTTGTCTCTGAGGAATTGCCAAAAATGGTCTTAATTCGTTAATAAATTGCCGTATTGCGTTTTAATCATTCCCCATCATTTTTCATTAGACAGATCAAATGGATTACTTGTAAACTACTAACTTACGGTTAACCTGTATAAATTTTACAAATTAGTAGCTTGTAAGAGTAAACTTGATTAATACGATGTTTTGATAAATTGCCATTTACAACTGAGTATACAAAAAAATATTTGCATTTGATTAACCCTGTATCTTCCCTTTAAACATTCAACATATTCAACAGTAATATCAAATAACATTTTCCCAAAGTTCACTATTAAATCACTCGGCTAAAGTTACTTGAAAGTTTGATGGCGTCTCAAAAATTTATTGCAACTTCTGGAGTTGGCTTACTGCAATGGTTTCCTTTGTACGAATATATGTGGACCGTTATAATATTAAAAGAGATCAATCTGCCTATACAGGGTGAACCTTAAATAAGTACAAATATTTTAACTGCTGGTGTAGTTCGTCATATATATTAGTCTAGTGAAAGCCATTTTTAAAAATTTCTAATATTTACGGATATTATTTATTTTTTTAAAATACCCACATTTTGAGGACTGCTCACATATCTGTCATAACCAACCTAATGAACCATATGATTTGTTGCGAGGTTGCCATATCTCCTCTAATATAAATATTACGTTTCCTTTAAAGTAATAGTAAAGTAATACAGTTAATTCTATTTTAAAAATACTTGTTTTAAGCATAAGTACAGTAAAATTGGGTATGTAGTATGAAACGCAGCAATATTAACATAAATTTTAACTTCTTAACTGACCTTACTATAAACGATTAAAAATAAATTTCCGCATGTTCAATACTACTACTACTAAGTATTTAGGAAGGTATTACGTGATATTACTGTGTCCAATGTTCAAAAATTATACATAAACGTGCACACAAGCTTACGTGTTTGTTAAAAAATTAACTATTTAAGTAATCCACATTTCACAAGTTAAATGTCAAAAGTGTCAACATTTAGCAAATTTGGCTAAACAATATTATTGCTATTTTCATCATTATGTGGGGTTAGCAAGTTTGACTTGGGCTTCCAATAATCTGTCAATAAATATAAAATGTTAGAAATTCGTTAAAAGTGATTTTTTCCCACCATCAAATAATTCGAGCGAATATTCGCAAATTTTGCGTCCATGAGGACAAGGTTTTCAAACTTCATTGAAGAAAAGATTTTTGTGTTACACTGGCAACACTGTGAACCACACGTTCAGTCTGCAGCACTATGAGTCATAAAAGTATGAAAGTAGCAATCTGTCCAGCGGTCCTCAACAAGTTTTCTACCGAAAATTACGAAATTTATTTAATATTTCACTTTTTTATTTCTGATTTTTTGTAAAAAGCTATTAATTATGTGTTCTAGACGCAGAACTATACTGCTGGTTAAAATATTTGTACTTATTTAAGGTTCACCCTGTATACTTAGATATTTATGGCTTTCTTCGAAATCTCATTTCACCTCTATTTCTTTTCGTGGTATTAATTATTCGTTGTGATCTAATTAACTTGGAAATGTCAAACGCAGACGGGAGACGATCACGGTCCCCTCGAGAGATTTCAGGGTATCAAAAGTGAAAATTCGGATTAGCCCATAGAAACAAACGACAACGGTGGCGGCAGTATCGGAAAATTTGTAGAAACACGCCGACGAGAGAAGAATGCGTCCCGCGAGAGGCGATATGTAGAGCATCCGTTCTCGGCATGGCCATCAGAGAGGGCGGCGATTTGTAGCGCTTACCAGGGTGCAACCAGCCGGCTTTCGACAAACTATTACGGGTCCCTTAAATATTACTGTTGGTTGCATTCTATCAATAATTGCTGCAAGAGATTCAGGAGGGATACAAATAAGTTATGCTGGAAAATCACTCTAATTTTAGTATCTTTAGTTAGCAGTACTATACAATTGTTTTAATATATCTTTTTCATGGTATATGAGGTATAATAAGTTGTACGATGTAGTGTTCTTTGTTGTGTTTTAAATTTCAGTTTAACTTGTGTAACCACACTCTAGGCATATACTCGCGTCAAGAATTCAGACGTCTTACGTCACGGCTGTCGTTACACATTTGTTTTTTTTGTCAATGTAATTTTCGATATTTGGTGGCGTTAAAAACAATCATTTTTTGCAATTTAGTTCAATATATAATGCGAACTTTTAGTGTAGTATATAGTTTCATTACTATCAGTTGCAGTTTCTTAAATATTTTGATGAAAATATAATGAATTATTCATTTGTTCGTATGACGTAAGTCGTCTGAATTCTTGTCGCGAGTATATTTAAATAACTCGCTTCTTTAATATGATTGAATATTCATCGTTTGTGATTGTACCGTTTTTCATTGTCAATGCTTGCTTTTATCTACATCTTTTGTATATATCTTATCATTTTGTTCTGTATACATATCCAGTATGTCCAATATTTAATATTGCCTTATAAAATCCATAAAAATTGTAAACTCATCAAATAAGTGACTTGTCGAGACATAAAATAATACTTATTTGCAGTTATTTTTAAGATAAATCTTTAGTATCGCATTTCTAATTCACCCTGTAGACATATTTGTTTGAAAAAGGCATCAATCAAAAATATTACAATGTATCAATGTATAAGTTGTAAGACCTATTCATATAATCTGGCAATAAAGTACCGCTTGATTGTTAAATGGGGAAATTACATTTTTTTACAAATACGTGCAGATATATATTTTAATCGAAATGGTGTTTGTTCTAGACAATAACGTCTAGCAGGAAGCAAGCAATATTTTGGAGGTAAACTCCCCGCCATGGGTTATAGAAGGCCCTTGCTATGCAATCTGAAATCCAACCGATTCACTGTGCTCCTAGACGGACTACAAACGGCCAGACCCCTCAGTGTCACATTATGGCAGTAAGTTGTACAAATTTATACAGCCATTTACGTAAAAAGAGCCCGTATTTACGCTCCAGAGTAGTCAGATAAATCGTTTATGCCAGGCAGTCTGTAAAACGTCTGACGATGACAGCCCTGAGGGATGGACGCCCATTCGGTTTATCAATAAATAAACAAGCGCTACACTCATTGTTGGAGAAATACCGCCCTTCTCCCGTCGGTATTTAATGAAGGCAAATAACATTTGCTGAGAAAAACATGTTGTTTTGGACTAGTACTTAGTTAATCTACTTAAATAATAGTGTAGGTACAGGGTGAAGCTTAAATAAGTACAAATATTTTAACTGCAGGTGCAGTTCGTCATATTAAAAATTTCAAATATTTACGGAGATATTAGTTTTGTAAAAAAATACCTACATTTTGAGAACCGCTGACCAGATAGACCACTGACGTAACCTAATAAAATAAACGATATGATTTACTGAAGGCGAAGTTGCCATATCGTCTGTAAGATATTTCACACTTGTTTTTAGCAATGAGTAAAGTAAAATTACCATAAACCATTAAAATATTAAGTTGGATACCATCAATTAAAGTGTTTAGTAAGTTACTTTGCTCAATGATTTCAAAAGTTATCCTTAAACGTGCATACAAGTTCACCTACTTACTGAAAAACCAACTATTTAAACAGTTATTCACATTTGACAAGTTAATACCATTGTACACTGAAAGATTATTACAAATTATCATACCCTTAAATTATTTTATGAAGTGTAACAAAAAATTATGATTTTCACACAACATCTTAGAGTTAATTTTCGCCACATCACTTCAAACAACGTGTCATTGCAAACCATTTCGTACTTCGTAGTTAAAATATAGTAAAATATTTAAAAGCAGAGTCAGTCGCATGCAAAAAAGAAACTGGTGTCGCAAGCACAGGTAACAGGTAGATGTCACGAGCAGTAGGCAAAATGTCCCTCACCAGTCCCATCCTTTAGGACTGATAGTCAAGGTCGACGAAGAGGTTATGTTGATTCTGATGCACTAGTATGGTTCAGGGCAAAGGAAGAAGCTGTGGAAAGTTACAAGTGGAAACAAAACATGTAATATTTGTGGAAAGGGATAATTTCAATACACGTAAATTGAAAGTTAATATGAGATACTTTTGCATCTTATGAAACCGAACTTTCTTTAAGTACTGCATTGCTTAAGTGTCTTGTGTATTTAATTAAAATTTTTCGTGAAATACAGTGTGCTTAAATAATATATGACGCATTATTCAAGCAGTGGAAAGGTTGATATGCTAAAACATATTTGTTAAGTAATCAATTGGAGTGTATTAAAAATGGTTAATGACCAAATTCTAGATAACTATGATTGTGAGTAGAGAATCTGGTTTATATTTTCAGTTTATTGGTGAGGTATAGGAATGGCAAAGGGGAGGACGTAGCCATTAATATTTTCATAAATAAACATATTTCAATCATTCTTTGACATGTCTAAAAATTCTAGTTAACGTGTAACACTGGCAACACTGTGGAATTCACATTTCACCGTGACTTAAAAATATTAGTATCGCAGTCGGATCAGCGGTCCTCAATTGAAAAATCACGAAATTTTATAGAATTGACTTTTTTCTTCCAGATTTTTTTGTAGAAATACTATTAATTATGTGTTCTACACGGTGAACTGTACTGTTACTTAAAATATTTGTACTGATTTAAGGTACACGCTGTATAACCAGTGAAATAACATGGAGATTAGTATTTGGGACACCACCATCAATCACAATACAATACAGTAGAGTTAGAGAAATGAATTAATCTACCTACTTGGGATCCACGTCTGAGTTGTTTTCCTCTCTCCGATGTCCTTTCGCTTCAACTTAAAGAAACTACCAGGGTAATTAGTCAAACAAAGCCGACCCTTATCAAAGTTAGCGCGGGCTTACTCATACACTAGTCACGGATGACGTGGAATAGCACTTGGATTTGTTTTGGTATCGATTGCAGCGAGTGACGTCGCGTTTCACGATTCATTCAAAAATTGACAAATTAATCACATTTACACGGAACCGTCATTAGGGAGGGAGAAGCCGTGGCGGTTTGGTTGGGGTCAGTTATTGTGAAAAAGTCGGTTTAATTTGAATACAGAGGTCATTAACGGGATGAATGACGGGTGCTGTTTCATATTTTCAACGGGGTAAAATTCGGAAACACACACAGTCGGTTCGGTTTATATAACAGACGATATAAATATATCTGTATAATAATAGTAGGATTAAATTTTGTTAATGAATTAAAATTATTACTAGTATAATTATTAATAAACAAATAATAATAAAATAATTTATCAAAACAATTTCCGGTTAAAGAAACTAAAATGTCTATTTATTATATTTTTTTGTAATAATTACATTGTGTTTGTATCAAGTTAAAAATTTGGGAATAGATGTTTTTGGGTATGAGAAATCATAATCTGTTGTCTATTTCGAGGTATTTCCTAGAGCAGTGGTTTCCAACCTTTTTTAATCGCGACCCTTTTAGATTTTTCAAAATGTTCGCGACCCCCTCTTTCCCATCCACCATATTTGATCAGTAAAACAAAAAATAAAGGGATGAAAACATATATTTTAACATTTAACAAAGGTGATTAGTGTGATGATTGAGGTTGCATCCGCTTAACAAGTGTTATAATCCTTGGTTGAGTTTTTGCCAAGGCCAATCTCATATCATCTTGTACATCCAGCTTATGCCTGGCTTTTATCTTGATATGCAGAAGAGTAGAAAATCCACTTTCGCAGAGGTAAGATGCAAATGGCACCAATATTCGAAACGAAAGCATGGAAATATTTGGGTATGAATGACGCATAGCACACCAAAATTGAATTAATGATTTTTCTTGAAATATGTCACGCGCTGTGGAGTCACTTCTCAGCTCTAAAAATTCATCTTGCACTTCGTTAGGAATGTTGGCAACATCTAAAGATACATGAAAAGGGTTTCGTACTAATGCAGCGTCTTGTTCAGAAAACTCTGGAAAATAACGTTGAATTTCATATTCAAGGGCTTGAAGGTGGTTACTAATTTCTTCTTTTAAATTATCTACAATTCCCGTATCGGATTCTTCAGTTTTAGTGCAAAAATTTTCAAACATAGCAAAGTTACCACTATCTACTTTACGTCGCCAGTTTTGCAGCTTTAATAAGAACGCTTGGATATTATCTCGGAAGTGAATAATGTGGGTTTCTTTACCCTGCAATTTTAAATTTAGCTGGTTTAGCTGACCTAAGATGTCAGTTAAATAAGCTACTCTTTGGATCTAAGTCTCATCATTAAAAAATGTCACAAATTCATGTTTTCCTTTCATTTCTAAAAACTGATTAATTTCGTTTTTCAACTCAAAGACTCCTTTGGATAACCAACGAACGGAAGTGTAGAAAAAAAGAACTTCATGATCAGAGTTCATATTTTTACACAGTTCCTTGAACAGACGAGTATTGAGAGCACTAGATTTTATATAGTTGACAATTGTCACTAAAGAATCAAGCACTTCTTACAAAGGTTTTGGAAGGGTCTTTGTAGCAAGGGCAAATCGGTGAATTATACAGTGCACACCTTTCGCTTGGGGTGCAAGCTCTTTAACTTTTGCCTGAAAGCCCGACCTTTATTCAAGCATGGCTGGTGCTCCATCAGTGCACACTCGACACAGGTTTTTCCACTGAAGTTATTACTTTGAAAGAAGGAACTTATAATCTCCATGACGTTTTGTAGTAGTTTTTAGTGGTTTGCAAAACAAAAACTCTTCCTTGATGTCGTCCAAGTGAATATATCTAACGAAAACGAGTAACTGGGAACATGAACTAACGTCGGTGGACTCGTCAAGTTGAAACGAGAAAAGAGGAGATGATTTTATTTCAGAGACAATTTGTTCTATCACATCTATGGACATGTCTGAAATGCGTCTCTGAATTGTGTTGTTGGACAAGGATATATTACGAATTTTAATCTCACTCGCCTCTCCAAGAATTAGTTTAACCGTCTTTAATAAACAGGGTTTGATGAGGGTTTCTGCAATTGTATGGGGTTTTTTATTTTTTGCAACTTCCAGAGCAATTTCATATGATGCCTGAACAACAGCTTGGTTTTGTTGTTGAAACGTCCCAGTAAAATCCAACTTTTGTTGTTTCAGCGCAGTTTCGTGTCGTTTAAAAAAGTCCAAATCTTTTGTCATATGTTCGCAATGTTTTGTTTGTAAATGACGTTTGAGCTTTGACGGTTTCATAGATTCAGCACTAAGAACAGCATTGCATAAAACACACTGTGGCTTCTCTACGCCGTTATTAATAACAGTCGAAAATCCAAATTTTAAATAGCTCTCCGAATATTTACGTTTTTTCTCCATGACGTAGATGTCTGAAAAATAACGTGCATGCCTCAAAATAATTTTAAGGAAATGAAAATGACTAAAAATTTTCATTAATATTAAGTATAAGTACCTATTTATATAAAAGTTTTTACTTCAGCTCGACGAAGCGTCAGGCTGTTATCCGTCTTCTCTCTTACACGTTTCTTCGAGAGGAAACGGAGCGCGCGGTCACTGCAAACTATCCTGTCAGACTACCCCAGAGTCTCCGACCGAATGCGAGTAACGCGACTAGTTGCTTTGCTTCAGTCGGATTGCATAAAGTGCATGCGCACTGCGTCAGCCGTCGAAATATCTCGTGTGTTGTCAAGCACCAGACACACACTCATACAGTAATACATTATTAACGTTTTATTAGTTATCACCTACCTTTAAATTTAAAATTGAATTTTGATTTTTAAAACCGACAACTGACGACCCCCCAGAAAAGTTAAGGCGACCCCCTTGTGGGTCGCGACCCACCGGTTGGGAACCACTGTCCTAGAGAGAACCGCATCCGTCATATTTGTGACGTAAATGTGAATCTAATGCCGGGCCCAGACCAAGCAGACAAAAAGTGAACACGATTTTGAGACAGAAACACAACAAAATTGCGACAAAATTTTAGGTATTCAGACAAGACAAAATTGAGACAAACTGTCCACACCACAAGGACAAATGTGCAACAAAATTCAGTTGGTGCGAATCAGTTGTTTAACCATGTGGCGTTTCCACCAGGAAGAAAATTTAAAAAATGAAGATTTATTGCTAGCCGCAATAAATTGTTATATCTTTCTCTGCTCTTCATCCAATGTTGGAAAAATAAAACGCAAACGTTTTTGGATGGGACCAAACTTAAAAAAGCGAGAAAATTATTCCATAAATAAGCTGTTAGTTCAGTTACGTGAGGATGATATTGGACTAAGTGGTGAGATTCGTTGAAGCTTTAAGAATTTTTAAGAATGTCCGAACCGAAGATTTCGAGAATCTGATATGCCTTGTTGGTCCTGCAGTTGCCAAAAGATATACTAAGTACTCCACTACAACAACATATCAGATTTTCCACTGATTTATTGATCTCCTACATTTGTCAGCGCTCACCGTCCACACTGCGCCGACAACTTGTCGTAAAATATGCAGACAAAACAGAGACCTTTTGATCTTTACCGACTCGAGACGGGACTTGCAACTGTCTCCGAATTTGGAAACAAAACAAAAATTAGACAAAAATGTTGCAGAAATGAATTGGATTTGTCGTTGTTTCGTCTGCTTGGTCTGGACCCGGCATTACTTTTTGGCCCTAACGATATCATGTTTTTATTTAAAAAATTTAAACCTATATTGTTTTTGAAGAAAAAGGTGTACTTGTCAGTAGTCTTAGAAATTGACCATTTTTGAGCAATCAGCTGCATAGTTACTTTAATATCATTACTTTACAAAATCGATAAATTCTGAAACACAATAATTTTCCATATTAAGATATGAAAGATGACTGTTATTTGTTGGCAATTAAGTTTCAATAGATGTGTTGGGCAACGAGAACATTTGGGGTAATTTCGAAATAGACTACAACCTTATAATCAACAATTTAAAAATGTGTTTAGGAGTTTAGAGAAAAAAGACGAAAAATTTGTTCACATTGGAGATTATGCACAAACTAATTCAGGATGACTATTTGGAGCTGCAGGAATTAATATGACTTACATTTTAAAAACTTTGCATGTTGAAAATACTATCCTTAGCATTTTACATCAGTGCAAATTTTACTGTTTGTCGATCTACCTTCAACATATCCAATTTGCAAGAGAATTTTTGCGCCTACTACGTTAAAATATTGTACAATGAACTATGCAGCTGATTATTGAAACAATATTTTCTGAGACTGATGACAAATATACCTTTCTCGTCAAAAATAATGTAGGTTCATGTGGTCATCGCCCTACTATTTTACTCAAAGTATAATCATTTATTTTTCTTCCAACAGCTTTCTCGATAACCGCAACTTTGTTTCGGAGCCACGATATTAATTAGTTTGCCGTTTTTCCTTCTCTTTCCCAGTTGTTATCCCGCAGCACAATGCCTTTTATTAATAATTTACACAATGCCTTTTTATTCGAATGTCCTTTCATTTAAATGAATCATTAATACCCTCGTCTCTTTTGTTCTTGGGCTACTTAAGGGGATAATTTGTAAATTCCGCAAATTAATTATTTAATCCATTGTTGTAAGTTTAAATCTTTTCTGTGATTCTACGAATACGTCCGTTCTTAAAGCCGAACCCCCCTCGTATACTTCATCCCTACTGATGACATTATACTAACATGAAATTTGCCATGTTCCAATAACAATTCCCGGCTTCATAATCAGATCCATATGGTATCTGAATCTGATATTCAAATTTCGCTTGTACACTTATTGGCCGTTAGCTTGTAGCAGCCGAGCGGAATTTATAGTACGGGGGATGATGTATATCTCTGTTAGATACCAAATTAATTTATTGGTAGCGTAAATAACGAGATCGTATCAAAGTAGCGTTTGTCCCAAGTCGATGCACCGAGGCAAGTGGTCGCACCTCGACATTTGGTGTCGAGGGACAATCGACAATAATTTGCGGGTCGAAAAGAAAATTCAATACTATAACATACTCCACTACAGTACACTGTAGAAAGTAATTCCTGTACGTTAATGGGCAATTTTGTTACACCCATTATCCGACTGTATTATTACTTATTGATGGTATATTTATTTTAGTCCTAAATTTTCTTTAGTAAAATTTTATAACTAAGTAATTTTAATTAGCATATTTACCTTTGCTATGAACTTTGGTTCTGATATTTGGTAGTTTTAATAAGCATATTTACTTTAGTTATGAATTGTACATAATAAAATTTCCATAATATTAGGAAGTAAAGCGGCATTTATATTATACAAGTGTTTGGATTTGAGTTGTATATGTATTTAAGTAAGTACATGTAACACGCTGATTTGTTAGAGCAAAGTGAAAAACAAATGAAGCTCAAATATGTCGTTTTAAATATACTTTAAAAGGCACATACTTTTTACTGGGTCTCAATTTTTTAAAGAGTTTTTTAAATCCGTAATCTAATAAAACTATGCTACTTTACAATGCTCAAAATGTCCCCGTAAAAAATCGTATAAAAATCCAATCACTTTTAAGTTTGTGTGAGAAAATTGAAAATGTAGGTAAGTATTTCTGGTGTTTTTACATTATTTCAATAATTTTACTATTTTTTTTCTGTGAATAGATACATCAGTATCGACGAGTACTTTCGGTTTTGTTATAATTTCTTGAATTTCTAATATTTAGTTCATTTTCTTCTTAATTATTATATCAAAAGCATAGCAGGTGTAAATATTAAATTGAAAGATAACATTGTACAGAAAAATGTATTATATATATAAAGCTGTTTACAGGCCTTTTAGGCCCAGAGCTGTGTTATTCTCCTCCACTCCATTCTGTCCTTCGCCTTTCTTTTCCAATCCGTTACATTTTTCTCCCTTAGATCTATTGCCACTGCCTCTCTCCATCGCTTCCTCGGTCTACCTCTTTTTTTCTTGTACTTTGGTTTACTCCCTACTATTTTCTTAACTGCCCTTTCATCCTCCATACGTTCTAGATGCCTTAGCCACTTAGCCACTGCACTCTCCTCCTGGCTTTTACAAATTCGTCTATTGTTGGTGCCTGGTACATTGCATATATTTCCTCATTATTTCTCCTTACATAGCCTTCCTCTGTCCTCTTACCCCCTAGAATTCTTCTTAAGATCTCCCTTTCCCACCTTAAAAGGTTTTCTCTTGACTTCTTATTGAGAACCCAGGTTTCACTACCATACAGCGCTGTCGGTCTCAAAATTGTTTTATACATTCTAAATTTTACTCGTCTGGAAATTTTTTTTTTTTTTTTTGAAAAAGAAAAATGTATTACTTAATTAAATGCGCAAGAAAATCACAACAGTCGTGCAGCACTTAGAAGGTATGAAGACCTTTACCCAGCCAGAATCGTTCCAGACCGAAAAATATTTCAAAGAATATTCAATCAGTTAGGTGAAACGGGTTTGTTTTATACTAAAAATTCTGGTGGACGACCGAAAAGTATAACGGTCGAAAAATAAGAAGAGATATTGGTAGATATCGTAGATGCAGATGATAAATGATATTTAATTTAGCAATATTACATATTTAATGTGGTATTTCTAATTTATAGAAATTTTATTCTGATAAATTACCTGCACTTTTTACAGTGTCGGTATAAGATACTCAAATACTGTAGCTTTCAAAATCACCGCGTTATCGCGCGTTTTCATTTACACACGCCAAGTACAGCTAGATCCTAACCGACTATATAAATAAAGCATGAAATGGAAGGGACCTGCTACGGCGTCTGGAAGGTCTCGGAACCTAACTCCAAATAGAAAATTGAATTCTGCAAACGCCTTTGGGACTTATCTGACACAGTAAACTTGCATTGTAATAGGCAGAGCTGGACTGCGACCAATTTCGGATTCATGTGATATTCGCAAAACTAATTCCGTTGCTGTTCCTTTAATGCCAGATTACATTGTGTGAAAAAAGATACATGGTTGAGATTAGATTCGAACCAGAAGGGTCTAATTTTATTCTGTGTCATGTTACATTGTTGGCTTCATAAAATATGCAGTCAGTCGCAGCACTGTTCCATAGATATTTTTCTTATTCTTTTCAGTTTAAGATAGTTTTATGAGATTTCATGCAACTAGAAAGAAATTCTTATTACTATGTATTTTTTACCTATAATTACTCATATCATAGAGTTTATTTAAAATATATTAGTGTTGCTTTTGTAACTCGAGTAAAAAGTAAATAAGAGAATGTTTCTTTCTCGTCTTATCGACGTAGCCGGTTTTATTTTCCAAGTTAAATATGATTTCCTTCAAATCACATTTCGACCCTCGAGACAAAGGCTATTGGATTACCTATTATTAGCTTTTCTATATCCCCGTTGTTTATTCTTATATAAGCTTACTGCAGATTGTGTTTACTTAAGGTCGAAAAGACTATCGGTTTTTTACCAATAACGTTTTCGGTGATTAAAGAAGGGGATATACTTATGTCTTAAGGAAAAGAGAAACCAATATCAGCATGCAAATATATTGCTTGTTAATGTTTAAGGTAGAACTAAGCTAAGTATGATTCCATACATTTTCCAACAGAATTCCCATAATTTATGATAACATGTAAAGTGTACAAGATGTTAAAAGATTCGTCTTTAGATGTTTACAATACTTTGTCGTCATAATACAGTTGAGGCGTTATGTGCTTTCTATTTATTTGCTTATCATTTGTAAGTGTTTATATAAGTAGAAAAATTAATTCATTTTTACACATACCACTGAAGAGGTGTGTTATTTTAAATACATGTTCATTTGTAGTGCGTTAAAGTTGCCTTAGTGGCAAATTCTATAATCATAATGCAAACGAAATCACCACTAATTCTCACATGTCTAGCAATAGAAGCTGACTTTTCATCTGGAGGTGCATCGAGTCGACTGCATCGGGCTGATAGCGTCCGAATGACGTTTACAGTGTCACTTGTTTTACATTAACCAGCGCCGACTGCGCCCATGTACTGATCCCGGTGATAACCCGGAGTTATTTCCATTGTGTCATGGCCCGGAATAGATCAGGGCTTGCTTAACATGGCCTGCTATATAGTTATTACGGAAGATAAGCGGAGCGACTCTCCAGGATGAATGAGGAAAGAGATTACGGGGCGGCATTAGTATCAACCGCATACGAGAGACAGTAGCAGATTGATATGTTGACGTGAAAGGCCGTTGCGGACTTTTGTGGATATATTTTTCGATACTGTACTATGTATTAAAGCGGATCGTGTTTCTGAAAGCTGTTAATAATGGAGTTGTGAAGTACTGAAGCTGACAGATAGAAAGTAGTAACTCAATTAATATTAATCTACAGGCGAAATTTGTTGTTCCGCAATTTCGTGGTTAATATGTAAATATTAGGTAGTCGATATTATGGCGAAGGCGCCAATGTTTACAGTGCCTAAATAATAATAATAATAATAATAATAATAATAATAATATCTCTACCCCTCATTCTAATCACGAGGATTAGCCCAGAAGTCGAAGACTTGTGCGGGAGAGGGGGCGGCATATTATTATTAAGCAGGCCGCGTTTGCGCCCAGGAACGACTAACGTTGGTAGGCCCTAACCACCATTCAGTGCAGGAATGAGGAAAACCTGGAAAACCTCATTAATTAGGGGGGTAGTCAAATGTCAACCGGTATCAATCTCTCACATTGACCCAAGCCAACATTCTTCCACCATACCATACCCGCAGAGAGGGTGCCAATCTCTCCACGAATATAGCTTATATACGGTCTACCGGCTGCGGGGGTCGAACCCACAGCGATCCAGTCACCTCGATTCAAGTACTGACGCCTTAAACCGCGCGACCACTGACCGATAAAAATAAGAAATATTTAATGTAATACAAGGTGTTTTTAAATGAAGTAGCAAAAATGAGACCACATATTCCTTAGGTGAAAATAAATAGATTTAACTTAACATACCTGTATCCCAGATCGCATAATAAAAAAGATACAGGGTGACAAAGTTAAAATTTTATTTTCGATATTAAATTTGTAGATAACTTTTTAAAAAATCCAAATATTTACATAAAATTTGTAAATCAGTGGTTTTGCGAGCGAGAAATTCCAATTTGTTTCTTATTTTGACGATGTATCAAAAACTTAAAAATGAACATTTGTAGACATGCCTGTATAAAACAAAGAAAAAACAACAAGAAATTAACGTAACCTTGCCAAATATGCATGGAACTTAAAGGGAGATCCAACCCACATTTAACATCTTAACTAACGAACGCGTTTAGAATGTATAAAAGTTTTCAGTAGATTATGATAGCGTGCTGCGAA
This sequence comes from Monochamus saltuarius, assembly GCA_025584915.1. NCBI lineage: Eukaryota > Metazoa > Arthropoda > Insecta > Coleoptera > Cerambycidae > Monochamus > Monochamus saltuarius. The sequence continues at coordinate 56,869,866 of CM046726.1, forward strand.
GCGATTTTCACCCCATTAAGCCACCAACTGTAATTGAATAAATGTTCCCTCTCACTACCTTTTTATTTCTCTTGGAACACATTTAGCGGAATAGAAAGCTACACATTTGTATTCACTATCTCTTCGCTTTACGAATAATAAGTACGTTTGAAATTGATACAAATAAAGCATTTCACCTGTAACAAAATCAGTAATAAATCGTTTTAGTTCTTTATTATTCTAATAATATACAACGGCAGTATTACAGTTTCCTAATATATTTCACCGAACCTATTTCTCTATGTGTATTTATATAAAGCGACACGTTACAACATATTTCGCAGACAGCGTTGACTCAGTCGTCGCAATATCGAAATGATAAATGAAATTAAATGGATATGTATTCAGACGATGTTCAGAGTAGCTATTATTTATGTTAGTGTAAGACATGTCAAAGAGAGCTTTCTTGTAATATATAGGCGAGCAGTTTATACCCGATATCAAACCATTTACAGCACGGGCCACGGATGTATTTCATTTATTTATTTAAATAGAAGGCACGACAGCGCGTACAAATTGTTAAAGTGTATTATGAAAATGCTCTAACTGTTAATGGCAAAGTATGTCGATAAATAATAACCACATTTTCTCTAAGTGTATTGTTCCATTGTCTAAAATGTATTTAAATGTATTGCATGCGCATTAGAAACCGTGTTGAAATTACATTAATATATATATATTCCTTGGTTTTTGCAAATATTTAAAGGCTGTTATTCTTGAAATAGTATTTTCTACAAATACAAGTAATATTAGACATTTAAGACCTGAGTTTAGCAAATAACAGGAATATTATCTCATGCCACTTACGAATATTTAAAGGTATCGAATTAAAACGAATATATCACGACTGCAGGCGGTGTAACCAACAAATTTTTAGGTTCAGAAATTTTTCAAAATACGTATTTTTTTTAATTCAACTGCAGATGTGAATATTGCTATAACATAAACTTACATAATTCTGCATATAAGATTGTACACATTTGTTTATAAGCATGAGAAAAATCATCTTGCAATAGACAATAGTGACAGACAGCGTAAAAAATATCGTTTTTGAATAAAAAATTGGATCCTAAGAAAAAATCGATATGGAGTTTCAGCACAGTCATGATCATGATACAGTTCTATACATTTTACCATAGTACTCTGTCATCTTTAATGTAATTTTATTGTTCTATATATCTTGTAAAATTAATAAGCAGATTATAACCACCAGAGACGGATGATTCAAGTCGAGTGACAAATTTTCACACGCTTCAAACACAAAAATTAAAATAAATGTTCTCACAGCGATTTTTCTTTCGATTGATCCACAAAAGTTGATAAACTAAAATTGAATCGTGCGGACGCCTTTAGAGTGAATTGTATTCATTTTCATTTTTAATACGATATTGATTGTATGATTATAGTTTAATTCTGATACGAGTTCTGTATCATTTGAGGAAAAGGAAGGAAGGTGTATCGTTTCAAATGACACAATTACCCACGAATGAGGACAAGCCGCGCGTCTATCACCCAGTTAATTAAATCGCAGCTTGATAATTTCCCCCGGAATTTTCTCCCTGTTTGCTCAAGATCTCTTGTACAGCGCAAACAAGCCGAGGAATTCCTCGACGAGGCTAATGCATGCAGTGTTATTCCAGCGAAGGAGAGCCGGCTTGCAATAACTTAGTGCAGATCTCGTCGGCCACGCATTTCCACCCGCGTTCGACGGTCTGCCTTTAACGGAGTTACAGTCGGAACGAGACGTAGCGGCTGATTTATCGGTACATTAGCTACTCTGGGGGTGTGGGGGAGGCGAATAGTGCACGGTCCTCGGGATGGTTACGGGCCACAGTGTGTAATGTTTCGATTCTTGCTCCGTGTTTCAACAAGGTGAGAAAAAAAATGTACGTCTCTGATTTTTGGACAGATTGATATCACTCTCTTAAAGCCAAGTTAATTCTGCTTAAAAAGAGTCTCTTGGACTGTTTCCTCCATTAGAAGCAGTAGTCTAAGTGGCATGTGTCAGTTTGTCATAAAGTCAGACGTCAGACAAACAGAAAAAGATAACCTAAAGTGTCGAGTGACTTGTTTTTGAAATGTTTAAGTTACTTTTTAATATTTGTTTTACAAAATACGTAAATATGGTTTAATACGCTTTTTTCTAAACAAATCAAATAAAAACAAACTATTTGCTATACGTTTAAATGTATCCTGTATATCAAAAACGGACGTTACAAAAAGTGTTCTTCACTCTTAAGTTCTACTTTTTCTTGCTGGATTTTGACACGAAATTTAAAACAGATAAAATTTTAGAACAGATTAATATTTACAGAGACCAAATATTTTTTATGTAAGTTTCTAAAGATCGTTTCTGTATTGTAGTGATATTAATTTTTCTATTAGAAACGGTGCATCAGGAAGATAAAGTCCAAGAGACAATTTTTAAGCATAATTAACTTGGCTTTAACAGAGCGTATAAACTTTTTTCTTATTTTCAAACATAAAATCTGCCCCTATAAACTTCATAACTCTAACATTAGTAGAGTTTTTAACTCATTTACTTTGAAAACATTTGTTTGCTTTAATACTTTATAGCAAATATGTGAATTTTAGTTGCAATTCTGAATTTAATACAAGAGAAGAAATGTTTAAAATTCTTCATTTTCCCCGTATCAGTTATTAGTAACCAACTCTATTTTTCCATCCACACGTTAAAAGTGAAACAATATTTTCAATTCTTTTAGCAAATCACTTACAATTTTATAATTCTTTAAGTACCAGTGCAATGTTGCATCTAGTTTCTGGGATAAGCCTTACCTATTATACTTTTTTGATAATAAAGCTCCGTAAGTTTCAGAAACTGTTTCATTTTTACCCCAACCGACTCTACTGCAACTTTTTGACGTTGGCCCGTCATTTATAGTGGAGGGTCGCGTTCTACCTCAACAAACAGAGGACTCCCTTCTCTAATCATCACCATGAATGCTTTACGGTGCAAGGCATTGTCGTCGCTTTTAGCAAATTCAATTAGAATACCCTAAAATAATTCAATATTTTCGATTTTCTCTTTTGGTTGTAATAAACGAGCGCCCCAGACCGCGGAGAGCCATTATCCTTTTAGGTATTATCCTGGCATTCCGGCATAACAAAGAAACGCCGACGACTTTTGTCGCGCCCCATCAACTCATTGATATTTTAATCGCGGCGGCGATTGTTCTAGATGTCGAACTATCCAGGAAATTACCAGTTTGATGGTTATTCCAATCTGTAGGTACCACTGTAAAGTTATACAGGGTTAACTATGACTAAATATAAAAATTTTAACCACGTGCTCAGAGAGGTCTACAATACAATAAAAAATGTATTTCGGAATTCTAGCTCAATGTTTAAACAATGGGGTAAAACCCTCTTTTCCTACGGAAAGTCGGCGCCTATGACATCAATCATCGTCCGAGATGGCTATATATGTCAACTACCGTACGGGCGTTTTTTGCAGCGTTGTCAAGTGTAGAAACGACGAAAATAAATATTTTTATTATAATTCGTACCTGATAGATAACAGTTAATCCGGTTAGCTGTAGTATTGTAATTATTCTGCATTCTTTCGTTGCACACTACCAAAACTCCATTTTCACTTCTTGCAGATTTGTCATAATTATCCACTAATGTATCCCAATTAAAATACTTTTTTATACGACTGCGGCTTAAACACGTGTCAACGCGATGACCTGTCACTACGTTTGACACCTTTGACTGACGGCGACAAATATGGATTTAATATAATTTTGAATTTTTTTATAAATATTTGTACTGTCATAGTTAAACTTGCGTTTGAGTTGACAAAAAATGTACTTAGCGATTATATTTTGGAAAAAATATTAAAAATTAAACTGCAGTCATATTTGGAAGGTACAATATGTGCTTCGGCTATTTAAAATTATACAATTTGGTAAAAATGCTGTTGATCAGATTCAGTTATTTTTCCTGTTATTACCGACAGATTTTTGTTACCATTTGCCGCGCAATTTGTATGGAGAGCTATAAAATTTATTATGAAATTTATGAATATGTTTAGTGCTAACATGTGAAAACTAATTATCATTTAATAGGAGCGTCCAAATCATTATCTGATTACATAATTGTGTAGATTTCTATGCATTTATTCATTAAAATTGTTTCAATCATGACTGAATTTAAAAACATTTATGGGCGAATAAATATTATAGACAATAAAAAAATCAATAGTAGTTGATATGTTCATTATTTTGATACACCTACCTAAACAATTTTTTATTACTTTTGCGTTATTGATTTGTTTAAATTGTATAATTTTGTTTAGGTTATTTGCAATTAATTCTCAGTACTCCTTCTCTTTTCACAACTTATCGTTGTGTATTATTGATGAACAAACTTTTAATTTACATATTAATAGATAATGTCACCAAGCTGCATTGTTGTCCGTAACAAAATATAAATTTCACTAAAATATCTGCATTAATGACCCCGGTACAGGTAGAGGTAGATCGATATGATGTGTTGCTATGGTTGCGGGCATCCTTTGAAAGTACCTTTACACTGGAGACAAATCGCCTTATTTTCATTCCCTGTGGTCAATAATTACTGCGGTGGGTGAGCTTTTAAGCTACCATACAGTACGTTTCGTCAACTCTAGACAGACATGGAAAAACATGCAGGAAATACTGGATTATGCAAAAACCAAGCGATAGAGAACAAACATTGCGTAAAAATCGTAATAGTATACGAAAATTAAGTTCAGGCTGGAGACTAAACAAACATTGATCAACTATTCAGAATCGGAAATTGCGGATCTTTACAGAGAAAGTAGAAATTGCCTCTTCATCCCAGGAAGGTACAAAGTATAAGCGGCGCGGTAGTATAATAGAAAACTAAATTTTATTTGTATATCTGCCCTATTCTTCTCAAAGTCTTCTTATTGTATTTAAAATGCTGACGTGTCTTAATTTCTTTGGAAAGAGTAACGAAGAAAACACGGCGTGAATAAGATCTTTAAATTTTTAATGTCCTTTTAGCGCGTCGAGAATTTCCGATAGAGGCCGATGGTAGGCGCGAGCTAACGAGAGTCGCACAACAAAATGGTATCCTCACAGATTACAGACCTCAGTCCGGTCACCTGATGCCAGTGTTGCCAGGTCTCATGCTTTTGCATGAGATCTCATGCATTCCGAGGAAATCTCATGCTTTTTAATAGACACAAAAAGAAATAATAAAATTATTAAAATTACTCTTTGAAATCTACCAAAACAAAGACCTAACGAGAAATAAAGGCAAAATCGAGGGCAAAATTGAATAGATAGAGGTAGGTATCTATAATATTTGGGTACTTGAAATGTCCTTTATTGTAGACTGCTCTCTTAATAATTAGCAATGAATACATAAACGAGTATGACAGTCGACGGATATGCGGTGTGTGTGCTGTATTCACGCTGTATTGCAGTGATTCTTAACTCTATTCCGTAAGGGTACCTACATTTTCTGGAAACAACAGATTTTTCGACCCGTGAGTCACCCTGCGTCACGTCAACTGCGCCTCAACGTTCGCCCGGCCTAACAATAAAATAAATTAGAAAGGTTACGTGGTTAATAACTTTTAAGTAAGTACCTGTAAGTACCTACTTACAATGTAATATTATGATAAAATAGCATAACATAATGCTTTTCCATGAAATAAAAATGGCATTACAAAAGTAATTAAAAATTAAGCTGTGTCAAGAGGTGCTTTTTGATAAATTAAGCCATCTCATGCTTTTTTCTCCAAACCTCATGCTATTTTGAAATTATTCTCATGCACTGAATTTTTCCCACCTGGCAACACTGCTTTATGCGAACAGTGGAAGCACGCTGTGGTGGAAGTATGCGTGTAGCATGACACAAATACACGCAAGCGGCAAAACACAATTCACCATCAAGATATTCACTTTCCAAATGTGTATAAACGCCACTATACTATAATGGTAATGTTAGTAAGTGTATTCGCAAGGAAAGGCATGTACCTAGTTCTGTATTTAAACGTTACGGTGCTGTTATTTTCATGGTTATTTTGCAACTTGTTGCAGTACACGTATTTGCACCCTCCAGATGTTAAAACGCAAACTAAATAGCGTGGTTGCAATATCAACCCTTGGTAATTGTAGACCAACCGTTCGACTACTTTTTTCTGAAATTGTTTTGTAAGTGCACTGAAATATTCAAACCGGATTTTCCATCTCGTCAGGGGCAGTTTGCGTAACGGGGATGTAAAAAACGTTTTAGGAAAATTGCAGTCGATAAATAAAATTACGGAAGTAAATACGGAAATAGTAACATATGGAAACGTGTTGTGTGCATGGATAATAAATCTTGCTTAAGAAATCCATCCGTTCTGAAATATGCACTTACTGTCATTGTTGACACATTCTGTAAGTTGAATATACAACACTGTGGCTTGTTTCCATAGAAATAAAAAAAATAATAGTGTTGCAATCGAAGATTTGTTTTATACATGTTGCAAATTAGGTGTTTTAGGCACTGAACGTGCCATCACGTCGTGAGCCGAAAACACCAATATTTCGCAACTTGTTTAAAAAATAGTAACTTTTTGCACTACCGCCAAAACGTACCATATACTGGAGTGGTTATTTTAAATGATGTTGATATAGATATGTATATTATGTAAGAATTTGAGAAAATTTGTTCTATTCTAGCGGCGCCATAATCTCAAAATGGCGCCCGATAACACGGGAAAAGTGCCGCGAAAAACCATTTAGTGGGACGATAGCACATCCGGTTACAAGCTGACGTCACCGGAGCATCCAGTTGGCCTTATCCGGATTAGTTTAATAGTAAATCGATTACTGATAGGATTTAAGCTTCGGGACCATTTGCAGCGTAGAAGGAATCCAAGTTTCGAAAGTCAAACACCGGAATCGAAGCGGTCAATTTAATTTATGTCCATTTTATGATTGAATTTAATGCACGAATTTCATAGCAGCAAAAAAGAGATCACAGATTGGGTACGTGAAATTCTTAAGGGTTTAGTAAATATTACCAAATAGAGCTTTGCAGTTTCGCATGCCAGTTAATATCCCGTAGCGGTTCGGACCAAAGTCCTGCCATTTCATTTACAATTAGGCAATGGTTCTAATTAAAATTGAACTGACTGGGCTGCACCACTTATTAGTAAAGTGGCTTAATTCAAACGAGAACTCACCGTTACTATTCTGCCCCCAGTCGTGTAATAACCAGATGCAGTGGCGTACGAAATATGAGCCCGAATATTGTAAGATCTAAAATGGAATGTGGTCCAGATCATATGGTATCCGATTTCTCATATTAGATGGAGTTTACCCGCCTAGTGGTTGTCCTCAGAATAATTTACTGCATCGCTTTAATTTGGAATCATTGGTCACTAGATGTCATATCACACTGATTAGATATGTGTATAACCTTTTGCATGATAAGATTGATTGCCCAGAAAGAAAAAAAAATAGCAGGCACCAAGCCATGTTTTATTGTAGCGCTCATAGAACCAATCGTTTATCAAAATCTCCTGTTTCGCTAATGTGTGAACTTTATAATGTAATTGCAGATAACTGTGACATTCATAATGATAGTCTAAAGTATTTCAGCTCACACTTTTAAATCATTGTAGCTTATACAGTGCTTTCGAAAAGAAACGAATAAATTCATTAGTTATCGAAAAAATCCCCTGGCATGTCAATTTTGTTTTTACAAAATGTACCTTTTGACATAGACCCATATTTGTGACGTCATCGTTGTTCGAGATATGACGTCATCGACAATTTGTTTAAATAGCAATCCTCAATTTTGACCATGCCATTTGAAAGAGCGTGTCATTCTACATACATACATCATGAAAAATTATGGTGTTACATAACAAAAATTTCAAGAAAATAATGTTTGACGATTTTAAAATTTAATTTTCGCAATACTGTGCACCTCCCCATTATGCAACACCTGTCCGTGCTTACGGCTACAGCTAAAATGAAAAAATGCATGTTTTCAAAGAATTCAATACTTAAAAATGTGTTGATTAGACCTCTTTCTGCGTTATACATCCGTTTTACTTCAGTATATTTGAATATTCACAGGTGGCATGGGATAACATTTCTGTTATTTGTTAAAGTCTATATTATTCAGTTCCTGAATGTCTCGAATTATTTGTATTTGTTGAAAACACTATTTCAAAAATACAGAGCCTAAATTGTATAGTAGTTGCCAATGGTATTACTACTATTTTGTGCATAGTGAAATTGTGCTTCGAATACGTTTGAACATTTTTTTTTCTTGGAAATAATATAGACCAAAAAAATTTTGAAAAAATAATAAATACAATTATACCTAACTACGATTAGACTACCTTCAACTTAATACAATATTTTATTAAAATTATCGTAGCGGTGTAGGAAATATTTACAAAAATTAAAATTTAGGCATAATTTCAACGGGTCTCAGGGTTCCAAAAAATTACAATTTGGGCAAAAGAAATTCGAATCGAATAATATCTCATGTTGATTATGTATTCAATATTAGTAGTATTTCTGAATTACCCGGTATAAACCGCCTATTCAAGTTGTAGAGCGATTTAATAGAAATATTTCTGAAAGCAGAATCAAACAATTTCATGAAATACAGAGAACGGGCGTATTTTGTTTATATTCTATATTCTATAAATATTTGGAAGCATGGGATGCGACCAGTTACAGCGGCGGCTACGGTACGCCTGAGAGGACCACCATTATCCGAGAAACGGTTCCGACCGTACTAGTCGTAATACCAACAATAGGAACCGAAATCAATATATGGACGGGCCGTGAGATACCGATAGCGGGTCTGTCCCCACAGAGCCTAGCCCGAGAACAACCAGGGCAGGTAAAAGAATCCCGGCTAATGCTAGGGATGTGCATTTTAACTCTGTTTCTGGTACCTACCAGTTACCGAGGTCACGGCACAACAACCCGGAAAATCACTATGTATCAAATATTTTCCTTCAAATTCGTCAGAGATTTAGCCGAAGACAAGTGTAACACTACGCCACTGTGTGAACGTCTGATTAGAGTCGGATACCCAGCAGGATTTGTCCAGAATGAATTTAATTTCCTGAATTAAAATTACATGCTGGTCATACGATGGGCTATCATTTATGAACGGATTTACGGGCATCAATATTTAGATTTACATGTTGTTTCGTGTAATATACACTTTTATATACTGCGTGTATGTTTGCGTCGGGAGTTGTGCAAACAGCAATGCCGGGAGAGATTTATATCCGATGGGAATTTTCTGTCTGATACCTGCCTGTTTGTAGTTAATTAAAATAAATTCCAAATGCGCCTAGGGATTTACTATGTTCTAGGAAAACGGTAAAGGTACAGTAGTTGATGTTTTCTGGTAGTAATATTTCTACGCTTTATTAGATTCAGCTGTAATAAAATTGCGAAATTTACTGCGAGGGTGATTTGAACAATGTTTATATTGTACAGGTGTCTCAAATTCGATAGTATGGGATGAGATAATCTCCATTTTCAATAGAAAGTATTATCTTTGGGATTTGGCAGAAACGACTAGTGACGTTATCAATTATGTTTTTTCCAGAGACATGCCCAAATGTTTTTCCTGTTAAAAAGCTCTACTATGATCAGGAATGAGGCGCTGTGGATACCTTTCTCGATATTACTCTACAGCTCTTATTTCTTCAGATTTTTTTTATGACTCACCGTAAATTAGCAACATATCAACTTTTTCTAAATGAAAAAACATTTTGTAAGAACAAAAGTTATACGTTTGACGTTTGTATTGAGTAATGACAAGTATTCTGTGAATTATTGTGCTAATGTGATTTTTAGATGGTATTTCTGTATCCCAAATTGTATATATTTTTTTTTGTATCTTCACAGTAGGAAATTAGTTGCAAATTTACTAAACTTCGAACGTAAAATACAATTTGATTTCCATCAAATACGAATATATTAATGTTTAACGTTTTAGGCAAACGATATTGCAGTACGCAGCTGAGCATTTCAACTACCTAATGCCGTTTATTCATTTCTACTTTTAGGTAGATGAAATGAAATTTTATTGGCAGAACGTAGTTAAATTGTCTACTCGACTGTGTGCATGCAGTAAGTAGCGTTTAATCCGGCAGTTGTTATGCGGAAATTTATAATAACTGCCTGCACATTCCAAATTGTTGCACGGCGAAATAAAATTTCTCATAAAATATCCATTATGGAAAATAATTTCTTCCTAAGTGTTGTTGAATGCACTCGTAGGTACGTTCTCTGTACGGAATGGAAAGAGTTTTATTGCGCCTTCCACCGCTCGATTTAAACTTTCATATTTTATTATATGAAGTGATTCTTTATGGCGGAATGAATATAAAGCTCTGTACGGTTGCGAGAGATATATAGCTGTCGCAGATGGAATCTTGCACTACAGGGTGGTTTAAATGTTTCATACAAATGTATATTTAAATGATATTTTGCCTAATACGAGTTTTAGCTCTAGAGAAAGTCGTTCATATACTGCCTATCACATAACATAATATGGAATTTGTCCATGTTTATGTCTGTATTATTACATTGTACTTATTTCATTTACAAAATGGTTATGTAATTTTACATAACTTTATAAGTACTGGTCGAAAATTACCAACGTATAGTTATGTGAAATTACAAACAAATTTTTATCAGTGAATAATAATACACCACCCCTTCTTTGTATCACTATCGTCTATATTTTTTAGACAGTGATGAAACAATTTACTCTATAATATTTAATGTTAGCTTAATGTTTAATTACTCAACAGCCGAAATTGATCGTCTCGTTACCGCTCGCCTTTACCGCACATGGATTTCTCCGTCCAGTTTTCTGCTCTCGACCTACAAACTTAATTTAAAATTCACGAGGGTGCCAGATACGGCCAGAGGTAGCGCGGCGACGTTCATGCACTCCCTTACAAATCTCCCTTATCGGAATTTAACCTGATGCTTTTTGCTCCGCTCCTGAACCGAGCCGGACCATGCAGTTTATAGTGGATTAATGTTTTAGGCGAGATAGATATCGGCCGCTATTTATTTGCTACACTGTGGCGGAATGCTAGAGACTTATCGCCCTCGGGTGAATTTAGATCAGGGTCGGTGCAATGATTTTTTGACGGTAAGAGATGCAGGATGCTAATATATCCATGAACTAACTACATACACTGAAAAAAATAATAGTAATCGCTTATAAATTGTAGATCTATGTAGGTATCTACTACAATTTGTTGTAATTATAGCTCCAAATACAATTTCGTAGAAAGAATCTCCATTTAGTGTTTACCACTACAACATTGTATAAAAATGTTGTTAAACGTTACCAGTGATTTATATAAAAAATTATACATGGTAGCAATTTTTACTACTCTGTTTTCTTAAAGTGTTTTTGCTAGATTCACTATTTTAACTTGCTAAGAATACTATTTTGGTTTTTAAATTTTAATGGAATATGTGTTTCAGTTTATTCATTCTGAAAGAGATATTTACCTTATCAAAAGAAAAAATTTATTTAGCTTATATACATACATATTTTTGACAGAGTTAATAATATATTTTTATAAAACATGAATTCACTGAACTGCACATGCACATTTAAATCCTTCCTAGGACTTAGGTAGATAGATAGAAGGTAATAGTTATTGCTCAACATATTGTCTAACGGTGTATTGTTAATGGGTATTATCTAGGTTTTTTTTATTCAATTGGTTTGTTTCTACAACAGTTAACGGTTTGAAACTGTTAGAAATATTCCATCAACTAAGTTGACATAGAGTTACCAGTGAATATAACAAAAATAATTATATTACAATTGTGTGCAGTTTTGGTAATGATTACAAGAATTGTATTACTACAATCTATAAATGCCAATTTGCAGTGTACCCGCATTTTAAATTTTACAATCACATTTATTATAAAATGTAGTAAACATTGTATAGGTATATTAAAATTTACAAGCCAATTACTATAACGCTTTTGCATTTACCAAAAAACGGACTTATATGGTTTACTATATTTGCAGTTTATTAATATTATGTATTTCAAACTACTCCTTAACTACTGCTTATACTATTAATAATAACTACGTTGTTTTGTGAAGTCTCGTAGGTTTTCTCGGTGAAGAATTTTGTATTTTTTTATTTCAAATTAAATTATCAGATAAACGAGAGAAATACGATGAATTCAATTCGATTTACTTATCAAATTACTGCAAGGAGTAAAATTTCCTGTAAAGGAAACAACGCGGCACGTTGGAAATAAATTCCCAATTTAATTAAATTGATACGCCTTCTTCATCCGAATGATATTTGATGTGTTGCGGAATTAAATTTAATTGTGTTCGCAACAAGAGCTTTTTCACATTTTAAGGATTTGGCAGGCGTTGTCCTGGCTACCAGACAGGTAGCAGGCAGGAAGCGAGCCAGATTCCGCTGCAACAGGAATCCACCGCCGTGTCAAATTGTCTTCATCCTTTTGCCAGCCATCGCGGATGGTTCGAGACTAGAAGAAAATTTATTTTGTTTTCAGAGTGCGTCTCTACACAGTAAAAAATAACATTGGGTAAGTTCAAACTCATTTATAAGTGAATTTGATATTGTACTCAAAATTGTTTATAGTGTGCAGAGTTAATAAGAAGTTACTACCACGCTTTGTCCTACCGCATTGCTAGTATTATATTGGCTAATTAAACTAATGGAAATAAAAGTAGAGTTAAAATTTTATGGTATAACCACATAAAGTCTTGGGATGTCAGAAAGCTACCACCATAAAAGTTTAACGGGAAAATACAGATGATCGCAGCATGGTTAGCCACCGTGAACTATCGCGGTGTAATGTAGCCCGCTGTATCGGCGGATAAGTTAATTAAAGCAATGTAATTAAAGTCTCATTAGGGCCGCGATTCTGACGAGTCTCAGCCGATCTGAATATGTAGATTAAGCGACTCGTTTGCCGTTATGAGCCGAACATTTAACGTGCCTTGATTGCGCGATGATTAAACAGAGGGCTTAATCACTCGGTGGGCCCTTTCAGCGAAATCGGGGCGCCCAGCTGAATATTAAATATGGGCAAACAAAAGGTAACCTCGTGGCCTTCAAGGGGATTGCGGATAGGGGATGCTTACCTTTGTATCGTGACGCTGCATTGATAAAAAATGGGTTGGGGTAATATAACGTATTACAATCGAACTATTTACTTTTAGTCAGTTTATTATGACATTTTACGGAAGTTTTCATGTGACTTCTGTTGCACATTCACAGATGCACATCAACCTAATCTCTAACCTAATACGTTTTAGTTGTGCTGTTAACATGTGGTACACAAACATATACGGCTCTTTAATAAGGACTTTTTGTGGGACATTCGTAAGATAGTAAGTAAAAAGTGATATTTTGTTACATGTGCACTTGCAGCTCTTGTCGATTTAAATATTATACAATTCATAAATATCATAGAAACTGAAACGGTACGTTGTTTGGATGTTTGTATCAAAACTACGCCATTGTATATGTCTCTAAACCATACAACATTCATTTCAAACAACTTACTTATCTTTGTGGCAATAAAAATAGTATTTTCTTACAATAAATATTGACATTAGTTGTAGTTATATTTATTATAAATTTACTGTAACTAAAATTCGAGCTAAACATATTTATTTTCACACAAATATACGTATCTACAAATATTTGCTAATACCAAGGATTATATACTGATGTTTCAAGAACAATTATGTAGTATTTTCAGCGAAAATATTCAATATATTTTCTAATGCAAATGAAATACCTACATTGCAATGGGTGAACAACACACTTTTAAGAGGATGGATGAAGAAATTCCACTAAAAAAATCTTCCTACAGAGTCTAGTTAGTGTGTGTTCTCTGTAAAAGTGTAATGTTCACCCATCATCTAAATATGTATTGTAATGTAGGTATTTCATTTGCATTAGAAAATATGTTGAATATTTTTGCTAAAAATACTACATTATTATTGAAACATCAGTATACAGGGTGTCCTTAAAAGGGTTAGGACAGCGTTTTGCCACATAAAGTATAGCTGAAAATAAGTCGATTAAACTTGCCTTAGTCCAAAAGTTGATAATCACAGAGCTACAGGGTGTCAAAGGTTAAAAAATAAATCGGGTTTTCTTTAATAACTTTCGACTGTTTCACGTTAATTTCACGAAATTTTGTATCCAAAGGTTTCTTGGGATGGCAAATTCAATTTTATTGTCGATTTTGGTATATCTTCTAGATGGCGCCCCCGGGGACGATTTCGAACCATTTAAACCGTTACAACTTTTTTAATCCACCCTGTATATTATTTTGGACTCGAAGAATCTCTTTCCCAGTCTTTTATTATTTATCTACAAAATTTAAAATTATTCATTTATCCTCAAGCAACACTGGTAATTTTTCTTGAAGAAAGTGCAAATAGCTCTCTGTAATTAAACACTTACTAGGACCTATTAGAGTTGATTCTATTATACATTTTTGTGGGGAACACTTAAGAACAAGGTCTATTCTGTCGTTATAAATAACGAAAATGAGCTAAGAGGACGAATTCGTGCCGCTGCTCAAGATATCGCTACGAATGAAGACATGCTACGCAGAGTACAAATAAACTTTGTACGAAGAATAAATCTCTGCATACAAGAAAATGGTGGCCATTTCGAGCAATTACTTTAATTATTTCTGTTTGCGTTTACTTATTATTTTTTTTTAGTATTAAGATCACTGCAAACAATAGATTTATATGTGTTTTTCTCGGAAACCGTTGCACCAAGCGACTTCAATAAGGTAAGATTTCTTAACTATAAAAGACTGGGGAAGAGATTTTTCTAGTCCAAAATAATTAGTAGGTAGAACTATTACAATATATTCTGTGATTAACAGAACTATTCCACGCTTTAACTTCATATTTGTATAAAATTACTATACTAATATGGTAAATATTATGTAAAAAAAGTGCAGTTATTATTTAACCAACAACCTGACGCAGCTAGAACTGCGTATTTCCAAAATTGAAAAGTACAGCACGGACATTAATTAGTATCAGTGCCGAACATAATACAACGCATTAATTAGCTCAACACAAATATGGCTTCTAATTAAACGAATCCGCCGACATTTCGGTACAACCATTACCGACAATGGCGATGGCAACGAGCGCCAAGGGCTGTTAGCGCCCCTCTTGTTCACGCATTGTTCTTGGGATTAGATTGCGGTAATGTATGGGGCTGCACGGGGTAATTAAAACTAAAACATCGCCGCGACTAGCAAACATTATTCATGTCGCATTTATCAATTATTTACCGCAGCAGCTGTTTAGAATTTAGATGGATTATTACGGGGGCGGCCGGCACGCAACTTATTGTGCCCTAATGGGGGAGCGATAAACTCGCTGGATACGTTTAATTTCATCTATCTGGTGTCGGCGTTTAACCCTTCAGATCTCTACTCTCCTCGAAGTATTTTTTTTGCTGCAATTATGTATCTCTTTAGTTGGAGTTATGCACATTAAAGGTAAAGGTACTGAAGCGTACTGGTAATTAGGCCATATTTGGCCCTTTTTACCTACTAACTTACACTACCCTTCACCCTTACAATCACAAACATCCATGGGTAGGACAGAAAAATGTCTGCCCCGTGTTGGATTCGAACCAACTTCCGGCCGCTCGTGCTTCCCTGGCAGCAACTATTCGTCACCGCCTTGGCCGCTCGGCTACCGTCAGCCCGTTATGCACATTAAGTTAATAAATTTATAAACAATTTCTTGATTGACAGTGACAGTCAGTGCTGTACAAAGATAATGATAATTTCATCTACCTGGATAATATGAAAACAGATGAAACTTAACAATATTATTTAGATACAGATAAAAGATAATTATATATTAAATTATATAGATTAAGATAACAGATAATCTAAAATTATCTAGATTTTCAAATAAAAAAAAATAATATAAACTATTTTTTCTAAACAGAAAAAAAATTGGTGCCTGTAAAGAATGTTGTTTCAGGGAAATTATTTGTTAGTATAGGGTCAAATATTTACTTCTTAATACCGAAGCATTTGTTTCCATTAAAAAAACATTATTTCCTTTTCAATGATACACTTCTGGTGTTGATTTAATTATATTCTATGATAAAACAATATATAAAAGATATTTTACCAATTAAACAACTGCTGCTCAGGAAACAACTGCGGGCTAATGCCCCGACCAGCATTGAATTACACCTGAAAAATCTATAGCAAATAATCACCATATACCAGTTTCGAGCTTATAAGCTCTCATCAGTACGCCACAGGTAAGTGGTGAATTAACTGACGAATAACCCTAACTGTTCGTGTTTCAGAATTTATTTTTCAATTCAGTGTCAAAGATTTTAATATTCAAATTTCTTTTTTATATATATATAATTGCATCGCACAAAACAAAATATATTACTTTAAACTTTGACCATCGGATGTGATGAGAGATGAAAAAATAACATAAAAACATTAGACATTTTTACCGTATATTATACAAGGTGTATCATTTTTAAATACAGAAAATTTGGAGAACGATAGTACAAAGAAAGAGAATAATTTCATTTTCTCTAAGAATATTTTGTACCTATTTAAGATACAGGTTGATTATTTTTTTTAAGTTCCGTAGCATAATTTTTTTTTTGGTTTCGTATAAATATATTTTAATTTGGCTATGGTTAATGTGTTGGAAAGAGCACAGAATCACATGGAATTATTTTTCATATTTTTTTATTTCTCATAACCTTCTTGCAAAAAATGTCTATTGTCAATTATTAAAATAAATATTAGCTTTCCAGAAAATCGAGTTCAAATGGTAAAACCATTCCAAAGGACAAACCGTAATTGGCTTAAAAATTTATTATGAAGTTTGTGATAATAAACTTACTATATCATATTTCGATGACACCTCCATCAATTATTTGTTGTTTATGCCAACTTCTGTGAGAACAAAGAGAACAATTCTATCACTGTTCGAGCAACTTTCGATACAAAAGTTATGTTTACTATTTAAGTGACGTGCGAAAGAACATCTGGAGGTATTCAGTCACATTACCCGTCAACGAAACTAGGTAACTATGACAAAACTTCCCATATAACTACAAAATTGGACGTCAACTTCGGACACGTCGCCGAACTTGTGTTTTAAAAATTTAGAATAGACTTTCACGCGTAAGGAGACGTGTGATTTCGTTCTGTTTCTTGACACAAAAGTTACAAAAAGAAACATATGGATACTGAAATTGAAACAGTTTGGGGAGAGGATTATCAACTCGTAAAATGTTGTAAAAGAGACGACAGAATGTTGCACCCAGAGTGATCAGACAGTTATAAAAGTTTCCCCAGCATTAACGCTGATCAATTACTCCATCACCGAGGTTTTCCACCCAATTCACTCAAGATGCTGTGAGTCTCCACAAATAAAAGTTACAGCCCCTTAAATGAGTCTAGACTTATCGTAATAGGTCCTTCTGCCATCAAATCTTATACGGACTTACTTTCGGTGAAATTAAATTTTAGGGAAAGTGAAAATGACCTAATCAAATCTGAGTATTTGTGACAAATAAAAAGTAGATTCTAATTCTATTCTTTTTCATTATTACTTTATAAATTTATCTCTAATATTTTTTTTTGTTATGGTTTCTTCTACTACTACTACCGAGCTTGACAGTCTGTACCATCGTTTGAAAATAATATTTTATTGTTTAGGCGCCTCATAAATAAAATAACTAATATTAGGATTTATTGTTAAATCGTTACTTATGTCTATAAATTTATTTAGATCGTTGTATGTCTATGTACTGGAAATTGTATAGTTTTAAATTATTGCATTCAAAAAAATAATGACACTCACTTTAATTTTGCGATTTCTTTGATTTAATGAACTACTACTCAGAACTTTCAGAAGTTCAGAAATTGTTTTGAGGGAGTATCTTTATTATTGCAAAAGCATGTACCTACAAAATGATATAAAAAAACGTTGGGATCATACCGAAACGTAAAAAATGAGAGACAGTAATAAAGGATAATTAAAATCTCTGGAATTTTAGGTGGGCGCGCCGTCGCAGGGATAATATTATTTGAGGTCGTAGGGTTGATCTGTGTATTCTCCAGTTAATTATTAAAATCGCGGGCCTACCGTGTTTGCGCACGGCTTAGGGGTATTAAATTTAGCATGTAATTAAGGTGGAGCAACATCAACACCGTGAAAGTGACACTGCGTTGTCACTGGAATACTGATGTACTTAGCCCCGGCCCGACAGGGTCGTCTAGAGAGCAACTCTTCCACCTCTACGCGTACCTGGGATATTACTCACATTATACGTGAGGCGGAAGCTAAAAATCCGGCCGAATTTATTTACATTTTCCGCTGCGCCGTCTGAAATGGAACCTAGTGGTTTGTAGTGCGTGGAAATTCCCGAAAAATTTTGATTTTTTCGTTAACAGTTTTAGTACTTTTCGTAATCAAGTTAAGAGCATCCTAGTAGAATATGCCTTATATAGTATTGATGAGTAAATTAACTTTGATTTTAATGTGTCTGGTTTTGTGTTTAAATGTTATTATTATTATTATTACTATTATTATTAAAGGAACACATCTCAGTTTAATTCAGAGTATCCTTATCTAAACGGTCTGTACAAAACACTAGCACAAATTCCTAAGGCTAATATATGAGGAGACATTCAGAATAAAAAAGCTCAAGCAATTTTTGAGTGAGTAAGGAATATGCACGCTTTACAAAAATATATTAAGAGCGGCATCAGAATTGATAGAAATAAGCTGTTTGCATAATTAAATATTATGTGACAATAAATTTCAGCAAATGGAACTAGCAAACAGTAAAAATCGTGTTAAGTATGAATGTGTCCTACATTTCTACTTGGCTATAAACAATGTAGTCAAATACCACATAGAGATACACTTACTTCAAAACTGAAAGTTTAACGTAATTGAATTGTATATACATTATTGGCATGATAATCTAATCATTGCCAATCAATCACCCTGAATTTTTGTATTTTACGCCGCAAGGCGGAAGTAAAGAAGGAAGCTATAAAATACCAGACACCTGTGCAAATACAATTTAAAGGCGCGCACAAATTGAATTCTTAATAAAAATTACATCCGCATCGCGCAAATTTAATTTTAATTTAATATCCTAGCCTAGTTCAGCCATGCACGGAATCATTATTTCCCGAAAAGCAGACAACGCGTTTATTTGAATATGGCATCTCGGTGCTCTCGTTTTTCTTTCATGTTACACAAAAGTCTTATTCCCTAATTGGATATTAAGTCAAGCGGGCCTGCATTCCTGCTGCCTGCTATTGTGATGTAAATCGCATTCTGATATTAAACGGCTAAAAAAATCGATTTGAATTTAATGGGCAGGTCGAAGACGTCCTGAACTCGCCCCTCCGTTAGCAAACGGACTTATTGGATAATTATCTACGTAATTGTATGTCAACAGTTGCCTAGTTTGTGTTTAATTCTCAGCTAGAGGTCAGAATTTAATCACGGCTGAGATAATCATTAATAAATTTCTCTATACTTTATAGTAAGTATTTAAGAGAGTTAAAAAATAAACATTTTGAACTAACTTACTCACAGCTGACCACTGAAAGTAACAATAGAGTTGAAACTATACACATATGCAGCTTTTATCCAGTATTTAGAACTTCGAAATGTCTCGCTTTACGTGTATGTCGTTTTAATTAAAAATTTTAATAGAAGTTTTTTTGCACTACACCTGATATGTGCATTGTCACGAGGCTAGAGGCATTTTAAATTCAATTTTCCTCCCAAATATTCCTGGCTGATTGAAAATCAAGGTTCATTTAATTAAAAAATTCGTTTGACATGGTGTCGGACGTTTGACCATAAAATTGTAGTGTCGTGCATTTTTATATCATTTTCGAACTTTTTGATTTTTTTATAAATTTGTATTTGTAAGAGTCCCTTGTACATTAAAAAAAAATACGATAATTTTTTAATCAGCCTGTATAAAGCTTCTGTGACAGTAACTTAAGTGATTCTGCATTTCAGTTCTTCAGGATCTTAATGATAGATAATGCATATTAAAAAAATAAATAAATAAAAGAAGATATTCCGCCAGGTCTCCGCTCGTTAAACAAAGTTTCGGCGCAGAAGCAATTTGCAAGTTTGTTGTGAACTGAAATGGGTTTTTCTAATTAGGAGGGTTTGCTATCGAACTTGGAGTTTTTCCGTTGGAAACAACACTCCTCAACTTTCCGGCGAAGCCGCGGAGGTGGAAAGATAAAGACCGAATTTATTCAGACAATAATGACATTCAATTTCCGCGATACGGACACCTAATTAATAAAGCCGGTGGCAAGAATGAAGGGAACATCTTCCAATTTATGTTCTGATATCTATTACAAGTCGCGACTTGCTAAAGAAGGGCGATCAATCATTTTCGTATTTTAAATGAATCTTGTTGCCAGTAAAATATACGGCCATCCCACTTATGAATATTCCCCGATCCACTTGGTGTAACAATGAATTTGAATACGTTTTGATAATCAACTTCTAGCATACTTTTTTCCACCAAATTACGTCGTCAATTTTTTTTCAGCAACGGTACTATTAAAAATATTAGCACTAGTGCAATAAAATTTTTATTCCACTCATCTGTCATTCTATTACTGCGTTTTGTGATCATGACAAACATAAATATTGAAATCGACGCTATATTTAGTTTATTTCTGTGAGATTGTATTACGTTTTAAGCAATTGCATATTTTATATTATTTTCAATCATATTTATTACATACTGGATTACAAAATTACTAGAAGACGCAATTTATTAAAAGTAAAATTAACTTCCCTTGAATATCAACTGAATTGCAAATAGAATTTGAGATTAATTGTTCAATTTCTCAATGCAAATTGATAGTGCTAGTTAATTATTAAATATTTTGCTATTAAATTACGTTTTTTTATATTTCTACACATTCCTACCACCTAAATAAAACATTTTTTGGTTTTGTATGAAGGTAGAAAAAATATTGTATGCAACTAGTACACTTACTTTTTGCACTTGTTACATAAATAACTATTTTCTACGTTCATGCAAAAAACAAAACTTTGCTGAACTATATTTAGTGGAAAAAGTGGTTCTTTATTGCGCTAGTGCAATAAAATGTTTATTGCATTCATCTGTCACTCTACAATAGCGTTTTGTCATCATGACAAACATAAACGTTCAAATCGATGTCACATTTTTCTAGACTTAGTGTCATCTAAATAACATTTTTTTGTTTTTGTATGAACGTAGAAAAAATATTGTATGCAACTCGTACAAAAAGTGCTTATTGCGCTCGACGGGTTGTTCTACTCGGCCTGACGGCCTCGTTGGACAATTTCACGTCGCGTGCAATAAACACTTACTTTTTGTACTTGTTGCATAAATAACTATTTTAATTTTTAAGCTACATTTACACTTGATTATTTAATTTCATTAGAAAATAAAAGATGAACTACTTTAACGTGCATATCTGTTTGAATATTTGATAAACTATTATTTTCATTTAATGCTGCTACTAATATATTCATAGGTATTTAGTGATCGCAAATCTAATGAACAAATGAATATGTTCAATATATTTCCACCAAAATATTTACTTAGAAACTGCAACTGAGAATAATAAAACTATATAAACCGATCCACAAAAGTTAAGAAAATTCACAAAACTTGAGGTTTTTTTTAAAGTTGACAACTTTTGTTCAAAAATATTTTTGATATGCTCTCTTGAATGTTTACTCTTTTATACGAATGACTTTGTTTGTTCCTTCTTCGAAAGCATTTTAACACAAAATTCAAATTCTTAAAACAATTACAAACATAACTTTAATACAGGATATGTCTTCATCGCACTTCAATGACTGCCTGACAACGCCTTTGCATACTGTCTATCAGGTTGTTGAAGTAACCTTGATCAATTTCTCGCCACGGGAGTGGTAGAAGCCCTTTGAGTTCCTGAATGTGGGGGTGGCTGATGCGAATCTAAGGCTCTTTGCAGTTGGTCCCATGCGTGTTCAATTGGATTGGGGTCTGGCGGGAGAGGCAGCAGTGCCAAGTGAGGAATATCATGAAATTCCAGATC
This sequence comes from Monochamus saltuarius, assembly GCA_025584915.1. Lineage (NCBI taxonomy): Eukaryota > Metazoa > Arthropoda > Insecta > Coleoptera > Cerambycidae > Monochamus > Monochamus saltuarius. The sequence continues at coordinate 56,892,116 of CM046726.1, forward strand.
ATCGACAATAATTCTCGCACGACGAGATCACGTATTATCGACGAGAAATAAAAAATTTGACCCAATTGCAGCATGAAACAAAGGGATGGCGTTGTTGATGACTTATTTGAAGTAGATCTGTGGTTTCATGTTTCCATTAAGCACCAACAACTCTGTACGTTCATTAAAACAAATGTCTCCCCAAAGAGCAACTGTACCACCTCTGAATAGATGAGTCTACGATGTTTGCGTACCAGAACACCTGAACACGCCGACTATCTGAAAACCGTCCATATCTCGACTCATCTGTGAACAATACAGACCTTTATTGATCATTCCAATTCACGTGTTCGTTTGTCCATTGCAATCGAAGTCGCATATGATTTTGTGTCAGTGGAACCCTTCTCAAAACTCAAAAGTCGTCGTGAACGTAGATTTTAACGTCTCGCAATCTTCTACGAACTATTTCAATTGAAACCACAACACCAGAAACGTTTAAAAGACGCTGTTGTATGATTCGACGAAGTACTCAGAGACTCTCTACGGGTGGATACTGTTAGTAACGGGTCTTGTGCAGGGGTAGTAGATCTTGGGCGTCCACTCCTCGGTGTTTCAGTAACATTTCCTGTTCCTCTATATCGATTCACAAGCCTTGAAATTATGCTTTCACCAACTTCTCTCTGAGGGTATCCCGCCTCGATCATTCAAATGGTCCTATTGGTTTCAACTTTTGTGGAACAGTTTATTACACTAAATGTTTACAATTTATATTACAGTAAATTTTAAAAAGTAATTACTTTTAACACGATAAGATACAGAAAATCATGTTGACAATAAAAACAATTGCATAGCATCACCCATTAAGGTTTGCCGGTACTATAGAAACAAATTTTCCAAATTGCAGCCTTATATCGCATTAATTTCCTTACGATTGTATAGGGTCCTTACCAGCACGAAACAATCCGACGAGTTGTTAGGTAAATTAAGGCCCTCCCAGTTAATTCGAGTAAATTTATCCAATTAGGACGAGGCGTGCAACTTTTCAGGAGTCACAACTTCGAAAAGTAGGCTGGCTGTCTGACTTGCTGCTTTCGACGTGCACTAATTATAATTTCGAGTCCGCGTAATAATTATAAGATTTAGTCGAGTAGAATGGGGTCGTCGTCGGCGGAGGGTTTTGTATGCACCCGGTGACGTCCTTAAGCTCTCGAATGGGGGTTGAGGAGTGTTTATGTTTGGACGTGTTGGAGTGCAGTTATGCGATGCGGAAATTAATGGAGGAATTATTAGATTATATTAAATTTGACGTGGAAATATCAATACAAATATTTTTGCTGACAGATTTTTTTTATTTGCTTTAAGACTGTCTTTTTATGGATGAATAATTGCAGTTTTAGTAATTACGTACAAAGAAATTCACCAAAGGTGTGGCGATTCTTACCTAGGCGTAAAGTCAAATCATAATGCTAAAATTGAATCATTTCTTTAACATTTCAATTACAAATGCGTTAGAGTATAATATGACTTCCCATTGAAAGATCGTAAATTGTATTTTTTTTTATTTACATCAATTCTTACTATTATTTTAAACAAATTATGCTAGATGTAATAATAGGTCTCTTCAAGCAAGGAATTCGGAATAATTTAAAACTCTTAGAAATATTCGACCAGTTATGAATTTGTTTTCAGTAAACATCCTGCAAGAAGTAGTTAGACGAACGTTTTTGACAGTTTAGAACCAGTCTTGGTTGAACAGACTTAACCTTCACCTGGCCTCGTGGGGCACGTACAATCGTTTGCAATAATAACGACACTCATTAAAATGAATTTTGCAATTTCTTTTGAACTTCTGATGTATTTGTAATGAAATCCACTTCACATTTTTAATATTACTTATTAGTTGCTTCACTCACCGATAGAAATTTAATGAAATTTCTACTCAGAACTTCCAGAAATTCAAAAACTGTTTTAAGAGAGTGTCATTATTATTGTAAACGATTGTACATACCCCACGCTCTTTCTCGTCGATTTTCGATATCTAAATCTTCGAAATCGAAACTCGTAACGACATCTATCGGTAGTGAAGGAATATACTTTTTTCGTAAAACCTATACCGTAATTTCTTAAAAAAAATACGTTCTTTTTAAAGACCCATGAAAACTATTATTATTCTTTTATAGTGATGTAACAGAAGAAGACACAGCTAAAATTTCAGCCCTTTTTATCGAAAAACAAAAAAGTTATGAATTTTTTTGTAAAAAACACATTTTTTCAAGTTTTCCAGGTTTCCGGATTTTTATGAACACTGATCTTTATTTTTCAACTCGGACTATTCTTCTAAAGTGGTGTCTAAAGATGATCTCTGATTTTGAAGACAAAATAATCAATATTTCAATTTTTACAAAGATATTTATCACTGGGGTTCGTACGTACCCCCGTGTCCAGGTATGTTACTCAGGATGAGCATGTCAGGTGAAAGTTAATGTTTGTATAGAATTTTTCTCAGTTTGCAAATGGCATGCAAAATTCAGGACACTTTAATAATAATAATAATATCTCTACCCCTCATTCTAATCACGAGGATTAGCCCAGAAGTCGAAGACTTGTGCGGGAGAGGGGCGGCATATTATTATTAAGCAGGCCGCATTTGCGCCCAGGAACGACTTACGTTGGTAGGCCCTAACCACCATTCAGTGCAGGAATGAGGAAAACCTGGAAAACCTCATTAATTAGGGGGGTAGTTGAATGCCAACCGGTATCAATCTCTCACATTAAACCAAGTCAACATTCTTCCACCCTACCATACCCGCAGAGAGGGTGCCAATCTCTCCACGAATATAGCTTATATACGGTCTACCGGCTGCGGGGGCGAACCCACAGCGATCCAGTCACCTCGATTCAAGTATTGACGCCTTAAACCGCGCGACCACTGACCGATCCAACTTTGTTATGAGACATAAATGAAAAATAATTTTTTTACCTGTAAAAACTTATATAATTGGAAAAGAGAAGATATATTTTTCTAATTTGTTTAGATTTTTTAGCCTTTAAAGTCGCCGTATTTCTCTTCGTAAAATGATCAAATTCGTGGTGGTTTTTATATAGAAATCTCGAAAGATTAAACACATAGAGCAGCGAAGTAATATCGAAAATAAAATTATTGATGATTTGTTTGTCCACTTTTACTATTTAAATTCTCCTCAAACAATATAATAACATTTAAAATATTCAGAACAATGTGAGTTTATGTTATAACAATATACAGTTACATCTAGAGTTGAATTTAAAATTTAAAAATACGTATTTTGAAAGACTTCTGTACCTAAAAAGTTGTTGGTTAGACTGCTTTCAGTCACTATTATATTCGTTTTACTTCGGTTCCTTTGAATATTCGCAGGTGACATGAGATAGCTGTTACTCATATTTGCTAAACTCTATATTATTTAGTTCTTAAATGTCTAAAATTACTTGTATTTGTAAATAACACTATTTACAAGACCAAACGACTTGTAGGAAGTTCGTTCTGAAGTATATGAGATATACTCGTCCAATTAGATAGCAGTCGTGATAGTACGTCGTGTTCTTTGTCGAGAACATTTAAAAGATGAATCATCACAACCAAATATGATTCCATAACTTGTCTTTATACAGCTAGCCGGACATTCATTACACTGTTGAAGTAAAAACGCAAAATTGATAATTGGGGGGCTTACAGGGTTGGACCTAATGGGATCTAATTGGACGAGTATATCTCATATAATTCAAAAGGAACTTCCACAGGTAAGTCGTTTGTTATTGTAATTATATTTCGATATCCTCGTCCGATTAGATAACACATGCATATGTTTGAAGATAATCAATTTTCGTTTTGTTTTTAGCAAATATTTCTGACTTTTTTGGCTATCCAGTAAAATTTTTTAATAGCTTCGACATTAATATCTATGCTTTATAAGCTGCTGACGTACTTGCGTGTCTAATACCACAGCTTAAACCACCTAATTCATTTGATACAAAGTGTTTATTCCACTAGCTTTCATAATATGTTTATTCAGTGGTTTATACAGATTCAGATATTTTACAAACTTGCTTTAAATTCGCTGAAATTAAATACTGGTTTGCTATTTCAGTATATCTATAATATACATTTCTATATTCCCTAATATGTTTTATATTGATTTTAGATTGTATTCTAAATACCGAACCAATGAAGCTAACACAATAAAACAAACATTACTAATATTATATCGACAAAGCACGACAGTGTAATGAATGTCTGGCTAGTGATATAAAGACAAGTTATGGAATCATTTTCTGATTGTGATGATTCATCTTTTAAATGTGCTCGACAAAGAACACGATGGTTTACTGCTACATATGTTATCTCATTGGACAAGGATATCGAAATATAATTCAACAATGTGGCGCCCTTAAAAACAGCTATGAATATATTGAAAACTGCACATAAAAACGACACTTTATATTTCTCACCAAAAAATATTAAAGTTGTTTGAATATATTGGCGTACCAATTTACTGAATGGTGCAATAAAAACTGTCTAATTGTAAATGCAGAAAAAACAATATGCATGCGATTTTGCTCCCGTAGAAAAATCGACGCACCTCTTATTATTAAGGTAAATGATAAAATAATAGAAATTTCAGAACAAACAAAGTTTCTGGGTACATACATTAATTGTGATATGAGCTGGAGGTGTCAAGTTAATGACGTGTGTAAAAAAATAAATTATGGTTACTATACATTATTACAAGTTAAAGCAATGTTTGATACTCCTCACCTTCTTAGTATATATTATTCTATAATTTATTGCCATTTTATAACGTGGGGGTCTGGGCTTGGTATTCCCCAAGGTGAATCCTGCAGGCCATATTTTATTAATAACAATATATTAACTTTTCCCAGCCTTTACATATATAAATGTGTATTATATGTTTTCAAAAATAAATAAATAATAAAATTTTATGAACAAAATTCCGATTCACATACATATCAAACTAGGTACGGTAACTTACTGAAAATTCCGAATCACACTTCAAGTTTATACGAAAAGTCGCATTCTTACATGGGCATAAAACTAATGAACGTATTACCACAAAATATTAAAGAGGAAAAATCTAAATTCTCTTAAAACTAAACTTAAGACCTACCTTGTTAGTAAATGTTTATATAAAGTTTCAGACATATTTATCTAACACAGTATAGACTATTTGGATTTTTCTTGTGTTATACTTCACGTAAATTATTGTATACGTACCCATAATAAAGTTTTATATTATTTTTATTATACACTATCTGTTTGTATGTTTATAAGTATTTTTGTATTCTACACTTTTACTTGTAACAAATGTTTACAATGACTTATCCAATGTCAATTATTTTGATCTTAATGGATTAATAAATTATTATTATTATTATTATTATTATTATTATTAGTGTTTTTAGGTACATTATTACTATTTAAATTTTGCTGAAATAAAATAAATAGTGTGTGCTGTTGTATTGCCAGGTTTAAACAGTTATTTTCACACATTAAAATAAAAGAAAACAATTTTATATTTAGTATTAAGTTTATGTACAGTGTGAGTCAGCATAAACTCACCACTTCCTTTTCTAGTGCCATTTATTATACACGGTGCTAGAAAGGGACAAAACATGCAAGTGGTGACTTTAAGCTGACCACCATTGTACCTGTCTATAATAATAATTACGTCTGCAGTTAAATTTAAAAAAAAATTGGTAAGTTCATAAATTCCAGTCTAACTTTGTTGGACCTTGGTATCTTTCAAAATAGTCGGGTAGAATGAGGTAACATTCTCGTTATTTGAAAGTTTAGTTACTAATTTTCTACGAATACAAATCATTTTTGTATTCGTATGGGAAACACTAGTTCACGAATCACGTATTCGTGAATTCGTCCCACATTTAAAAAAAAATATATTTCATGAAAGCTATTTGGATTTTTTATACCTAAACCCAAAGCAACCTACACCTGAAAAATGTATCCTTGATATTTTTGGTAAAATGATTTTTTTCTGCAAAAAGTTGAAAGTGTTTTTTAAACGTTCGAAATCTAAACTTTTCATTTAGCTCTGGAAGTTGCTAACTAACTCTTACCTTACTTCATCGTGCAAACTTCTGACCACAGCAACAACAGTCACAACTTCTTGCAGTCTTCGAAAAAATACGCGCGGCAGGCTTTCTCGAGCCGGAATAGACGCTAGCCGTCGACGGCGATGCGACGGCAACTGACTTCGTCGACTTCGGCGTCGCTACGAGCACGTGGCGCGTAGCTCATGCGCCCGGAGCCGTCCGGATTTACTGTCGGCGCGATTTGTAAACTTTATTTTTTATGTGTTTATAGTGAGCCATTAATTAGTCCATCTAGGCGTGACGGGTTCGACGGGCAGGCCGTAAAAGTTTTACGGCCGCGTTTGGTGTATTTGTCGGCGCAAAGGTAAACAATTTCGTGGAATAGGTCGGATATTTATTCTCGGTTATCTGTTAGAAACATGAACACGGACATCGGATTGATTAAATGATTCCACGAACAGAAACTCGTACCTACTTAAGTATATGATTAGTAAAACTAAGCTAATCTTTATATTATATAAAACAAAGTCGCGTTGGTTACACCGTTTATAACTCAAGAACGGCTGGACCAATTTTTATGATTTTTGTGATTTTGGATTTGTCTTCATCGGGAATAGGATAATAAGGATTAAAATATGATATTAATCAATAAAAAAAAATAAGAATAAAATGGGCAAACATCAGTGATAACAGTGATATGTTATACACAACTGACAGCTCTCATTCATTCGGCTCGATTGGTAATGCGAAATCGTCGAGCAAATCTCAGAGATCAGCAGCTACATAGCACAAGGCCAATCCTTGAATGTTTGTGGTCTAAATCTAGAAAATGCATGTTTTTCTCATGGTCAATTATTGTACGTGGCATGTTCACGAGTCGAAAAAACATCTTCTTTATTTGTTCTTGCGTCTGATAACAATACGAAAAATGTCGTATATCACAGGGAGCTTCATTGAAGAGTGCAACCCACCATTTTTATTATACTTATATAATAAAAAATTGAACTTAATAATTTTGTATTAATTTTAAAATCCTAAATCTGCTCATTCATTGACTGTTAGACGGAACAAAGTTCGTCGGGTTCGCTAGTACTTATAAAAACATAGTTGATTAGATGCAGGGAGATTTAAAAATTATCTAAAAATATTTAGGAATAGATGCATCATGAAAACTGAGATCAATATTGTAAACAATTTTTCGTAAAATCCTCCGTTTCGAGTAAAGAATTTTTGAAGTTGTTTTTCAAGCTTTACATCGTTTTACAGACTATTCCGAATATTGAAATCCGATTACTTATAGTAATATGGGTAATAATATGGACGTCACATTATGTAACACTGAGTTTTTAATCATAATTAGTTATTTATGACGGTATAGCCGTGTAATTTGTCTCTTTGTTTATTTATGATGGTGTGAAACTCGGAATAATTGTTAGTTTTGCTGCTGCATTGGACAACCCTTAAAATAATTATCTGAAGAATCCCCATCTCTTCTCTTGTGAATTTTTAAAAACCTAGGTTGACTAACTATCTTTGTACAAACTCTTGTTAAAGCTCAGTCCAGGTATGAACAGTTGAAAGATAGGTCTCACGAAGGACTCTCTACGTGTTCTTTAAAGTCATTGTTTGACCTCCAAAATGTCACGGTGATGTTTTTAAAAATTTTGACATTAACACTATGTTTGACAAAAGCCTTTGTATGTGAAAATTTCGATGGGACCTCCCCTCCCGACTACTCCAAAGATCCGATTTACAATGTCAATGCCTGGGTCGAACAGTTGCATTTGCAGCGGTGCGCTTTCGTAGCAATAGGTCTAAAATATTTCGCTGTAAGTGTCACATTTCCCTATCTGTCATACTTATGTCCTTATAGATTTTTGTTGAAGATGAAATTTTAGGGAAACATAATGTCAAAGTACCCAGGAAGTATTTCCTGGGAATCTGCCAGCAGGAGGTGCTAGAACAGTGGAAGTTCTGCTCTTCGAGTCTGACAGAGAAGAGGAGATACAAGTGTAGGTTTAAGTTAAAGAACGATCGATTTCAGCCCAGGGTGCACAGACGGTTTTGCGATTTCAAAGTGATGGTAAACAATAAAGACTGCAAATGCGCTCCGTCTACCTTTGGAGATGAACTGAGAAAAGTCAAAGGCAAGTACCTACATTCCACATTTATATCACGTTTCATATTTAATTTCTTGAATCAATTTTAGGTTTCCCGACCTGTTACATGCCTCCTTTGCCAGATACCCTGTGCAAATACAACGTATGTGGCATGAACCAGTGTATGCCTGTAACCGTAGAACACAGGATTCATACGGTGAATTGCAGCTTCAAATGCAAAGGAGACAATCCGGTATTAATTTCAACTTGTATTCACTACTAAATGTACAGGGTGAACCTTAAATAAGTAGAAATATTTTAACTGCAGATGTAGTTTGTCATATAGATGAGTCAAGTTAAACTCATTTTTAAAAATTTCAAGCCGAGATTGCCATGTCGTCTGTAAGATAAATAATTTTTTAACATAAATTCAATGTTTTACGGTTGATTCCAATTTAAAAATACTTGTTTTTAGCAATATGTAAAGTAAAAGTGGGTAGGTAGTACGTTACTCAAAAATATTAACCCAAACTGTAACTTCTTAACTGACCTTACTAAAGACGATTAAAATCGAATTTGCGCAAGTTCAATACTACCAATTAAAGTATTTAGAAAGTTACCCCTTAAATTATTTTATGAAAAATAACAAAAAACTTATGATTTTCACACAACATTTTAGAGTTAATTTTTGCCACATAACTTCACTGGTTCAGGGAAAATGAGTAAGCTGTGGCAAAGGCAAGGTACAAGTCGAAACAAAACATGATTTGTGGAAAGGGATTTGATAATTTCAATACATGTAAATTGAAAGTTAATGTGAGATACTTTTGCATCTTCTGAAACCGAATTAAGCTAATGGTTTCTTTATGTAATGCACTGCTTGACGCATCTGTTTTAAGGGTTGCGGCACTAATAGCATAAAACATATTTAAATCATTTTAATATTTTCACGGGCAGTGTTTTTCTTTTAAGTGTCTCGTGTATTTTATTAATATAGTTGGTGAAATACAATGTAGTTAAGTCAAATATGGTAGATTATTCACAACGTTAAAAGGTTAACATGCTAAAATCATATTTGTTAAGTGATAGTGATGACGATATGATGTATTGTGGTAAATGAGTTGGAGTATAGCAAATGGAGGAGCAAATGGATAATCACGTAATTTTTTGACATGGCTAAAAATTCTAGTCATAACTTTCTTGAAGCCTATTCCAAGACATTCGGAAACAACGCTGTGGAGTAGACATCCACCATGACTCTTACAGTGGTATTCATAAGGTCTGTTCCAACAGCTGTTGAGAACTGGTTCAGAACTATCAGAAATGTTTGACCAACACCGTCTTACGTCTCATTCGCCCAGAGTACATTAACAACTGAACTGACTAACTAGTTCTGGACGGTTCAGAATCGATTCTTGCTGTCGTTGGAACAAACCCATTGTCTGTCTCCAGTCGCCGGAGAGCGGTCTCCGTCCCGAAATTATTCGAATTTAATAATGAAAATCAAATAATTTCGGACGGACAATGAATCCTACAGTGTACTGTAACAGTGGTATCTTATATCTGGAGACCGCTCTCTGGCGACCGGAGACGGACTATGAATACCACTGTTAATATCGGAGTTGTATCAGTGATCCTCAACAAGTTTTTCATTGAAAAACCACAAACTTTATTTAAAATTAGACTTGTTTTATTCCTGATTTTTTTGCGAAAAGTCTATTAATTACGTGTTCTATCTACACAGTGAACTGTACTGCTGGTTAAAATATTTGTACGTATTTAAGGTTCTCCTTGTATTATGTTTTACCTTATTATGTCTTCTTCCATCTACAAATGCAAAATTCATAGCAGCCATAAAGTTTAAATGAAAAGCGGACTAACTCCGGACTATATGGAGCTAATAAATCAAAGTTCTGTCCCCAGTTCTGCGAACGCCCCACGGATAGGACATCGAGATTTCCTGTAGTTAGGTCTTTTTGGTCGAAGTGGAAGCACAACGCCAGTGAATCACAGAGTTCCGCAGCCGGCAAAAAGCTCTCCGTCGCCACTTGCATAAATAAGTATACGTTAGTGGCCCCCGAGAAAAAATTTATGCGTGAGTCGTAAATTCCTTCATTTTTTTGTAGGGGCAGGGGAGGTCTGGACTGCCTGGGACCTGGGACTGGCTGGTAATAGTATAAATCCATTTTTTATGATTTTTTACGGGAAGTAGTAACTCCCAATTCCGGCTTTACGATTCCTGCGATGCTCCTGCTGCTGTGCTGGGGCTCCATCGCAGTTGCAGATATTCCTAAAATGCTACCCGCTTCTAAATATTTCAATTTGGTTCTAGTATAGATCACAAATTACAATAATGCTTTAAAATCTAATATACAAGGTGATTCAAGGGACAAAAAATTAAATCGATATCCATCAACTTAACATTTCAACACTAGAAAAACTACTGTAAATATGTCACAGAAATGTCAATACGTAGTATAAGTAATCGGATTTTAATATTCGGCCTGGCTGGAGACTACAGTAACCCAGCGATGAAAAGGATGTAGGATAAGATATACTCTGTTTATATGTGAACATACATTATGAAGGAACAGCCAGTTCAATTGTCGGTCATCTCACCTATGGCATACTGATGAGAGCTAACAAGCCTGAAACAGGTCTATGTCTCGTTGTGTGTCCGACAAAAGTTCTTGGCTGTTCACACAGACACTGCAGGTGTAATTCAATGCCGGTCGGGGCATTAGTCCGCGGTGTAGTTGTTTCCTGCAGTATCATTTACAGGATGAAGGATGTTACAAACAATGTTTTTACGATATTAACAGTTTATTAGTGTTTTTAATGGAATTAATTTCGTTTTAGTTGTCCTAAAAGTGCAGAAAATTGTAGGTGCGACACATTTGAAGAAAAGGGGGTGCTAAAAGTCAAGAGGACGATATATTCGAATAAAAGGGGTATATAGAGTTGCTATAATTTTACTTAAATGTGTAACGTTTTCCAGTCATTTTAATATATTTCTCTCTAAACAGAGCATACCATTTCTAGAACGCCGACAAAGATCTTTGGATAACTGCTGGATAACTTCTTCGCGTGTCCTTCCAAATAAACAATATCCTTACAGATACCTAAGAGGTACGGTTACATTTACTAACATTTATAGAGGCTATAATAACGTTTATAATGTATAGAAATTATAAGACAATATCTGGGATAGAAAAATCTTATATGAAAAACATTGATCTTTATGTATTTTCATCAAAATTAAGTCTTATTTACGCAAAATGACCAAAATACGCCCTTTGGTGTTATAATTTATCAAATATGTAAGAAAATATCATTCCGTAAAAATATCTACAGATCACTCTCAACTCGCCATAGATCACGACTGAATTAAAAGACAGTCCAAATTTTTTTAAGCAATAATATTGGTCAGAAATGGTCGCATTTTTTCATATAAGACTGTGATTTTATGTTATTCCAAACATTGTCAAGAAATTGTCTTATAATTGGTATACATTATAAACACATCCTGTACATTTAATAAACTACTGTCGATACGTTCAGGGACAAATGATGATGATGAAGATTTGGAAGACGACGATGAAGACGAAGAGGACGACTCAGATGAAGACATAGTGTTAGAGGAAAACTCCGACGATGAAGAACCTGTCTCTACGACGGAAGAATTAGAAAAGGATGAAGCTATAAAGGAACTTCAGAAGGATGCACTGGAAGAAATTAAAAAATCCACAAATTCATCTGCCTTGAAAAGTAGCTGCGAAAACAAATTTGTCCGAAGAATGCACCTCAATATACTATTAGTAGTTAGTAGCAATATGTTTATAACCATCGTTTTATAAATTATAAGTTTGGTGTAAGTGTACGAAATATATAATACAATATAACTGCAGTCACAATAGAGTAATGGGTGATTCCTAATATTGATCTTACGAAATGTTCACTTGATTTTAAACGGTTGATTCGAACTGCACGACGAAATGTCACTAAATTTTCATTTGGGACGAACTGAACTGATTCCACCAACACATAAAATTTTATTGACGCGCAAATTTAATTGCTTCCTCCAGTAAATATCTATTACAGTCGTTAAACGTCTCTTACTATCTGTAAAAGTTTTTGCTAAATCTGCGGGTTATTCGAATAGTTCGCATTTTAGAACGAGGTTTCATTGGTACTTAATTTGAGCGCGTTATTCTTTAAAAAACGTGACGAAATCTACATAGTTTTAACATTAGCTTTGTTCGTAGGGATAGTTGACTGGTTGTCAACTAATACTACTAACTACCATCTATAGCGACAATGCAAAATTTTATTTTACAAAGTATAAGTTCCAATGTTTATCAACTGTCAACAAATGCCACAAAGCGTACCAATCCAATATGTGTAGCAGGAGCACCATAACGTGACTATAAAGTACATTTTCGATGTAAAGGGATGTCCATAGAATTTGTCTGTGAAGTAAACTTAAAATCTTGTGGGCTTGAATAGTATATTCTGTAACAAGGTTAGGACGAACAAATTCTATACAACTGGAAGATCCACAAGTATCGAATTATTTTCATTGTAACCGAATATACATATAGACTATATTTTCTCCACAACCAACAAACATGAATTAAATTACAATTAAATTAAATCTAAACAAAATAAGTTATTTATTGAGGCATGACGCATCCATTTACGCTTGACACTGACAGTTTTGAGATCCATGGCAATCTAGTCGTTTCCAACTTCGAAAATATAACTAACGAATGCCACTGGAGGGCGCAGGGATGGTTCGATTGTACTGTTTTGGTGTCGTTGTGCAGGATGGATCTTTGTACATAGAATAGAAAAAACCGGGTGACAATGGAGAGGAAAATGGTGAACCTGTATACAGGATTATCCACAACTTAGCTAAACAAATTTGGGAATAGATCAAAAATGGAGTCAATATCATTCATAATGTTTTCATGTTTGAGATTTTAACAATCCAGTCCCACGGCCACCACGATCTCCTGACTTAAATTCTTTGGACTTCTTTTTGAGGGGATATTTGAAAAGTGAAGTGTATCGCACCGAAGTAAACACTAGTGATGATTTAAGCGAATTTTGAACACTTGTTTTAACATCATGTATGTCAAGTTATTGTATTAATTGGTTCACACTTTCCCATCATTAATAATTTAAATAAAAATCTGCAAAATTCGCGAGAATTTCGCGTTCATGAGGATAAGGCTTAAAACTGGTGTTATAAAATTTAATTTATATTCTTTCTTCGGGAAATGCGTTAAATTTTTTATCCGTTCATTTTTGATCGTCGACATGGTTTGCATGGAACTGACCTTTTTGATTTTTTGTACAAAACTGTATTTGTAAGTCTGTATTTTAACTATTTTTAGAGACTCGTCGGTTAAGGGTCGTACTTTCTACAGTGAATGCAGTAACTATTCAAATCTATTTGTACATGTGACACTCTCTTTAGCAAAGCTTTACGGTAAGTACAATTATACGTCACATTATAAGACATAACCGTCACCGTACACTGTGGAAAACGCGGCAAGAGGATCTCATAAGCGCCGCCAGGATGCGGAATGACCGCCGCTGTCGGTTATGGACCCGTGCTAAATCGACGTACGCGCTATCTACGCTTCACGCTTAATTAAACTTCCCCAAAACTTCTAGCCCTCTCCTAGCGCTAATTCAGTCGCTGCTGCCGCCGCGGTTGCGGCTCAGCGACGCGAGGCCTACCTGCTAGTCGCCGCACTGATGACAGCGGGCTTAATAGATTGTCACTTGTTATCGCGGGACTGGGGCAAGGTCACAGGGGGCTGCGGTTTCCCAGACGGTTAAACGCCAACCTACCCCTCGCATTTGGGAGACGTATGTCCTCAATAACATTAACACACGTCTCTCTAGTAAGTCTGCAATATTTTTTTATAATTGGAAATGTTTAAGTAGTATAACGCTAGATATATGTATGGAGTGGTTGAAACTTTCAAAATGTAACAAATGTTATATACTATATTTTATCGCCTGAGAAAAGAAAATTAACCTGATCATGTATCTATTTTTTTACACTATACACATTTGGAAAGTGAGGATCTTGATGGTGAATTGTGTTTTGCCGCTTGCGTGTATTTGTGTCATGCTACACGCATACTTCCACCACAGCGTGCTTCCACTGTTCGCATAAGGCAGTGTTGCCAGGTGGGAAAAATTCAGTGCATGAGAATAATTTCAAAATAGCATGAGGTTTGGAGAAAAAAGCATGGGATGGCTTAATTTATCAAAAAACACCTCTTGACACAGCTTAATTTTTAATTACTTTTGTAATGCCATTTTTATTTCATTAAAAAGCATTTTGTTATGCTATTTTATCATAATATTACATTGTAAGTAGGTACTTACAGGTACTTACTTAAAAGTTATTAACTACGTAACCTTTCTAACCTATTTTATTGTTAGACCGGGCGAACGTTGAGGCGCAGTTGACGTGACGCAGGGTGAGTCACGGGCCGTAAAATCTGTTGTTTCCAGAGAATGTAGGTACCCTTACGGAATAGAGTTGAAAATCACTGCAATACAGCGTGAATACAGCACACACACCGCATATCTGTCGACTGTCATACCCGTTTATGTATTCATTGCTAATTATTAAGAGAGCAGTCTACAATAAAGGACATTTCAAGTACCCAAATATTGTAGATACCTACCTCTATCTATTCAATTTTGCCCTCGATTTTGCCTTTATTTCTCGTTAGGTCTTTGTTTTGGTAGATTTCAAAGAGTAATTTTAATAATTTTATTATATCTTTTTGTGTCTATTAAAAAGCATGAGATTTTGTAATCAAAATATGAGAGCATGAGATTTCCTCGGAATGCATGAGATCTCATGCAAAAGCCTGGCAACACTGGCATCAGGTGACCGGATTGAGGTCTGTAATCTGTGAGGATACCGTTTTTGTTGTGCGGGTCTCAATCTAACGAATTGATATTAATGCCCTAATATTTAAATTACTGGTGATTTATTTCTAAATTCGTCTTCTCTTCCGTTGTCATAACACAAAGTATACTAGTTTATACTTTGTGTGCCATAATTTACATATGACTTGCATGCATACATGTCATTTGTCACAATTTGTATAAATTAATTTCTACAGGGTGTTAAGAAACGTTATAAACTCGGAGCATATAAATACTTGGAAAAGTAACATCATAGGTCTGTTTTTTAACAGATATGTTTATTTCCAATGTGTCAGAAGATTACATGGTGGTGAATTTTAATAATTGTTTGCTTGTCATTCATTTTTCTTTAGTGCAGGGAATATTGCCTTCTACAGGACCTTCTAGGCCGTCGTTCGGCGCGCTCATTTCGTTTTTCAATTCCAATAAAGAAGGAGGATACGCGATGTCACCGGCAGATAACGCATATAAACAAAGAGAAAACTCGAATAAACATATGATCTTCTCAAAAGAAGGCCGGAAAGAGACTGATATCCTCGGGCAACTTTGTTTTCCCGTTATCTCCTGGCCCTCGCGTGTGTGTGAAGTCCGTCTGTTTCCTGTTAGTGCCTCTCCTTTGCGACCGCAAGCCAGCGCTGAAATCGCTGAAAAAAACTTGAAAGGAAGGCACTTTCCTCGCCCGTCCTTAAAATAAAAAGGAAATCCTCCCGCTCGCCTGAAAATTACGTGTTTCTGGAAATAAGAGTTCCAACTTGGGAGATTTACTTACTTTAGTCCCAACTTGATTATGTGTCTCAAAAAAAAAGTAATTTTGCATCTCTGAAAGTTTTCTTTTCCTGAGTTCTGGTTATTCCATTTCAAATAAAAGGCGAGAAATATGTATTTTTACTTTGCAGCATCATAGCATCATGTTTCTCAAGAGATTTATCTACGTTAGTTTCAACTTGGTTACTGGTCGAGAAAAGTAATTTATCACTTTTCCAAGTTTTCTTATTAATATAATTAAAATCGTATAGAGGAACCGATAGCCGTATCACTAATTTTTATGATGAAGCAAAATTTAAGCTTTATTTGCAAACGTCGCTGACAGTCCCAATGATTTGTTGCCTTCTTTAGATTCCTGCTTGTTATAGAAACATTGATGGAGAGCCCCTTAAAGAATTCAAATGACCTGAAATTTAAATTATTTTGGCGCAGATTTGTATTCTGATAAAAGGAAACAAGGAGCGGAATTAATAAGTCACTTGATACGTTCGACAGCACCAGCGACGTAGGGTGGAGAGGCGTCCGTATTCAAATTAATCAATTTTTTTAATCAGAATTTTTTCAGTTACATTAAATGAATGTTTACATTTTGAATAGAGGACATAGAATTCATTTTGTGGAGAGATATTTCATAGTAAATGTTAAAATCTTCTCTCTCTACTTAGAACACTGTTCTTTTTTCATGTAAACGTATAGATATACACGGTGAGTCAGAAAGAATGGATCAACACAAAACTGGAGATACTAAACACAACCATATTATGTTTGAGCTCATAATACCTTATACAAATGACACTGGTTTAAGAAATACAAGGTGTTAAAGGTTTAAATTTTATTCTGAAATTTCTCAATAATTAAGAAAGTTTTCATCGCATGACTCTGAAAATTGGTAGTGTTGAGTTTTTAGGTGCGATGGCGCTAGTTTCACTGTATTGTTTAGGTAAATCAAAACATATTTTTTATCTGTTGAGCTATGCTTAAAAATTTAAAAGAAAGTTCATTCTACATAAAGAATTTAGGTCCTCTAACTTTATCGGTTTCTGAGTTATCTGCACTTAAAAGTTTCAATATATTTTGTATTGATTTCCTTTCAGATGCTGATATTGCTATTTCTTTTCTTAGTAGGTTTGTGTCAAATTTTTATGTCAGTAAATATTAGCGTATTTTGCGTGCAGTTGATTTATTATACGTGCAATTATTGAGATAAGATTCAAAATAAAATATAAGCCTTGAACAACCTGTATTTCATAAACCAGCGACATTCGTGTAAGGCATGATGAGCTCAAACATAATATTTTGGTATTTAGTATCTCCAGCATAGTGTTGACCCATTTTTTCTGACACACAAGTTGTTAAAGAACTTTTGAGACATGTTTTTAGAACACAAATTGACAATATTCAAAATACTTCACATTTTCTTTACCGGTAATGTAAAACAATCGATATTGCTTAGTTTTGTTGCCAATAAGTGAGAAAATTATAACTAATTATAGATCAACAACATTAGAGGATTCTAGATTGTATAATTTATTGGACTAGTAGATTTCAAACAACCTGCAATGTCAAATTATTAGTCTATTACCAAAAAAATAAATGCATTATTATTATTATTATTATTATTATCATTATCTAGTCATGAAATTAATTCTGTAATATTATTTTACGCAATAAGTAACTAGTTTTAATGAACCTCTCGTGAATCTACATTGATGCGGCACTGGTAGGGTTTCTTACAGAAGCAATTATTCCAAATTGCAAATCCTCGTCCTGATATTCAATCATTCAAGTTTAATTAGTTTTCGCGTCCGCCTCTAACGCCGTAATCATTAAATTATACAGAAAATTGGGGAAAAATTAAGCCTACTTTAATTTGGTGAATGAAACTTTTTCAAATTAAGTACGAGGTATTGCCTTCAATTATGCGATAATTAATGCGGATTAGATGATGACGACGCAAAGACAAATTATGTCGATTACAGCTAAATGTCAGTTTTATTCGACGTTTATTAATTTTTTTAAAGCTATGCAGAGATATTTTAAATTAACAGTTACTTAAATACGGTGCATTTCAGAGAATAACTATTTCTTCAAAATAATCAAAAATTTAAAGCATCTTACCTTTTTTATAATTAAGACAGTGGCGTACAATTTTCGTGTAGATGTTGTCGTGTAGATTTAACTAATAACGGGGAGGAGTTAAATTCTGTTTGAGTTTACTCTCCTGGGTTTGTACCATGATCATACTGAATTTATGAAGTTCTGAGTAAATTAGCTAGTATTATGGTATATTACCTATGTATTTTGTTTTGTTTTTTTTTTTGTAAATTTCATTTATTTTGACTGTACAATCATCTCTTCCAAGGGTGTCAGTAATCCCTGGGACACCCTGTATAAAAACTATTCTGGTTTATCATGAAAACTAATCCACTCCCTTATTAAAAGGCCACAAATATGTACGCGGCAGTCTATATTTATGATTTCAAATGACTTTGCTATTACAGCGTCATGTGAGGTCGTGAGACTGACAGTCACAGAGAGAAACGCCAGGAAGTGAAGGGGAAACTAAAAATGATTTCAAGATTGATGTAATGAACGAGCCTCTTCCACCAGTGGTCTAAATAGGAAGCCCGAGAAACATTTTTATTGGCTAGTGATTTCAGCGAGTTGGCAAATTAAAATGTTCTAAGGTAATATAAATGCGTGTTTCAAAAAATTTTTCTTCAAACTGAAATCACGTAACACGATTACAGTGGTAGCCGGTGCTTTAGAAAGTTTTCTGCCGCGGAGGGTTATATTATGCCTTGGGAGAACGGTGGTGGTATATAGAGTGTGTGGAGCATTTGTATTTCCGGTCTCTTATCCTGGCAACATCCACACACTACACAAATCAGAAACGTCGCCAACACAAACCAGCGGGTTGTCTTTTGCTAGCACGGTGGTTCGTCTAAAATATTCGTATTTTATACTGATTATAATTATTAAAATTCTAATTCAGATATTTCTTAAATTACGAAATAGTTAGTTCTTTTTAATCAAAATTGTGTTTTTAACTAAGTATGTGAAC
The DNA here is from genome assembly GCA_025584915.1 of Monochamus saltuarius. Taxonomy (NCBI): domain Eukaryota; kingdom Metazoa; phylum Arthropoda; class Insecta; order Coleoptera; family Cerambycidae; genus Monochamus; species Monochamus saltuarius. Next base: position 56,911,094 of record CM046726.1, read on the forward strand.
TACAAAAATATTCTGACACAAGAATTTTAATAATTTAATTGTAGAAGATTTGATTTATATTAGCTTAAAATACCTTTCTAATACAGTAAAAAATGTTAGAAAAGCTAATAATAAGGAATATATGGGTAGATATTGTGGGTGTAATTCAACGCTGGTTGGGGCTTTTGTCCACAGAGTAGTTAGTTTCACACAATATTATTAATACCTAAAAATATATAAAGAATTTTAATGTTCTGTGTCTGAAAATATTTTGCTTGGGTATATGCACATACAATTTTATATAAATTTGAGTTTACATAGTTGAGTACTGTTCAATTATACACAGTTAAATTTAACAAGTGATATTTTGCCATATACGTCATACCATATAAAAAATAGTCATAATTTTACTGTGTTTTACTTTATAATCAGGATTTATATATTTTTAGCTATTTATAGTATGAATTCAACAGTTTCTGTTTTGGTTCTGATGCATCATAAATTTTACGATAACTGACCATTCTAATTTCAGTTATTCCCTCTATATTGTATACAATTCAAACGTTCAGAAGTTTCAATAGGGTCATAAAATTACTGTCCTGAAAATAACTGTTTTATATGCTTTAGTTTTATTACACAATATATGGCGGTTCTTCAATATCAGACTTAGCGGTGGTATACGATTTGTCTGGTCGATGATTGCATTTGAAAACTTATGAAATGTGAAACCAAGCTTATTGCTGAAAGTTTAAAATAACGGGCCAAATGTTTGCGATTTGAAATTCATAAATGCATAATTTAAAGTTGCCTTAATTATTTGACTTGGAGGTGCATGCAGAGTGGGCGAGTTAACTAATTTGTTGTTAGAAAACGTAAAAAACGAAGAAAACATTTTTCATATATTCATACCGGACGAAAACCAAAGTTTCCCGAGAATTCTTTATCACTACCGAGGGAATCGAAAATATGAATATGGTCCAAATAATACGGAACTACCTCGCCCTGCGTCCTAGTCATGCCAATCATGGAAGATTTTTTGTTGGTTACAGAGATAAATGCATGAAACTTTCTGTTGGTATAAATACTTTTAGTGTATTGCCAAAGAAGATTGCTTTTTTTTTCAATTTATCACAGCCTCAATAATATGCAGGGGTATTCGGCGATCATCTACATCACTTCTAGCCAACACAGGAGCAGACCTAACTATAAAACGGCATGGTGGTTAGAAGTCCAACACAGTGTGTAAAGGCTATATTGATACACGAAGAAAAAAATAGTCACAAAAGTTCTTGGAGGAGAGATTGTCGTCATTGAAGGTACTTCAAGTACTTAGAAAGCAAATTCAAGCATTTATAATACAAATACAGACCAGCTGCATTCATCTGGTATTAAAATCTTAGAGCGGCGAAACGTTTGCAAGCATGGGATGCGACCAGTTACAGCGGCGGCTACGGAAGGCCTCGGGGGACCACCATTATCCGAGGAACGGTTCCGACCGTAGCAGTCGTAAGATCAACAGTAAGAACCGAAATCAATATATGGACAGACCCAGAGACATCGATAGCGGGTCTGTCCCCACAGAGCCTAGCCCGAGAACAACCAGGGCAGGTAAAAGAATCCCAGTTAATGCTAGGGATGTGCATTTTAACTCTGTTTCTGGCAGCTACCAGTTACCGAGATCACGGCATAACAACCCGGAAAATCACCATGTATCAAATTGTCAAATTGATAAACCTGTTAATAAAAACAACCATTAATCAGTGGTCTTTTTTTAATATTTCACTAGTGGGAGTACAACCTAGAGTGGAAAATATAGTGTTGAGAGAAAAAATGTTATATTTATAAAATATATAGAATTATTAGAATTTTCCGAATTTATGTCCACAAATGGTCAAGATTTGTCCAATTCAGTGTCGACTGTGTGCTCACTTGAAAATCTCGTTAAAATTCGAAGCGAAAAGTTGTTACGCTGGCCCTCAGCTGCTCTTATTCGAGCAGTGGCACTTGTTGGGTGCTGAACAGCTACATAAGGGCTTTAGATTTGATTTAGGACTCACGCAACAATAATGGCTTTGTAGGAATGGATTTAATTTCCTCTCTATGCAAATTAACCGATAGAGGACATACTCCGGTTTGTAATAACTTGCCCCCCGGAGAGGGCCATATTGAGAAATATGAATTATTAAACGAGTTTTTGTCGGTCTTATATGAGAAAAGGTAATCTATTGCGCGTAGGGCCTACACGATATTAATTATTTATACAATGCAATAACCAAACAATAAAGACATATTTTCGACTATATTGTAAAAGTATTAAGATAATTAGTAATAGTAATTTATGTCCATTAATAGCTATTTGTATAACAAGGGAGCAAAGTGCATAATTTTCCTTCCGCGGATAGTTTGATCCTTCAACATTATAGAGCAAATACAGCATATTGCGATCTACACTCCAAATTAAAGACAATATCGACATTAGGTTTCCTAAATTAGTAGCCTTTTTGAAAAGGAAATCTACTGCATGTAAGGCCAAGAAAAGCAACACTTTTACAAGGGAGGATATTAACAAGTTTATTGCAGAAGCTCCAGATGAAACTTACTTACATATAAAGGTAAGATTTATCGTTATTGTTGTGTAATAAATAATACGCAGCATTTTTATTTGAAAGTATACCGGGTGTTACCTCTAAGACTTTCAGTGCGAATATCTCAGAAACCAGCATAGTCAGTGCGACGAAATTTGGTATACAGACACTAGATGGCGCGTAGAATCTGATGATAAAATCAATTCTTATACAGGGTGTTCCATTTTCCAAGAAATCGATTTAATTTTGATTTTTTGGTTGTCAGCCATGCTAAAACTTATGGTTAAATTGAAATATACTTAATTATGAACACATTCTGATAAATAAACATTCAAAAATTTCAAAATTTAACATAAAAAATGCCTCCAAAAAGTACCCAAATTTCATTGTTTTGTCATGTAAAACGTGCATAGCCTTGAGCCAGACTTACACAGAAGAAACTAACATCGCTAAACGTCAAAACTATGGATTGTCATTGAATTGTCAAATATTATAATGGCATAAAATATTTTACTTTACAGAAATAACGCTAAATAATGTATTTAATGCAATTTACGTATGCACAATGGTGTTATTGAGACTTGACGATAAAAATTTAGACTTAAGTTGAACCTTTTGGAGCATTGGGGTCGCCTTGTCGGTACAATCTACCGCTACAGCTAGGGTTACAGTGTGAATATTGTAAAATATCTGTGGATATTTTTAAATTGTTCCATTATAATGTAATAAAACTTCAGTAAATTGTTTTTTATGTTACTACAGTGTACATAATAATTAGGTACCCGTATTTTCCATCACAAAATAATTTACAAAATTGTGTAAGTACCTAAAGAATATCTCTTTTCCAACTGCTGTAATTATTGATTACTTATTTAGCAACAACTAAATTCGAACAAAACGATTCCTAAAACTTTTTTTTATTATAATGTGAACGTGTTTGTCGTTGAGAGTCAGATTGGAACCTACCCCAGCACCACAAAAGAAATGTTACGAAAGCATAACCTAGAAATTATTGAGATTACTTCTGCTTGTGTCCACATATTTCAGCAGTTCAGCACTTTACTTATGTTCCTGATGAATAAAATATGTTTAAGAAGAACTCTACATCTGTAAAATAGTAAACAATGAACTACAATGTTTGTATTTCATGATACAGAACTAAAATAAAGCAACTGGTTTTTGCTAGGAAGAATCACCTGCAGACGTACTATACCCAGTAGGTACCTATTAAGTAGTCATTTAAAGCTAGATAATAATTTGTAATTGTTGTTTTTATCTTTCAGTTATGTGTGAGTACCTAGTGCCAGACTGCCACCAGAAAGAATAAGCAAAAAATATTAGACATTTTCTTGCAAATAATTCAGAATATGGAATGATGGATCAGGATAATATTATAAAGAAGTCTCTAACTCACTTTGAAAAGTATTCTATAAGACATTAAATTCAGTTGTCTGTCGTGGGTTTTAAAATTTCTAAACGAATAAAATTAAAAAACAAACTAATTTCATAATTCTATGTACAGTATGAAAACATCTCGTTAGAATATCTTAAAAATGTTGAAAGCTAACTGTTGTTACAATATACACAACATAATGTAATAAGGTTGGTATCGAACAATGAAATGGCAATATTTGTTTGTAATCGTACATGCATGACCATCCCTCAGATTGAACGTTGCTCTGTAATAGAAATTAGAATACAGAATAACTGTTTAATATCAAACCAGATGTAATAATGTAGATACTTAATGTAATTTTATTTTATTGTTAATAAATTAAAGTCTGTATTTGTTGGTTTTTATTCTACACAAAATTATTAAACAAATGTTTAAGAAATAATGAATACTTAAAGATGAAGGGTCAAGTTAATCAATTTAGTCACTAATAAAAAAATAAACCACTATGTACGCAGGTAGGATTATTTTTAATTAAAATTATGCTGGTAGATATA